>CM032229.1:55360000-55937500 GCA_019009955.1 Riptortus pedestris
AAAAAAAAAACGTTGGGGCACAGAATTTGATTTCACACAAACAATTTTAACGCCGTATTTGTGTAAATTTTGTGACCTCATACAAAGGACTCTTCGTAGGGAGTGAATGCTTCATATTAATTTTATAGATGGAAAATATAAAATGTGGGAAATTTTCATTTTCTGTATATGCAACTAGAATTCGCCATTTCATTGTTCAACGAACACATTAATATCCTTACTATACTCAACGGGACTAGAAAGTAGAATTAGAAGACCACGCATCACTATACTTGACGATGCACACCAAGTACAAAACATACAACACTAATTACTTTCCTGGAAGTTATATTGTATTACTTGTATTGAATACTTTCGCAGGTTAAATTCTTCACAGTTAATTCTACTGATCCGTACTCCTAAGAACTATAAAAATTCCAGGATTCTTTCACCCTACCCTTCCATTCTTTCTTCTTCTTATTTTTTTTTTCAAAGAAAACAAACGGAAAGGAGACAACAACAAGCAAGAGTAGGGAGGTCAACGTCCACGACAAATTGTTATATTTCGGACAGGCAGGACCCGAGGTTTTGTGTTCAACCTGCTTTTTATGTGGGTGAGTAGGCGTGTTTGTTTGGCCCGAGCCTGGGGAAATATCAACAACCTCACACTATCTCTCTTCTCTTTCTATTTCTCTCTCACTCACTCACTGCCATTCTTTTCTCTAATTCCGTTTTGGAGTTCTTAGTTTCTTCACAACATCTGTCACGTCCACCTGCACACATTTATAAATCTAGATCGAATCACAAAGGTTATTTAATGAGAATAGGTGTTGACTTTCACCTACGCAAGCAACAATACCAATATATTCAACATAAAATAATAGATTCAAATATACCTAGAAACATCAAATTATACATTTTAAATCTTTCTAATCAGAACTTAGTTTTCTCTCACGTGAATGAATAAAAGTCCGTCACGCAGGGGCTGCGTAAACTAAGCAGATTTCCCACGAGAAGTTTTACAATAGAGAAATCTGCCTAATAACAACTGTAGTAGTAAGAAACCTCTAAACCTAAAACATTATTTAGGGCGTAATAACCCAGTAGTTTCTACCCCCAAAAAACAGTTAACCTAACCTCTAAACCTATTCACGAGGGACGAATAGTTATAGAAACGGCCGCCAGAGCTCTCGGCGGAAAGTCCGAACATAGCCTACTGGTGACCACAGGCAGAATACAAATGCAAATATCTCGGTTAATATTCAAGATACAGAATAAATGTATAGAACAATATTTATAGTAAATTTAATTTGCAATAAGATTTATTCTATATAATTTTTCGATCCGATGCATAATAACGGAGATATTTTGAATTTTCAAAAATCCCCCCTCTAACCCCCCCCCTCCCACTGGTCCGATTTCAGCCATTAACGAACTTGATTTTCCTTTTTACATAAAACGATTAAATTCCGAGTTTGGTAAAGATCAAACAAAAATTGCGACCGCTAGAGCGTTAACAGACAAATATATATATATATATATATATATATATATATATATATATATATATATATATATATATATATATATATATAATTTTGAACGGACCTCATTTTCGTCATCTCCTGGGTAGGATCGATGGACATTTGAAGAAATTTTTCGAAACTCGCATCATGATGAGTACGACAATAGCTGATTTCCCTCAAGGGAAATCTGTTAAAATACATTAAACCACTCCAACATCACGTTTAGTTAAAGTAGAATTTTTACTGCAACGAACCATTGTCACAGACTTTGTAAGACTCTTTGTAATCGTAATGAAAGGGATCATTCATCATTTAAATAAAATATAAAATTTGTCTCTTTTCATTCAACAGCTTGCTGTTTGGATCATTCTAAATTCAGCTTCTAAAATGCATAAGGTTCTGCGGCTCCTACGTCACATGTGTCAGGAAATAAAACGTGTTTTTAGAACGGAGGGTTTGAGGATAAGCAGCTTATACAGGTCAGACAGGAACTCTTGGGTGGTTGTTTCGACCTCACTCTCCATTCACCAAGGAAGGATGGTTGCTGAATTGTCCCGCGCGGTGATCCTGTTACCTGAAACTGCAGTCTGTAGTCATATTGGGCTTCTGTCAAAAGCTGAGGAGGTCTGTAGGATTCCTCCTTCAGAAAGCAACCAGTCTCAGTAACGTGTCAATGCGGAAATTATGTCAGGAAGGAAATAGATACTTCCTCCTTGAGCATATATGCACACGGTGACTCATTCTCGATTGATTATATTCATAGTCTAGATCGGCTATGTTGGGAGTCGATTTGTCCTTAATAAGGTAAAGCTGTCTAGCAGATATATATTAGATTTAAAGATAAATGGACGACCACTAATATTTATGGATTCACTTCCTAAGGGACAACTCTCTTTGACTCTCTTTAAAACTATTTTGACTATTTTGGGCAAAACGTATGTCCTGCTAGACATTTAATGTTCAAATTTCAAAGTTGATTGTTTATGGAGTCTAGTCGTCCACCTCTCCTTTTAATCGAAGTTGACAAAGGCGGAGAGGGGGGTTTGGATGGAGGGCGAAAATAAAAAATCACAAATTATTCCTTACTATATATACCAAAGATCAACTCAATGGATGGGACCTTCTATTTTTAATTCTATTCTACTCAATTTTCCTATATTTCAACGATTATAGAAAGATCTTTAAACTAACGCTTTTGACGTTTTATGGTCCGACACATTGGATCAAAGGTACCGTAAATAATTTTCAAATGAAATAAATTTATTTAATAATCCCACAAAAACTGTTTTATATATTTAATTTAATAGGAGTACCAAGGAAGCCATGTAGTGTCCACTTAGTTTTTAGTGTAAGGGTTTTTTTCTCATACCATGAGATCTGATATATGTACTTATACGCCTAAATATAACTAATAATAAATAAATCCTTTAAGAATCCTCTTTAGGAATTCCAAACTTAGTTTCTTAATATACCAATCAAACCCTTAATACATTCTACCAAGCAATAGACTAACAGCCTATTATTTTTATTCCGATCATTTCCTATAGATTTGCTATTAGGAAGTGTGTGTACTCAAATCATACAAATATTATTTTTGGAAACAATTTACTAAACTTAATTCAATCAAAATGATCTTTAATCATCAGAAGGTACATTACATTGTTGTAGCCTTCTAGTAAATAGATTTAATTTTTAAATTTCCAATGAATTCATAACTGTATAATAAACATTAAATCCACAGCAGATATATATTATATATGCGTTTTCTCTCTATACTAATTAAACCCTTGAATATATCAAGTCTAGATAAACCATAATAGAATTCTAAATAAAATATTTATATTCGAATGAGCGGAGTCACGCAAAACTGAAGGATATATTCAAGTTCATAAAATGGTCGATATGAAGGAATGGAAAAATCACTAACGCGTGAAATAGCCCCCACGTTTTCAGAATTAGAATATAACTTTCAATATCCTTGAGACAGTACTGTTTACTTTTTACATAATATTATAAACATTTTTTTAAATTTATTTAGTTCCTACTGTTAGTGAAAATGAATGATTTCCTACGACATAATTCAGTTCACCTGAACTTAATTTTTAACTCAAAACCATGTCTAAAACCTGTAGCTAAGCCCACCCTCATGTATTATCCAGAAGGTCATTTACTTTTAAAAGTATGAAGAAAAATTGTCTTCTGGTGCCATTCTAATATTCTCTGACGAGATATAGTACAGACAGTATTATAATACTCGACATGGCAGTTTTAGCTTTTTATTGAAACCCGAATTGCAAAATTAGTGATAAATCAATGATTTATAAAGTATCACATACTTCAATTGTTTATCATATAAAAATGAATTTCTTCCATTAGTAGGTTTTGATTAAATTTATAGAGACGCAGACAATCCCATTTTTAGTCTTTCATTAGGACGGTTCTATGTTTTTGAGCAGCATGAAGATTTCGATCTGTATTCAAAATGTTTTTACTATTCATTGTACAAGTATATTGAATGAGTGCAATAAGGGAAAAACTTGTTTTAATATTATTTTCTCAGTTTGCTGGCAGGGTCAGCAAATAAATAAAATTCTTCGTCTCCATAGCATTTCTTCATTTTAAGGTGTTCTACATACTTCGTGACCAAATTGTCAACTCTTCAGGAGCACAAACCTTCAAACTAAAGAAGTGCTCGTCGATCTTAAACTATTGTACAGATCTTCCTTTCATTGGCCGGTCTTATATTAATTCTTTCCAACAAATTAAGAAGATAATATCAAATTGCTAGTAGAAGAATAGTGTTTTAATAGATCTTTTTGTACCCTAATCATCTTGGGTTTCCGTCTGTATATAATGGGATTGTTAATTATTACGAGAAAAGAAAAGGTGAACAAGTACAAGAGCAGGAGCGACAAACAATTCTCAGAAGTCGTTAACAAGAAAACTCCAAGAGAATGATGCCATTATTTAAAACCTTGAACCTCACGCTTATTTCAAACAAAGCCTAGATCTTTATACATAAACTTTATATTAATGGATATAAACAATTTGAATAGCGCAGATATAGAAAATAAATTGACAATTAGAAATTCACTATTTTAAATTATATTGGTTTCGCCTCAATTAATAATAAATCCATAGTAAGGTATATATCATGCGCTAAGTTTCAACTTTCTCCTTTCTTGCAAATTTATGTTCCTTATGAATATTAACATAAATTCATATATGACAGCTATTTAAAATCACGAATTTTGATCGTACCGTGTATTTTATGAACAAGTATCCTCTTACAAGGAAGTGAAAAAATATCAAATACCAGTAAACGTTAAGTTTCAATTCACACGCCTTTCCCGATTTGCAAAATTGACGTTAGTTGGTAAGATGTTTTCCCCGGAAATCAAGCAATTATAGTTTTTTTTATTTTATCTTATTTTGAAGCCAGGGACTCCTATTATAGGTTTTCTTTTTGCAAGACATTGTGAACCTTCGCCATTTCAATAGACGCCATGTTATCAACTCCTAATGACTGTTTGTGTCTTAAACGCCCAGTATGCCTGTCATTGATTCCTGACTTTCCTGTTACATCACTCTTAACAATTCCTCCGAAGGAGTGGCCCTTTTTATGAGCTCAGGAAAGTCAATATTTCTGAAGCTGAATTAGTGTATTGCAATTTATTCTAAAGAGACCACTTTAAGAACTCTGAAAGGGGTGTATATCTCAAGGAAAAGCCCTTCTGTAAAGACAATAATACAAGTATGCTTCATGTCTTTCTGCCCCTGAGAAGCTCTTTAACAGATGCAAATGATGACTAGAGATACATAAAACTCGTAGTGGCCATATTCATCCTGCAACATTCCTGTTTATTATTATTATTATTTATAATATGTGGATATGTGAGGGATGACGCGCTAACAGTTTCGGGGTCAAATGGAGTCATCGCTTAAATGTCAAGTACTTCTTCGTAATGTGTTATTTGTTGATCTCATTCCTTGTTGGAACCTCCCAACTCTTTAAAAAAGTCCGTCACCCAGGGGCTGCGTTAATTAAGCAGATTTTCAACGTGCACCACGTATTTGCATTTATCTCAAAACTTAAAAGTTCAATGAGAACAATATTTGGTATTTAAGCTTCACATAAAGTGCTTCATAACATAATAGAATATTGAAAATATGAGATGAGTAGGAGTGGGGCTTTACTGAAGACCGAAAACTAAAAAATGCAAATATCTCAGTAACAAATCAAGATAGTGAAAAAATGTACATAACCACATTTATAGAACATTACATTTGCAATAAGATTGGTTCTATGCAATTTTTCGATCTGACGCATAATAACGGAGATATTAAGAATTTTCACAATTTTCCCCTTCTAAATCCCCCTCTCCCTGGTCCGATTTCAGCCATTATTAAACTTGATCTTTCTTTTTACATAAAACGATTATATATCAAGTTTGGTAACGGTAAGATAAAAATTGCGACCGCTAGAGCGGTAACAGACATATATATATATATATATATATATATATATATATATATATATATATAGTTTTGAACGGACCTCATTTTCGTCATCTCCTGGGTAGGATCGATGGACATTTGAAGAAAAATTTCGAAAATCGCGTCATGAGTACAACCTCAATAGCTGATTTCCCTTGGGGGAAATCTGCTAACAGTTAAAAGGTGTACACTTTACATACAACAACAAAATCTGTTGAAAAAGAAACTTAAAAGTCCAGCAACTACGAATGAAACAATTTCAAATAATAATATCAAATATGTATGTTAAAAATTTGCAATACATTGCATAAAACAGCGTTGCAAATTATATATTTATTATTTATATTCACTTCTTTGAAACTTAGGGCTTTCTCTTTATTCAGCGGAAGAACTACTTGGAGTAACTTGAGATCCAATTTTTTTTATATTGAAAATAGGTATTGATTTATTTTCTTTATCTCTTAGTTTAACGGAGATCATATTAAGCAAATGTACGCAACGTTATAAGTCCTCAGAAAAATAAATACTTACTTCAAGAAGACTATAGACCCATATAATTTCATTGTTACTTCATATTTAAAAACAATGATCACGATTTATTGTTAACATTAGAGGTAAGAAACTTCCAGAATAGTATACGTAATAATAGTGTACATTTTAAGTGTTTGCAAAACACCGTAACCAGTTTGGTTTGGCTACCCAAATTTTGGCATGCACGAAACAGTCAATATTTTTTTTTAAGGAATTCTAACCATCTTCTGATTTTATTTAAAAATATATCGGTTTGTATTAATGTTTTGAACAAAAACTGTAAAGATTTTAATACAATTTTTCGATCCACTTCACAATTATAGAGAAATTTTGAATTTTCGATTTCCTTCCTCTAAAACTCCCCATTCCCTAAATAAATTGTTTTAATAATAGAACTTCAGAAAAGTAAAGATATATTAGTTGTAACTCATTTAAGTTTCTTTATCTTTCCTTTTTTTTTTTCTTAAGAAATATTTTTATTTTTTTTTCTCTCAGCAAATAAAACAGGTATTGTTTTTATTCTACATTGATAGGATTCAAGTTTTCCGTCTCGATTCAAAAACAATATAACTAAAGAAATAATTCGGTTTGGCTATTTATTCTAATTTTAGGCATGATGGGTAGAGTTAATAAATAATAAACTGAAGTTTGTGCAAAACAAGTAAGTGATGTCACTGTGTTGACAATGTGAGTCATAGATATGAATTATTACAGATAGGTTGAGGACAATAACAGTTCTTAGAATTTGTCGCAATCATAACCAAATGAGGAATAGTCGGGTTGGTGTGGTGGTCGAACTGTGACCACATTTTCCTCACTCCATTGTAATTTACAGAAGTTATGAAAACCACTGTTTGCTGATTATTGTATATTGATTCTCGCAAAACTTCAATTGCGAAATAACGTTCTTAGAATTCATATAATTGTTATTAAATAAAAGTTCGGCTTACTAATGAGAACATTAGTTTCTCCTTAAGTTGGGTTAAAATAGAGTAAATGGAGAGCTAAGTAAGAGGTAATCAGTACTGTAGTCACATTGGAAGGTTCCATCTTTGTTTGAGATATTCACATACTTAGTTTTAAAAAAAAATTGTCAGGCAGAAGCTGCAAATATAGTTTTTTTTTGAGGAGTTTAGAATTTAGGGTATATACTTCAGTTTCGTCAATCAAATCATATTCATGTCCAGAATCAGATATCATCTCTAAATAAAACATAACTAACTTGAAATTTTGGTATCTGTAAAAACATCAACTTAAAAACAAGAAGAAGCTCTATTAAGTACATTTAAAAAAAATGGAAGAAAAAGAAGGAGAAAAAAAAAACGAACTATGACAACAATGAAACCAAATAACGGACTAATGAGGCCCACAAAAAAAATCTCTAAAAATAATAGGATATATTTTAAATGAGACTACATTAAAAATAACGTTAGTTAAATAAATAAAATAAATTAAGAACCAAAGCTCTTAACATAGAAATTATAATTGATTCAACAACACCTATACAGCATATAAAACATTATATTATATACTTTTCCAACACACTTCGCAGTTCGGCTTTGACGAAGGAATGTTTGTAAAATTTAGTCATATTAGCGACGTCAATAGCTCCTCGTATAAAGGAACCCTCCTAAAACATTAAAACAACCTTATCTCGTTAACCGATAGTTGTGCAAAAATAAGGCTTAACACAAAAGTTTTAGTAATTTTATTTTGCAACAAAATTGGTTATATAACATTTTTTGACCCTATTCTTAATAGATGGATATGTTAAATATTCGTATTAACCCCCCCCCCTCTCACACTGGGCCGATTCTTCCTATTAAGGACCTTTCTATTCCGGATAAAAGTTGATATATAGTTCTTTTCGAATATCTCGAAATTGGCGACCTCTAGAGGGCAAAGACAAATGCTCTATAGATAGATAGATATAAAAATATGACAGACATCAAATTTTAAAAATCAGTCTGATGTTACAAAAATTTGAACGAAATCTGTAACATGAGCAAACTCAGTAGCTCCCATTTCTAGAAAAACCCCACTTAAAATCATTAATGATATCGTAAAAACTACAAATGTTTTATTAGTGTTATCTCTTTCTTGCACGTGATAAATAAAAGGAACTTGTTACAATATAATGTGTAAGCATGTCAACATTTTCTAGGAAACGCCATAACCATGATGTAAACAGGACTTCATAAAACAACATAAAAAAGGTAAATGTATTAAAGAGAAAAACAAACAAGCAAAATAAGCGAAGTCATCACTACTAATGGGATTTTCCTGGATGTGATGTATATAATAGTTGTTTACAATATCAGACATTTCTTAACGTTTAAGTACCTTTTGTTTTATTATGTGTGAATGTACTTTCTTAGAACCTCCAAATAATGATTACGAAGTATATGTAGGTTTATACATATTTATATATGATTAATTTAAGTTACACATGAGAAAAAAGATGCTAAAACGTTAGTTCAAGTAAGAAATTCTATGATAATGATGTTACTGCACATATCGTTTCGGCAAGAAATGTCCATTGACTTCTGTTGTTAAACAAATAAAAGCTTCTCACTACTACAACATTCTTGTTTTATTTTGTAAATATTTACACTTTTTATTATCTAAACGTTGATAAACTTTTGCAAAACGTTGCTAACAAAGTATTAACTTTCTGTTACATTAATTTATTTGTTAGTATAAAAGAGGGAAATGTCGAATCACATCTTAAAAATAACTCTGTGTCAAAACAAGGATTTTCTTATGAGTTGTTGATTCCTTGAACTGTGTCTAAATCGTTTGGCAGATTCAGAAGGACAGAACAAAAGTAATAGGTGCACCATTTGTAAATTATATTTATACTTTTACGTTTTATAACTAAATTATTTATCAAAATTAAACGTCTTAATAAATTTGTAAGAAAAAAATGAAGAGAGAGCTTATTTATAAAAAGCGAACCTAACAGCAAGCTACTCTCTTTTTAAAGTGCTATCTGCGCAGCTAACAGACGAAGGAAGGCCTTTATTCTTTCATCATTGAGTAAGGAGACCGCAAAGAGTTGCAAAAGGAAAATGATTTCATTTTACATGCGCAGTAGGAATAAATCCTGCTATGTAACTGCGCAATATTTCTACTTTTTTTTTTCGGTGTCAGGTTTAATAACATGGTTGTCAGACAAGGAATGGGTTAAAGACTTTAAATGGCAGTTCAATTGCAGCTTGAGGGGTGGAGGAGGGGGATCTTGGGATTCATGGAAGATAAAATAAAAACTCATGAACAACGCACACAGGAAATTTAAAACAAGTTGTAAACAGACTGTAATAGCTTTCATGGCACTCAATACCACCGCTATGATTATGTGTTGTCTATTAAAAAAACTAAAAATTATTATCTAACACGAGCAGTGAGCGTTGAGCAAGCGTAAAACTGAAAGCAATCAAATGGTGTCAATGTGTGAAACCACTTATAAAATGACGGATATCATTTTTCTCAATGGCGAGCCTTTGTGGCTAACAGGAAAAATGAGAAGAGCTAGAATCATCAATCACTCAAACGATAACTTCTCATTTCGAATCAACTAAAATAAATATTACTCACAAATCTTTTTCCTTTATTCGAATATTATGTTTTTTAAAAAAAACTTAAATTCATTCATTACCAGATTTATAATAAAATATATGAATCAAGAAGGCTGGTCAACTTGAAATTTAATGGTTTAATTCAACGTCAGATTACTGATAGATTATTAGGCAAATACAACTTACTTTTTGGAATGAATTTCATTCTAAAGGGGATAATGAACCCATTTAGATTTTAAGTGGTTTTGTGATTTACTTACGTATTTTATTTGTCATTAGGTTAGTGATGTTGGGACGTAGCCCAGAAAAGATCTATGACAAAAATAAACTGGAAAAACAAATTGGAGGTACTGGTGTTCACTTTAGACCTGATCATTAATTACAGTAACTCAAAATCCGCTAGCTTAAAATGTTGAAATTCCATTTTTATGACTGCTGTAAAATATTGTTGTATACCTCCTCTTCAGATACAATTCAATTAAGGAGGAACGGAAATTTAGTGGAGAAAGAAAATAGAAAATTGTAAACTTCTCCCTATCACTTAGAAATACAGAAAATATGTATAGGGCAATTTTGTTTCACATAGAAATGTGCATTAATTGTAGTCAATACAATTTTTTAATCAGAAGTATTGGAACGGAGTTATCGTAGTCGCTGAGAAGTGAAATAATTGAAATGAAAATCAACAAAAGTTTTTTTTATATTTCTATTTTATTGAATAAGAGAATGAGGAAGCCAAGCGATTTCCTCTTGCGGCTAAAAGGCGATGAAGCACTCTACGTCATTGAGAATATTGCACAGTTCATGTACTACATTTTAGCAGATTTCTCTTAAGGAATATCAACTATTGAGGTTGTACTCATGTATATTTGAAAAATGTTATCAAATGCCAATCAAGGAGATAAGAAAAGTGGAGTCCATTTTATATATATATATATATATATATATATATATATATATATATATATATATATACATATATATAAGTTCGTTAACGGTGCTGAAGTAGGACAAGTCCTTTGGGGAGGGAATTTTGAAAAATCGTAATATATCAGTTATTATACGTCGGATTGAAAAAAGTGTGTAGAACCATTATTATTTAAAATCTAATGTACTATTTTTCTATCTATATGCATCTTTAATCTATATGCATTTTTGTTTTCATCTTTTAGTAAGCCTCAACTCCTACTCACGCCATTTTCACAATAAGCTGTTATATTCCTAGCCACTTTATTTTAAGCATATATGTCAAATATTGTTTTGATAAATGCAATTATGTTATGTGATGACGTCACTAATTAAGATGTTACTTATATCGAAAATTAGTATTTAATCTATACGATATTCGATATTTAATAGTTTTATTCAAGGATAAAGTTCATAGTGGTTAATAAAATATATCAGAGAGGAGGGGGTGGGGGAATTGAATTCGAATTTCACCTAAATGCAAAATCGTGATAAATTTCATGAAACTCACATTTATGAATCGAAATACTAGCGTACTCTGAGACTCTTTTGTAGTTGAAATTTAAGAAGGATTGAAATATTAAGCAATAAAAAACATCTATTGCACACAATAAATAAAAACATTTATAAATACAATTAAACTTACAGAACAATGCCTGACTGAAATATCTGGTTGCCAACATACCTGAAAAGAAAAAGACAAATGATTATTCTCAAGTAATGCTCCAGTTACGGTTTTCCAAGTAACATGATTTAATTAAATAACAAAATAAGAATTGAATGTTCTGCACAAGTGGTAATCTTTTGATGAAATACTGGACAATGAAGAATCTGAGGAAATAAGTTTCAAAAAATTGTTACGACATAGAAGTAAATCTCTGACTTGTAGGAATCATAACGTGTTTCCTTATAATATTTAAAGAGTGGGATGGTAGGGTTTCATTTTTGATGACACCTGAATAAAAAGATATAACCTTTTTAGCTCTATATTTCATTAAAAAATAAAATAAAAATCGTGAATTATATATATAAATAAAACTCCAACTTTAAGAAATTAAATTTAAATTTGTCGGGGATCTTTTTTTTTCCACGTTTCAGATCATTTTAAGAACAATGATGTCTTAATTTAAATTCCATTTGTCTGTTTTTCGGCATGTCATCTGTCAACACATTTGAACTCAAATTATTTCCATGAACTTTCATATAAGTGAGGCAATAACCCAACGAACAACATACACTGTGAGTTGTGTTTTTTTTAACTAGGAATCTGCATTTCCTTGGTAGTCAAAACAGAGAGTCAGGACTATCTAATTAATAATATAAGCGCAACCAGAAAAATTCCAAGAATGAGTTATATGTAGAATATTTTGTCCCTCCAAAACGTTTAGATTTATGAAAAAGCCTTCCATTTTCCAATTACCAAATAGAATTTATTAGTGTTTCATGTGAATGCCACAATAAAATTGAGATTTTGTTTTAATATATATTTACAGATTGAATATTGTCTTGTTTCTCATTAATATCCTTAATATTGTAAAGTTTAAATTGTGTTCATTCAGTACTAAAAGTTTAGTAAATTTTATAGAATGGAATTCAAAGTTATTACTTCTGTTTCGATCCACAGCCTTAAACGTCTCTGGACTGAATTAGGTAATAATATTTTTTCTACTAATGCTAAGACCCAATTGATCGATTTTGGTGGAAAACAATATTTACTTAAGAGGGCGATCACCCCTCCCTTTATCAATAATATGATGTGCGAAAATAAAATAAAAATCAATAACAAATAATATTTACGATAATTGCGGTGATACTTTTAAGTGTTTTATATAAAATAAATTTATTTGTCTGAGAATAAGGTTTATATCATTTTAATGCATTATGCAAATAAAACACACTTTTTTCTGGTTTACCCCTCCCCCCATTCATTCAAAACGAAAAATCTGCTCCAATGATTTTTATTGATATTTTCTCAACTATTATTTGTTCTTTGAATTATCATTGGTTAATTTATTTCTGTTATCATTGTGTGCGTGTGTGTGTGTGTGTGTGTGTGAGAGAGAGAGAGAAAGAGAGAGAGAGAGAAATACACGTAGACAGAGTGTGCATGTGTGTGTGTTTGTGTGTGTGTGTGTGTGAGAGAGAGAGAGAGAGAGAGAGAGAGAGAGAGAGAGAGAGAGAAAGACACATAGGCAGAGTGTGTATGTGTGTGGGTGTGTGAATGAGTAAACACTAACAGGTTACCACTAAATCCCAGATATCAGTATTATTCAAAATAATAAGAGAAGAAATAAACAATTAATTTCACAAGAACACTTAAATGAGATAAATGAGATAATATTTTTTCTCTGTCCAAATACATTGTTTTGATGGAAAAATAGGAGTGTAATGCATCGACTGATAAAATTATTTGTTGCAAATAACTTTATCAGTCGATGAGTTGAGATAAGGTGATTAGAAAAATGTAGCGGCCATAAAAACAGTTTTCCATGACTATAATACTGAATTCTTGTTAGGCAATCTCTGGATGAATATGAATAGCTTATTAAATAATGAAATTTTTCTAAATTCTTTTGAATTCTTTAACTGCAAATTTCGGCAAAGGGAAATCTACTTCAAAGAAATACTCAGTTGTCCAAAGTGTCCGTTTGTCTTTAAGGTTTAATGTTTCGTTACTGTTTACTTGTCCGTCTTCCAGCTAGCTGGGCATGTCCATATTTCTTTGTAACGAGTAGAAGAATGTTCAAGGCATTTCGCCTTTGAACTTTTTAATTTGTAGCTTGTAATTTAAACAGACAACCATTCATTCTTATTGTTTGTCGCATTTTAAACTAATGTAATAAAATAAAAGAAGAGTAAACTTTTCATTTCTCTAATTTTATTGAAACAAAAACCAAACGTTTCATTGAGCAAGGGATAGAAGTCCATGTCCGACTTGGGTGAAATATGTTAAAGCTAGCAAACGTTTTTCGAATATATATATATATATATATATATATATATATATATATATATATATATATATTTGTAACCTCTGTCTGTACATTGATTTTTTTCTCGAAATTGCAAGATACTTTTTCGTTTCACATGTCATAGTAACGTTTTCTGCGTTTTTGTTTCTTTGGTGTCTGTTTGTTTGTTATCTTTTCATGCTTAACCCGCTGAACCGAATTTGATGAAACTTGGTATGTAACGGATGAAATCGGACCAGGAGGAGAGGGGTTTAGAGGAGGAGGAATTTTGAAAATTCGAAATATCTCTGTAGCTATTCGTCGGATCGAAAAATTGCAAAGAAACGATCTTTTATGCAAATTAAAATTACTATAAATATTGTTCTATAACAATTTAATTTGCATTAAGATCTATTAAGATTAAGACGTGTAGACATATTTTCTGTATAAGGAGTATTAACCGGAATATTTGGATTTTACAGTTCTTTCAGTAAACCCCCATTCCTATTGGTGTCATATTAATAACAAGCTGTTATATCATGATCCACTTCATTACAAAGTTAAATACCAAATATTTTTTCCAACAAAGTTTTATTATACGAGATACAAACAAATACATTCTGTTGAACATCCCCCATTCATATTACATTCAGATATATTTCATTAATTGGTCATCTTTCCGAACTAGAATAATTCTGCGCTGTGAAGTTGGCTGTCTTGTTTGTTTATAATTCAGACGCTTTCCATTGTAGATATAATTAGCTTGTAAATTAGCTGAATGATTTCTTATTACCGATTGTATTTATTCCCTTAACATTCACGGTGGGGTTACCAATATCTGTTGTAAACCTTCCCATGGGAAATATGCTTCGTTTGCGTAGCCCCTGTGTGACGGACTTATCTTATTTTTACAGAGATCTGTAACAAAACTCGGCTTTTCAGGATAAAAGCATGGATAAAGAAGTACATCCGTAACATATGATTCTAGTCAGGTGTGAAGATCCGCTGCCCTTGGAGGCGGGAGCGAACGGCATCTTCAAGGGCGGGGAGATCAAATACGCCACCTTTTCTCGAGGACGTTACCACAATTACACCGTTTTACGCAGTACGCTCCTTACCAACCGTCATCAGGAGGTTTACCGAACGTTTTATGGAAGTACCAGGAGCAGTTCAAAAAATAATTCATTACAATAAACAAAATTTGCGTTGTACTTTTAGCACATTCCCCTGGGGAATCAGATATTGAGGTCGCACTCATGACGCGATTTTCGAAAATTTTCTTTAATTGTACATCGACCCAGTAGATGACGAAAATGAGGTCCGTTCATAACTACATGTAGTAGGCATACCTATAGATAGATAGATAGTTAGATAAATATATAAATTGATATTTTTGTCTGTTAACGCTCTAGCGGTCGCAATATTGGTCTGATCGTTGCCAAACTCGATAATTAAATGTTTTATATAAAAGTGAAGATCGAGTTCGTTAACGGCTAAAATCGGACTCTAGGAAGGGCTTAGAGGAGAAGAATTCCGAAAATTCAAAATACATAATATCCGTTGTTATGCATCGAATCGAAACTTTCTACAGAATTAATCTTACTGCAAATGTGATGTTCTATAAATGTTATTAGGTGCATGTTTTCTCTAAATTGAATATTAACCGAGATATTTCCATATTTTAGTTTAGGATCATCTGTAAACCCCCACACTTACTCTTCTCATATTTTAAAAATGCTGTAACATTATGAAGCACGTTAAATTAAGCCTAAATGCCAAATTTGTTCTCATTGAACTTTTACGTTCTCGTGGATATTACGTTTTGAGATAAATGCAAATACGTAAAGCACGTGGGAAATCTGTTAAGTTAACGCAGCCCCTGCGTGACGGACTTTTGTTTAAAGCATTTTTCAGGGATTAACCTGTTGAAAAAGTTTTTCCTTAGTGTTTTCAGTGCAGTCCTTGTACTTCAAAAGATGTGCGTGGAACTTGTACAAGATCTTTTAATTTCAAAATCAAACAAACACGAATAACTTGTGTGTTTGCGAGTATTGACGCCCTCTTAATGCTCTCATAACTTAATTAAAATCCAAAACTCTTTGTTTACGGTCTTCCGCTAAAAGGAAAAATATTAATAGGTACAAGAAAAAATAAAGTAATGCAAAGTCCGAACAATCGGGTACTACAATGTCAAAAATAGTTAGGGGGGCTAAGGGACAGATTTTGATGGTTTTTTCGGTGCCGGCGACAGTGGGCAAGAAGTCAGAACGACCGGGAAGTCTGATATCCTAATCCGCCATTATGCAGTCTGCATAATGACATAAATCAACGGAATTCTGCAGTCTCATTTTACTGTCTAGACCATTGCCTTTAACATTCTCAAGGTAATATTTCATTAGCAGGCTTTATTTTGCCTCAGACAATATTTTGGTTTTAAATTTATATTTATGCAATGAGGGGACTATAATCTCTTACAACATTTTCATTTATATATTTATGCCAAAGTGTCATCAAAGTGTACTGAAATTCGAGAATTAAAGCTATATAAATTCTTTCAAGCTAATCCTACTCCAACCATGTTATATAAAATGAATATTTTTAAGATAATGTTTTTGCCAAATATTTAAGTGATGCTCCACTAAAAAGCTAAGTGTACGTGTGAAGTGACATATTTTAAAAGTGATTTGTGATAGAAATGATTTTAGTGCTTACATATGATATATATTGACCATTGATTTATCCAAATATTTTAACTAGATTTAGAAGTACATTTATACATGAATGCCATTTTTGTATTGGAAAACCTACAGAATACTGGAGAAAATAGAAGAATCCTAAACAAAGCATTTTTTTCTGATATCTGTCGATGGCCGCTTTTCGCCTTCACCATAATTTGTTCCAGAGATAGGAGTCAAAACATTGACAATACAATTCTACTACGGTGTGAGTGAAGTCTCCCCTCTCCTCATACTGAAGTCATAATCTTATTTTATTTTCAAAATCAGTGATTCTCGGATAACATAAAATATTAAGTTCAAAATAAAATGTCGTTTCAAAAGAATATATGTGTGGTTGAGCGCGCATATGTTTTTTTAGCCTTTTACCTGTTAAACCTGCAAATTTTGTAAAGGTGTTGCATTAAAAGAATAATTAATAAAAAAAGTAATGGCTTTTAGTATCTCATGCTTTCTTATGCCAGGTATTGTTGAAATTAGTGGAAGGTTAGCCTTTCACGTTGATTAATTGTTAATTGGGATTGCCTTGAATGGAAAACAAATAAATGTAAATGACTTTGTGTTCCATCATAATACACTCAAGTTTTAAATACTCGTTATCATAACATTTGCAGCTAAGGGGTGCAACATAGTTCCTAAATTTAGCCTTCTTATAAAAAACCCGCTCAAAAATCGAATAAAAATGAATGAATATGAAAATGTGATGTAATGTTTGATAACAATCCACACCTGGAGAACATTTTTATGAAGGATTGTTCCCTGACAGTCCAAGAGAAATAGCAGTACTAAATAAAGTGAACGTAAAAGAAATAAATAGACAACGGTTTAGTTTCTGTGTCCTATATTAATATTCATTTTATCTCTTCTTTAAAAAAAAACCTACGTAAATTATGATTCAAATTATTAATGCTATTTATATGATATTATAAAAATGTGAAATAGTCTGTAAACTGACCCTTGTAATTGTTTTTTGACAAAATACAGTGTTTTCAACTATCTATAACAAACCACAAAGGTTTCCTCCCTTAAAAGTTTTGTAATGTTCTCCTAGAAAAATTATTTTGAGTATGAGAACTATACATATTCAAGTATCAAACAACTTTGGGAAATGAATTTGTTTCAATAAAAAAGTTTCTTATTTTCGTATACAAACTAGTATGAAATATTCTTGTGAACTAGTTAGATAACCATAAGGTTTTCAATCTTTTCAATTTGCGGACTGTCCCTTTATGAAGTTAACGCTAAAAAGGAATTTTAAATGACAATTATTTCAATTTATTACTATTTTTTACAAGAGCTCTATTGCGAAGGTTAATTTATTATTTTAGTAATAAATGAGAGAGTGTGTGTGTGTGTGTGTGAGAGAGAGAGTGTGTTTTTTATTTGTTATGATTGGTATTTACATAAAAGGATATAAGAAGATCACTTTGTACTGCTTCTATTTTAATAATTGTATTAACTGTCACCTAATAAATTGTTGTATACTCATTTTGAACAACTTAACCCTTATGCTGAAAACCTCTAAGAATGAAATATTAAGACGGCGGTACATTGTAGATTTAATACTGAATATTTATCAATTTCTTAAGGCAAATTAAATACGATTGCCTTTATGAACCCACAACAATGGGGATTTAACGGGAAAATCTGCGCAAAGATCGAGAAGCACATGTATGTATGTTGTTCCTTAGGCAACGGGAGTCATGTGAAAATGAAACGAATTCTTTAAAAACTTTTAGAACTTAGCAACGACTGGTCGGACATATTTATGAGCGAATGAAGGACGAAATTACTTCCGACAAATTTACATTACTGCGTAGTGTTCCATTATTTCGATTTAAGACTTGGCAGTTGCTTTGAAAGCAGCTATACCACAGCCAATCTTTCGCCAGCCCTTCTAATTGTGCGCAAATCCTTTTGAAAGCCACCTTTTAAAGGCAGAATAAGATTAACATGGAATCAAACGATGATTTTGTTTAATCCGAATAAAAGGGACATGTTTAATTTTTTTTTTCTGCACCTTTCACTTTCCCGGAAGAGAGTGGCATTGGGAAGTATGGATGGCATCATAGTTGTTTATCAGCTGGCGTCGCACCCACCCTCGCAAATTTCTAAGCACTGACTCAGTTAGGCCACCAGGGCTCATGCCTACCAGATTCCTGACAGATCTCGTTTAGATAGTCATTCTCTGTCGTATATAGTCCGTCATTCAGAGGCAAACTTAAGCAGACTTCCCACGTGCTCGAATATCACAGAAATTATGTCGTTTCGCAATATTCTCTATTTTTCCTTTAGTAAGATCTCTATGTAAACAAGCTTAAATTTTAAGTTGGAGTTGATATTTAATGAAATAATAGCTTACTGGTTTTAAAAATCACAAGCTTAGGAGTGAGAGTAAACAATATATATATATATATATATATATATATATATATATATATATATATACAAATATAGATTTGAATGAAACTCATCATTGTCATCTACTACAACCTCAGAAGCAGTTTTTCTTTAAAAGGAACTTGAAAAACGACTGATGAATTTCATAAAACCCTTATACATTCTTATATCTATATAATAGTTTATATATTGCTATAATTTATATATTGTTCATTAGCATTTCTAATTTTATGACATTTTTCAGTTTCCACTTTTGTCCGATTTCAGACACTAACAAACTGAAAGCCTTTAATTATACATGACCTATTTATTAAATAGGGAGCTAGATCTTTCATCAAATTAAATTCACAACTGAAGGTATACAGATTTTACAAATATTCGTGAGTGAGTGGGAGGGCGTGCATATACGTATGTGTGTGTGTGTGTGTATAGAGAGAAAGAGAGAGAGAGAACAAAAAAGCCATTCAAATATAAATACTTCATCTGGGAAGACTTAAATCGGGTCCGCGAGAGTCCAAAGAACCTTTCATTTTCACAACATTTGTAGTCATTTGAAAACAAAATGAGTCCCAATATGAGCTATCATGGGAGTCAGAAAATGTCAGCTCAAAATATCAGGCATATGATTGTTTAAAAAACCCAGAACATTTATTACATGTTGTAATATTATTATTTATTGCAAGAAGGTGGTGTCATCGTGAAGATCACTCACCCACACTGTAACCCACTAATTACAAGGCAACACAATATTTCTGTAACTCAATACTAATTGAGGTTAATATCAATTGTAAAGATATGAGTACTGAGACAGGCAATTGATACTGTGATAGACAAATAATGTTAGGAGGTCAGGTTCCAAGAGTTTGGAAGTGATTTCAAGATTAAACCCTCCAAAAATGTATTAAAACTTAGATAAGTAATTAAAAAAATCAGAATTATCATCTCATTCGAGTCGAACGTGGGGGTTTAGTCCAAACATTGAAATGAACTTGGCCTTACAGACAACATTATTTGATTTAGCACGAGGCCATTTGGTCACTTGATACACCATAAGTGCTATACAACATAGTGGTTCTAACAATTAAAGCAACAAATAAGTAATTAACATTGACAGTAAATTAATTTAAAATTAAAATAAATAAAAGAAAAAATAAAGTTTTAGCATAAATTAAATCTCATAATTTAAGTATAAGTTCCCTAATTATCCTTGTTTTACATAGTTTTTACGTTCATATTTTTAGTTTTGTAAATCATAATGGCGATTTTTCATTTGAGAAATTAACAAAAATGGCGAATTCCGCTATTTAATGTTTCATCACTAACCATCACTAATAAACGTTTTTTATTTTATGTGGTATTAATTAAATTGTATTATATTATTCATGTAGTCCTAAATACAGGATTTCCAGTAATTATATAAGGAGTCCTGTAATTCTATTTTATTATTCGTTTCTGACATAAATTTTATTTCTCCCAAAATTTAAATACTCATTTCATTCACTATGACTTCGAAAGCACGCTAATTTAAATAATAGCCACGTTCTCAGTAAAAAACACATTTCTGGAATGATCAACTTCATTTTATCATTATAATCACAAACTTATTCAAAAGTGGGGTTGATAAGAGAAAAGAATAACGTTTCCCGGGAAAAACCATGGGAATAAACATAGGGAATTCCAAAGTAGGCAGGATGCTAAACCTCAAGGGTTCTCAAACTAAGAAAATAATTGTTTTTCTCAATGTTTTACGAATAACATTATTCACCCTATCATAATAAAAATCAATTTTAAATACACACTAGCCCCATACCTCATCCAAATTTTAGGAATCTATTACAAGATATAAATTTAACATGTATTTCCAATTATCTTATATTTACAATTGTTTTAAATTAACTTTTTCTTTTAATTATGAATCCCTTATAGAATTGTTTGCTTTTGATATTTAAGTTTCTTCCAATTATTCAACTATGTGAAACCTTGGCAAAAAAAAAAAAAACTTTTCGTTCTGAGCCATGAGAAATTATTGAACTAGAACTTTGTAGGTTGGTTTGCACCAGTGAATGGATCCATTTTAGGTTTGGTGTTAGGAGGGAGCCACATTCAGTGTCTTTATATGCGGCATTTACATCCTTGCTACGAAGTTTAGGAAGTACTGCAATAGCCTATCTAAACCCATTTGAGCTATTCTTAATTGTACCATTTGTAGTATCGATCTGTACTTATGAATATGCGCATCTGGTATATATAAAAATTACTACCCTTATAATGTTAAAATTTTATGTTTAAGACAGTAGCAACAAGTTGTGGAACCTTGATCGAAGTCGAAGGGAGTTTTACGGAGAGCGAAAATATAAAAATCTTAATTTCTCCGAACCTATTAGAGAAACTGAAGATTTGTATTGAATCTTTTCTGTTTGTATTAAAAAGACCTTTAAATTAAGACATTCTCGATCCACAGAATTAGGTAAAATATATCTTGTGTCACTTTTAACCGAAATTATTTTAAATAAAGGGAGGAAAACATTTTGATTTATTCAATACAAGTAGAAGGAAGTCAAGTGGTAGCTATAAAATCGATCGAAATAAATGGGACTGTTCATTTACCTCAAAATCACAAAAATCTTGAACTTTGAAAGACATAGGAATCTGGCATCGGAACTTCTAAATTAGGTAAGTGAAAGCTTAACACTTATGGTCAAAGCGAGAAAGAAAACTTAGAAGAATATATCGGCTAAAGTTTAAAGCTTAATGGTTTCATTTTGAGGTAAGATTGGGCTATCGAGAAGAGGGAGGATCAGGAATCATTTTTCGAAGAGGTAATATGAAAAGAGTAGCACCCGACAGACAAGCTACCTTCTTTAAAGATTCTGAAATTAAAATGAACTGAAATGATACAGCTGAACTTAATTCACTATTAGAAGAAAAGAAAAAAAGGCTTTTCAAAAATAAATTTGCTATCAGGAAGAAAAAGACTCAATTTTAGATTTATTTCTTATCAAAATTATTTAAGGTGACATTTATTTGTCAACTAATTAATTCGTTAATGACTGAAATTACACTTTTAAGGTTTAAACGATTAAAATATCTTTCTAAATTAGAGCCAACAATGACATAACATTTCCGCGAAATTATGTATAGTCTCATTTAATGGCGCAATCCTTTTTGACAGGCATACAGACAGTGAAATGAAAGTGTACGCTTGTCTAACTATAATTCCACAAGAAGCATTTGAATTTATTCCATCAATAATTAAAACATGGCCGTAGTATAGAAAAAGAAGTTGGTTTATCCTTCAAAACTAATGCTAACCAGCTGTGTGGCATTTATAAGAATCTGATCTGCGTCTTTCAACACTCAGTAACTCCAACTGGTTTGCTAATTTGATAAACTCTCCCGATATTATCTCCGTTATAATAAATATATGGATACTAATATTATGAATTAATATGTTATATTTTGGGAAAATAGTATCTAACAGAAATCATATTTACGTCTCATCAACTCAATTAACATAACCCTCTAACTTATATAATAATGAAATTAATTACAATTCTTGCTCTTACAAGTTACACTAAGGAAAAATAAACCGTTCAGCAAGTTATTGTTTTAGTTTCTGACTTTTTTTAGTATAGTTTTGCAAATATATTTGAATTGGGATATAGATAATATATATTATAATTAAAACTATAGGAGCTAAAATGGACAAGAAAAATCAAATTGAAAACAGGAAAACAAAAAAAAAAAATGTAATTTTAATATGATCTTATTTGAGGTGCTCAAACCTGAATAACGTCATTAAACAAACATAGTACTTTCCAATACAACTTAAACTTAAGTCAACGTTTCCGCAGTAAATAAAAATGTTTCAAAAACAATTAATTATAAGTGGCCCATAATATTTTCTAAAACGAACAGTAAGAATGAAAATATTTGAATTAGAAATAAAAGTCCAGTTTCAATTATTCGAATCGCGAAACGAAGTCAGTTTGAGGTTGTTATTCATTTTTAGGAGAACACCACCAAAAATATTACGTAATATAGAATACCTTTTGCCTGTAATTAAATAAAATGCCATTAATTAGTTTTGACAGTCCCTTAATCCATTAATTTTAATTTTACACTTCTATTAATGAGTTAAAAAAACCCAAAAAAAACAGCTAAACGACAGAAATATTTCCACTTAAAATGTTCTCTCTACTTCAACCTTTCATAATTTGTGGGTTAGTCGGGAGACAATAGCTGAATCGAAAATTGTTATTACGCACATCGTCCTTGGCGCGCAACGGCCGCATATGAAGAAATTAGATGGTTTTTAAATGTTTAAGCATTTAATATCATTATAAGTAAAATGTAACAAAATCATTTAAAACAAGCAAATTGACAAACATTAAGATTTGTCTGCTCTAAGACCAAATGTTTTACCAAAAATGTTATTTGGGCCTTCTATAATGTTTTAAATTCAAATAGATATATGTGTGTATGCATATATATGAACAGCACCGATTTCAGCATTACGTTATTAGCGTCCACCATGTAAGAAAACGAATTTGATAATTATTAAAGCTAAGATATACAAAATGGAAATGGTGAATTAGACCGTCAACAAGATTTAAAGCAACACAGAATGGAACTATTCTTAATACATTAAATTGTTGACAAATATTTTATTATAATATTCATTAACGTGCGATTTGTATTCACGTATAACTACATTAGTGGCGCCACTTTAAAGATAAGAAATATACACCAGAAAGGAAGGTGTTTTGTACATGTCCCCAGATGTATGAAATGAATTTTGAACCTCTCAGGCACATTTCTAAAACAATTTTAATACGACATTTTTGTGCAACATCCCTTTAGTTATCAAGCAGCTGAGCGAGATCAGAAAGTTATTATTGCTTTTAATGAGGATTTAAGACTGTTTTTTAGTATGCTGCAATAAGAAAACGGGCAATGCTATCATGAATGTTCAAAAAAAGGTGTTCCTGTTTAAATTGGGATTTCAATTCTAAAAGTATTTTTTTTCACACTATAACACTAATGATGGTTATTTCGGCAAATGAACATAGAGGACGAAAAAGAGCAAAAGATGTTAAAGGGGGAGGGGCACGCTTTCATTCACACGTGCGATATTCGACTAACAGGATTACGCATTGTACGTCATAATAAGCATTTTACATTTGAAATGTGATACTTTAACCTATAAGCACAATTTTTTGTTTCCACAGACGCACCAGTAAATTTTGATTATCCAATCATAGAGAACTGGCACAGGACACTTATCCAGGAGAAGGTAAGAACACCTTGGCAGAAGACGAAGGTTATCTCTCTGGAGGTAGAGACGCGGTTATCCCGGAATGGACGACCTCCATCCGACCACGCAGCCCGCTCACTGAAAACAAACAATCCCAAGTGCTGTTTTCGACTGAGGGCATAATACGCAGCTCTCGGCCGCCCCACTACCGCGTGTGGGAGGGGCGCCGCCCCTCCTTCCCCCCACCTCTCACTCTCTCTCACTCTATTTTAATAATTATTTATATGTGTGTATATAAGGGGTTTGCGTAGAGGTGTCGGTCAGTTGCCCTGTCACTCCTAGTGGGGGAGGATACCCGCTTCCGTTGACGACAGACGCGCCGCCGGAAGGGAGCGCCAAGTCAAGGCCAGGGTACGTCGAAAAGGTTCTTCGCCTTCCCAAACATCTGGGTTCATTGCACCCAGGAAATTATGTTCGACTGGCTGCCTTGGTCGAAGGATACACCTTGGTTCAGTGTAATAAATATAACCTCAGAATGAATACACAGGAAGGCGAGTTTCGACGTATCTAATTCTAGATAATAGATGCCCTTCTTAGCTTGAAAGTTTTGAAACGTTTCAAAAAATTATACTCCTGATTACGAAGGTTAAATCCCATTAAGAAAATAAAACATACAGAACAAAAAAATGAATGTTACAATTACAAAAAATTGATGTCGAACGTAGAAGGATGTAGCATGTCGGTTGTAGTGGCTTCACAACATAGCATTCTCTTTTGGCTGTGTATATTTTTTTTTTTGACAATGAACTTTGAACGATGCTTAAATCAAAATAAAGATATCTGACCAAACAGCCGTTAAAGGATTCATTTCATGACGACACTTGTTCACTCACTTTGTGACCACTTCTTAATTCCAGTAGCAACTCCATAACCTTACGATGCAGAGGAGACACTGGGGAAACTGTCAGGTCCCACTTCAGGTGCCCGTTTATCTCACAGGAAAAGAAAATTTGTTTGAACACGAAACTGGATCTCCTATTTTCAATTACAGGATGCTCAGTTACTCCTTCTCTCACACAATATAAAAACTTAGAAACATTTAATACGAAAATTTCTGCGGCATGGAAATTATTGCCATCTAACTAAAAACGTGCAAATTCTGATTGAAAAATCTTAACAATATTTAAATAAAATGTATGTATCAAATTTGTATGTTTGTGGCTGACAATATCCCTACTCGATATTTATATAATGTGGAAAGAATGACCGATTTCTTGGGAAATAAAATTACTTGTTTTCCAAATTCATTTTTTGATGTCTTTAAGAATCTGATTGTACAAACGCGCCCTTAGTGAAGTGCTATTTACGCATAACATATTAAATGAAATTATTAAAAATATAATTCTTTAATGATTTAAGGGAATTATTAACATTATTAACTCAATAATGAGTTATTTTCCCTACATTTCAATATTCCTAAGAAATTACATAAACTCAGGTTTTCGTAATCCTATTGCAACATGGGAAGTCATTTTAGTATATTTTCAACAAGGTGGTTGTTTATAACGGACGCATGTAGAAATGTCTTACGGTACAGTTATGGGTAATCAGCTATTGAGATTGTACTCATAGCAAAATTATGGGGGAAAAAATATACTTCTTCCTACCTACCAGATGAAAGAATATGAGGTATGATCAAATTTATATATATATATATATATATATGCATATTCACGAAAATAATCATCACCTCCTTTCAGACGTCGATTTTGGTTATGGATACTGTTACAAAGACGAGTAGAAACACCTCTCACCCTTTCTTTATATGCTGCAATTCCAGTCGAAATAAAGAAATTACTACTTTGAAGTTTTCTAACGTTTTCCACTAAACCTTGCAATGTCTACTCGAATTTCGAAAGCCTTTAAAGGAGCGTATTAAACGCATTCTCAAATTTCTAGGCCTCTGATCTGGTATTCTTTAAGCTGAGCTCTAACCTCCTTCTACAATCCATTCCCTACTCCCATTTAATCGTAGGAGAAAAAACTTCTTAATGTCATTTAAAATGATCTCATTTGATAGTAATATCAGATATATCCGTAGCAATATATCTGAATAGAAATGTCATATAACATAATTTATATATATATATATATATATATATATATATATATATATATATTTATTTATGATAAATAAATAAAAGTTCTTTACAATTTTTTTTTTTGTATCTGCAATAGGTTCGAAGAAATTTTCAATTGTCTATTCCCTCACCCCTATAAACCCCCTCACCAATCAAAAGAGGTGGTGTACAATTAGAAGGTGCACCGGTCCTAAATATGAAATTTCATCATTCGAAGACAAGTCGTTTTTGAGTTACGCGAGATACGTACATACATTCAGACGTCAAGCTGAAACTAGACAAAATGAATTCGCGGATGATCAAAACGGACTACTTGGTTGAAATCTTGAAAATGTTCGCAAATACAATAATTTCTTTTATTTGTACAAGGGCAACAATGTGTTCTTTTGGGATCAAATGAATGTTTGTTTACAGTAATTGAATATTGATGAAATAAAAAAATAAATAAATGTAAACTAGCTAGGATATCATTTTGATCCGCAATATGAGCGGCAAAAGAAGTAACAGCAAGCTGGTGGAAGTTAGTGGATTTCCAGAATTCTGCCGAAGCAGGAAAATATCCCGTAAGGTAAAAATTCATGCGAAGGACTTTTGAAATGTCTGTAGTCTGAGTTTGCCAGTTATCCTTGTGTGAAACTCGATACTTGTGGCTGAAACTCGTTAGGCTATAATTTCCCTACTTCAATATAGTCAATTCTTTTTCCGCGCCGCAATTCTTAGATATATGACCCAGAACGCCCTATCAGCCGCCGTCAGATAAACAAGCGGAGTAAAATAAGGACGCATATAAAATGTTTAAAAGTAAAATTTATGTAAATAGGAGACGCCTACGGCATAGTTGAAGCCTATATATCCGTTGCACAACATCTAATCTCGCCGAACGACTAACTCATGTAACATGTAATTTCTAATGCTTAGAACAACTATTAACTATTAATATAAACCATAAATGTTGTTTTATATATTCCCTCTACGTCTATTCCCTTGTATAGAAAACTATAACGATGTTTTTTTTAAACAAAAATGTTGTAACCTGCTGATAAAATGAATAAGGTTCCGGTTCGGTGGAATTCATGGAATGTAAATTAGATACCGTTGTTTGATATCGATTCATTGAGCGTTCTTAAGCGAGATTAAAAATGTTTGTTTGGACTCATGAATTAATTGTTCATCAATGACAACAACAAATTTAAAAAGTACTACAATGTAATTTGGACTTGTCAACCTGAACCTCTCTAATCTGCACCTTCCCTAATCCGAATCATTCCTAAAAAATATGTATAACTTGATTTAAAGCACGTAAATAAAATAAAACCAATCTTGAGTATTATAAGGACATGACGTGTGGAGCAAATAACAAAAAGTCCGTCACGCACGGGGCTGCGTAAACTAAGCAGATTTCCCCAGTGAAGTTATACAATAGAGAAATCTCCATACGAGAGCCCAACAGTTACGGCCGAACTAGCTTTTGGCGGGAAACTTACTCGTCCGTTACACTTAATAAAAATGCAAATATCTCGGTTGTTATTCAAGATAGAGAATAAATGTATAGAACAATATTTATAGAAAATGTAATTTGCAATAAGATTGGTTCTATACAATTTTTTGATCCAACGTATGGTAACGGAGATATTTTGAATTTTCGAAGATAAATTGAATTTTTTTCCCCTCCCACTGGTCCGATTTCAACCATTAACGAACTTGATCTGTCTTTTTCCATAAAACGTTTAAATATCGAGTTTGGTAACGATCAAACAAAAATTGCGACCGCTAGAGCGTTAACAGTCAAATATATATATTCGGACCTTATTTTCGTCATCTCCTGGGTAGGATCGATGGACATTTGAAGACATTTTTTGAAAATCGCGTCATGAGTACGACCTCAATAGCTGATTTCCCTTAAGGGAAATCTGCTAAAATTAAATTAAACTAACAAAATACTAGGACGCATTATTTTTTTCTTCATTTTCTTTCTCTATCAATTCAATTAATCTCTCGATGGAATTAATACGTAGAACGAAATTGAATTATTAATACAAAGGGTAGTTCACTATACCCGAAGTTATAATTAACTATGAGTCCAGGAATTATGAAAACGTTGTTTTCCAAAGTATAGTTTTACTACTCTTTTAACCTACTTCGCAACCTCGGGTACTTCTTAGTTCTTCAAGAAACCCTTCCAGCTTCCCAACAAATGTTTAATGCAGAATACTTTCAAATAAAATTCTTAAAAAATAAAATTATGAAAAATGATTTCCAATTGTGAAAATATTTAGCAAGCACTTGATGAATCGCTAATACAAAACCCTTTGGTTTTAATTGGTTTGGATTAACGAGGGACAACCGTAAATTATAGGGCACTCTTCGTTTGTTCCACCAAACAATTATATACTTTTGGAACTAACAAATCAATAAATTATATCATTTAATGTCGTCCATCAAACTTGGGTGATAAATCAATGAGTGAAAAAGGCTTAGCCTAGACAAACATGATATTATAGAAGAACTTTATTCATAACAGAAACATCATTATCAGAATGAACCATATAAAACAACAATGTCTGGGGGAAAAATTGGCACATATTTCTGTTACAATTATTTAAAACAGGATGATTATAAAGAGAAGTGGTTGATCGTTTTTCTTTCTAGATCTGTGTTATAAATTATCATTTTATGAAATCGAAAATGCGTCCGCATTAAATAAAACGCATAATTTACTTTTTAAGACACCTGCAAACTAAAAAATGCCATGATTAAACACATTAAATAAAATCCTTAATCCCATCCTGACTCAAAAAGGGTAGTAATCTGCAAAATATTTGGCCCGATTAACGCCGATAGTTGCATATAGTGGTCGAAAATAAATAACAAATAAAATAATATCTAGAAGAACTAATTTCAACTATTTCCTTTTTTTTTGATTCCTCAACTTCTTCATCTAAATACATTTATACTGTCTAAAGCGGTTTAGATTTTAGATCTGTGAATCATTAGAAACATTCTTACATTTTCTTTTTGTAAAGTGTGTTACAGGCCAGAGGTTAACCTGTGAGGTTGACAAGCATTTCTACAGCTAGAAGATTTAAGCCCCTGGTGAAGTGGCTTTTGGTTTCGAAACACGTAGGCCAAAATATAATAACAAGTCATTCTTATTTCTCCTTGTGGTTAGGGTGTCAAATCAGGTTTGCCAAGTTCACATTATTTTTTAAATAAAAGTAAAGGATGTTACAGCTCTAGAAGGCAGATCCAGAGTGCATAAGCTAAAGTTTAGGATGGGCCAGCTGTGTAGGGGAAACAGAGAGGAAACAGCGTATTAGGGCTAAAGAGCATATGAGATCAGGCTTGTAGTTGTATTCAATGCAAGGATCACAACCATCATACCGAAAACCATTGGACGCCACAGTGATATTACGACACAGAGGTTATTTAATGGACACGATATGGTTTAATGGAAATAAAACTGGAGAAGGAAAATAAGAGAATGAATACGAATGTGCAGACGGGTACAAACGCAACCCTCGTGTCCAGACTTTTCTCTGTCCCCTCCCTAACTGCTTGGACGAATCCTTTAGCCCATATTATTGTACATCATCAAAGATCTGATATCAAGAAGCTTTAAAAATTGCACTATATTTTTAGCTAAATTACAGTCACGTTTTTTTGGAAAATACAATGCTGACATAAAAGAAAAAAACAAACTAAAAGTAAACTAGAAAATCGAAACATTAAGAATAATTAATACACGTCAAATATTAGCCAGTCAAATTCTTAAGCCTGAATGCAAAAAAAAAAAAAAAATTATCCACAAGATCATGCAATGAATAAATAAACGGCGAATTGAAACCAAATTTCCGACATTATATTCTTTAGTAAGTATCCCTATCTGGTTGAAGAACAAAATTGTAAAGAAATTTCTGTCGCAATTACAGTCAATAGATATTAATAAATTTAAACAAAACTTTGCCGATGCACAATTACATGACTTGAACAAAGAACTCTCATTTCACACGCAAGCACTAGAATATACTCAAGTAAATAATCTCCACTATATTAGGGCAAAATAGCCAGAACCACGACAGAAACACTCAACTTGAACAAGAACCATGGGATTAGGGATGACACCGCCAACTGCTGACTGTGTAACCTCCAGGTGAAGACACCTATCACTTCCTTGCTGTTTGTCCCATTCTCCGGGAGTTCTGCCTTCCAACATTTGGTAGAATTACCCTCAGCAGGAATCAAGTAATATCCATCCTGAAGGGAGGAGATTACATTAACTTATATAAATATCTGAAGTGTGCTGGAAGATATCGCAGGCTCCGTTGTTATGAATTTAATTTATAGATTCAGTTGTGGTTTTATGATCTTATAATACGTATAATGTAATTTACTGGAAAATAAATTTACTTTACTACTACTACTACTAAATTCATAAGTAAATTAAATGTATTGAAGGAAGCCTCGAGCCGTTAAACCCCTCGTCAAGTGAACTAAAACATTCGTTTTTCGTGGGGGAAACTTATTTCTGAGATCACCTCGAAGATACACGAGATATTTTAATAAAATATTACAACACGTAAACATAAAATTCAAACGATGACGCAGATTAAAATAGATTGACCAGTATGCATACTAAAATAGAAACTATATCTCCTGATCTTTAATTAATATTTCAATTTTTTTACATAAAAAAATGAATAAAATTATTAACTGTAAAATTAATGGTGTGTTTTGAAAACTTTGATTTGAGACTTTCAATATCTGGAAATCTACCTTCTACACTTTCTTTACAAGAAACTAATCTTTCTCCAACGATTATCTATAACTCCGTTATTATGCAAGCTTTATCAAATGCTGTTATACTTTATATACTAGTGCTGGATTATAATATTAGCTCCTATTAGGTACCTCTATAACAACCCACCCGGTATCACCAGCTACCGGGTCACCCACCCTTATCGAGTTCCATTTCACCCATTCAACATTACCACCTCCCTTATAATGGAACGTAGTTCAGCAGAAGGGGAACTATCGCTTCTCACCCCCGGTAGGTCACACTACCTTATCACAAAACTTGAGACAAGCTGGGTCTCAAATAAAAAAAAAAAAAAAAAAAAAAAAAAACAACAATTTCAAGACATAGTGGTACACCACTGCATTTTTATTGATCACCTTACCTTCCTTTATTACTCTGGGATTTGTGAATAAAAAGCAGGTTTAATTCAAATTTACACAGATGCTGCCAAATTCTAGCATGGAGTTGGATGAACAGAGAATATACTTCATAGGGCTATCGGCTGAAAGGAGAAATTTCGGCCTTGACAGATGGTTTCTTTGATATAGTTGGTAACATCGACATTGCATAGCAAGAAATTGTTTTATTTGCCTAGTCATCGTCTCTTTGGTTGCTATTAAGGCGATATATGATGAATAGATTTGTAATTTAGGCACACATTCAATTAACACTAGTGAGGAGACACATATTTACTATCTTAGAGGTGCTAGGTTCGAGAACACGGACCGAACACAAAATTGTATTTAGCTTTTCAGGTACCAGGCTTCGAAGTTGCTATTTTATCACCTCCCGTAGGCCTTCTCAGCATCGTGAAGCAATTAAGTGGCTACTTGAATTAAGAAGTAGCGATCTTGGTCAGGTAACGCGTCGTCCTCTCGCACAAGGCGTGTGGCACTCAACAGATATAGATCATATACAAAAAGTCCGTTAGAACGGTAACAGACAAATATATATATATATATATATATATATATATATATATATACAGTTTTGAATGGACCTCATTTTTGTCATCTCCTGGGTAGGATCGATGGACATTTGAAGAAAAATTTTGAAAATCGCGTCATGAGTACAACCTCAATAGCTGATTTCCCCTAAGGAAAATCTGCTAAAAGCGATTAGTCGGATATTAGTTGCTTCTACAACTCTAAAACGTGCTTCCCTCAATCTTTCACTTACACTCAATTTACAATTTTACCACTTAATAAGACAAAAACAACCCTCCTTCGATCTTTGCCTGATCTTATGCACTGAAGATGAACGTCTGAGTTTTCCAAAGCGCTTAAAGCCCTTGAAAGCCTTTGAAAAAGTCTTAATGAAAAGAGAGTAATTTTGGGTTGAAAAAGTGTTTTTTTTTATTTTTTTAACATTTGTGGCGTTGAAAGTGAAGTATCATTCACTTTCAACGCCACAAATGTTAAAACAATAAAAAAACACCTTTTAAACCCAAAATTACTCTCTTTTCATTAAGACTTTTTCATACAAATTCTTAGACTTATTCAAGCCTACTTCTTTTAAATAAATACCTTCCCCCCCCCCAAAAAAAAATATTACGACAGTATTAAATGAAGCAAGATACACCCATATAAACCTTCCCAAATCTTTAACGGAAAATCAGATATATAGAAAGAGCGCGTGACAAATTGCTGAGCCCGAAAAATAAGAATGCCCCATGAAGGAATGGCTTAATATATTTCGTGAGGGGCAACTGTATGAGGCAAGGCCGCTCCAATTGTTCTTCATGTAGAAGGACTGTTTGTGTTCTTCGGCTCACGAGGCCAGCCTTGTTGATCCCAAAACTGTTTACTATTGAATGGCAAAAGTGTGATTCGCCGTTTTTTCGCCTTGCTCTACTCCGAATTTCGGCATGTTAATGAAGGATGAGCTAGAAAATACATAACAACAAAGACAAGGTTATCCCAGTTTAAATTACTTTAAGTTTGAAAACTTCTATGAAGCATAAAAATTAATGAATTATTATTATTAAATATCATTTCCCGTTCATTTTTTTCGTTTAGACAAGAACGATATTTACTATACATTTTTTTTTCATTTAAAATAAATATCATAGCCCTTAATAGGAATTCTATTTTTTAGCGTATATCTATATATATATATATAAAATTGTAACCTCTGTCTGTACACTGATTTTTTTCGCGAATTTTCACGATAACTTTTCGTTTCACATGTCATAGACACCATAACTGCATTTTGTTTCTTTTGTGTCTGTTCGTTTGTTTGTTTATTTGTTTGTTACCTTTTCACGCATAAACGGCTGAACCGAATTTTATGAAACTTGGTTTGTATATTACTACTAACCCAACTTAGACTTTAGGCTATATTAATTTTCTCTGAGACAAACAGGAGTGGGGGTTATAAGGGAGGCCTAAAATTAAAAATAGCGATCCTATTGGTTTCCTATTGGTTTTTTGGCAAATATGCACATTACAAAAGTTGTTTCTTTTGTCATTTAGAGTAACTTTTCTTATACACTTTCGTCGTATTCCGAAGTTTAAATGAGTTATACGCAAATAACTATAGCGGGAGTCAACAATATTATTTGGCGCAAAAGACTCAACCGAACTAAATGAAACTCGGTATGTGTATTAGCACTAACGCCTTCATTATAACAAGCCATACCAACATTTATAGGGACGGGCAGGAGTGGGGGTTGTAAGGGAGGTCTGAATTTAAAAATGGCGATATTTCGTTTTCTATTCGCTTTTCGGCAAATATGAACATTACAAAAGTTGTTTATTTTGTTATTTAGAGTAACTTTTGTGATATTCTTTTTTGTCTTTTAACAATGTATAAACGAGATATACACTATAAACTAAAGCGGGATTCAACTATTTTATTGGGTGCTAACGATTGAACCGAACTTAACAAAACTCGGTATGTCAATTAGCATTAATTCTTCCATGATTATAAGTTATATTTAAATTTTTACGTCCCAACGTGAGTGGGGGTTATGAGGGAGGCCTGAAATGAAAAATTGTGATATTTCGTTTCCTATAAGATTCTCGGCAAACATGCACATAAATGTTGTTTATTTTATTATTTAGTGTAACTTTTGTTTCATTCACTATGTTCGTAAAATGAAGTAACCACGGAATATACGCTAAAACTATAGTGGGAGTCATTAATTTTATTAGTGCTTATTTAAGTGTTTTTAATGAATGAATATTATGACAATTGATTTTATGTTTTAGTCACATATGATTACTCTATATATGATTCGGATTAGTGAGGTTATATATCTCCGTCGTCCCCTTCTCATTTATTTATTTCTCCTAGAAAATAACATTGCTATTTATTTCCAATAGAAATGTAAACTATAAGAGCATTTCCGTTATTTAATTTGCATAATGTATTTTTTAAACTAAATTTTGTCTATTAGGACCCATATCGAATTTAATGAGTCGATACAGTTCAATGAGACGTCGATTTACTGTAGATATACGAACAATGTCAACAGTACAATGTCATTTTTACGACGTAGTCCGAGAGTAATTTTTGTTTTTTTAATTAGAGTAATTTTGTTTTTTTAATTAAAGTAGTTTGTGTTTAAATAAGTTTGCAGAAGAAAATTTATCCCCCAAAATTATTGCGTTGGTCAGCGCATGATAACCATTTTCCTATACATTTTTAAACATTTTATTTATTTATTTATGTCCTCTTTATATTATCAAGACTAATAGAGAGAGGGTATTACAGGTTACCACAATTTGGTGACCCCAACCCCAAATGCATTCCATGAGAACATCTCAGAAGTTTAAGCTTATCTTAAGTATAAAAAGTCCGTCACCCAGGGGCTGCGTAAACTAAGCAGATTTCCCATATGAAGTTTTACAATAGAGAAATCTGCCTAATAACAACAGTAGTACTAAGGAATCTCTAAACCTGTTCACGAGAGACGAACAGTTACGGAAATGGCCGCCCTAGCTCTCGTCGGAAAGTCCCGAACATAGCCGACTCCTTCCGACCACACACACAATATCTCTGTTAATATTCAAGAAACAGAATAAATGTATAGAACAATATTTGTAGTAAATTTAATTTGCAATAAGATTGATTCTATATAATTTTTCGATCCGACGCATAATAACGGAGATATTTTGAATATTCAAAAATCCTCCCTCTAAACCCCCCACCTCCCACTGGTCCGATTTCAGCCATTAACGAACTTGATCTTTCTTTTTACATAAAACGATTAAATTTTGAGTTTGGTAATGATAAAAAAAAATTGCGACCGCTAGAGCGTTAACAGACAAATATATATATATATATAAATAATTTTAAATGAACCTCATTTTCGTTATCTCCTGGGTAGGATCGATGGACATTTTTTTTCGAATATCGCGAGTACGACCTCAATAGCTGATTTCCCTTAAGAGAAATCTGCCTTACTATTTAAATACAAAATAAAAAAAATGATATTTCAAATATAAGAAATAATGATTCCAACTAGAAAAATTAAAGGTGTACTTTAAAAGAACATATTCCTGAGAAAAATCAAGAAAAAGGCTCATTCATTCACAAGAATTTAATTCAAGGGACAGAGCGCTTTTAAACCTCACGTCCCATCACCAGTGCCCCGCTGAGGTACACAGAAAACTAGAGAGTCATACAAATTATTATAGGAATATACAGCGAAGGACATTTTTCGCTTAGTAATTATTCTATAAAAATTAGAAACAAAAACATACAGCAATAAAATGAAGGGCTCAATGAATATTTACAAATAAAATATTGGTCAATAAAAACAAGAGATAAAATGGAACAAGTCAACACTTCAATAAAGTGATCATAAAAATCTAAAAATAACAACTTAGTACGTAAAATAAAAAGAAGTAATAAAACAAAGGGGAACAACAAGGAAAAATAACATTTAAAGATGAATAACAAAAACTTTATTTCTCTCGTAATAAGGAGCCTTTGTAAAAAAGACTTAAATATTAAGCTAAGCATGAGAGATTTCGCTACATTCTTGCTGTACGGGTAAATCACTTGTGTCGGAATATGGGTTAATAGATAAGTGAATAAATACTTTAAAAAAGTCCGTCACGCAGGAGCTGCGTAAACTAAGCAGATTTCCCACGTGAAGTTTTACAATAGAGAAATCTGCCTAATAACAACTGTAGTAGTAAGAAACCTCTAAACCTAAAACATTATTTAGGGCGTAACAACCCAGTAGTATCTAGCCCCAAAAAACAGTTGACCTAACCTCTAAACCTATTCACGAGGGGCGAAGTTATAGAAACGGCCGCCAGAGCTCTCGCCGGAAAGTTCGAACATAGCCTACTGGTGACCAGTATCACGCAGAATACAAATGCAAATATCTCGGTTAATATTCAAGATACAGAATAAATGAATAGAACAATATTTATAGTAAATTTAATTTTCAATAAGATTTATTCTATACAATTTTTCGATCCGACGCATAATAACGGAGATATTTTGAATTTTCAAAAATCCCCCCTCTAAACCCCCCCTCCCACTAGTCCGATTTCAGCCATTAACGAACTTGATCTTCCTTTTTACATAAAACGATTAAATTCCGAGTTTGGTAAAGATCAAACAAAAATTGCGACCGCTAGAGCGTTAACAGACAAATATATATATATATATATATATATATATATATATATATATATATATATATATATATATAGATATATATATATATAATTTTGAACGGACCTCATTTTCGTCATCTCCTGGGTAGGATCGATGGACATTTGAAGAAATTTTTCGAAACTCGCGTCATGAGTACGACCTCAATAGCTGATTTCCCTTAAGGGAAATCTGCTAAAAAACAGTTTGTATATGAGTTACAGAAACTTTTTTTGTTCACTAAAGCTCCGTTTGCGTGTGAAATCAAGTTTCTAAACCCATCCAGCTCTCCTCTAAAACAACCAAATTTCGAATTTGCAATATAAAATCATACTTTCAATGATAGATTTTTATAGAAAATCATATTTTAGTCCGATATTATCCTAAAATATGGCCTAAAATACCTATAAGCTTATTGAAGCTTAAAATTATTTTTAAATTGTTAAAAATGTTTATGAATTAACAAAGCTGATCATGATGAGGTTTTACCTGTAATTTGTTTTAGAACCTCAAAAGTTTGGTACGTGAATCTCCTCGGCCGACCGAGGCAACTGAACGTATGATGCCAGCCAGATTCCTATGAAAAATTCAATTCTCGAATCTTTCCATTTTCTAAGACTTTTGGACACAAATCGTCAGAAAACGAAAAAAACAGACATTTTTCAAAAAGATCTTTTTTTAATCCAGGAAGAAGTTGTTAACTGACCTAAATGATGACTTTGCTTCGAACGTAAATAATATTTATTTGATTACTAGATAATATTTGTTCTTCGTACTAGACGTGGAAGCAAAATGCAACATAATATATACACAATTGAGAAACATTCAGAATATACGTTGTAGAATGTTTCTGTGACTCTCTCGGAACAAGGGTTTCTAGCCAGAATGGGACTAAGGATTTTATTCCTATTGCCCATATGTGACAAGTTTATTAAGACCAACGCCTTAACTGCTTGACTAACCTGAGCCAATTAACAGCATGTCTACAAATTTTGAGTAATCGCTTATATTTAAGGAACCTGGTCCAACTTTTTTTTCTTTATTCTCTCTAACATGATTGAATATTTTGTCATAATTGAGTATCGTATTTGGAAGATGTTGTAGAATAACTAAAACAAGATAGAGAAGGCAAATTACCATGCAAACTTCAATATCGTTAATAAAAGCTGTGACAAGCCCTAAATGTGATATATCGAAGGCTGACAAGTAATTACGGGGTTCGCATTTGCCAAGATTGATGTATAGGTTAGGCGAGCTCCGTCATCAACAGCTCTCCCAAGAATGTTTCATGTAAAAGTCATAATGAACAATATCAGAAGAATCAAAAGTTATGGATCATTGGCGATGATACCTTCCAACCTACGTCAGGAGGAAATTACCATCCAGTCTTAAAATCAAAGTTTTCCATAATTAAACTATTATATATGCGTGGGCAGGATGTGCGAAATAATTATTTAATGACTTCTTTATTAGTTCTTCACTAACCTTAGTTCCTGATGCGAGAAAGTTAGCATATTGCCTATCATTCATTGTAGAAACTTATTTTTATTCCCAAGAAAAAATTTCGTGTGGGACAGATTCGGCTTTTTTTTTTCCTATAGGAATTCCCGCCAAACCTGACCAACAATGACTTTTCTTCTTGAGGCCCCTAGATAATGACCATTCATTATATTTGAGCATACGAGTGTTGAAGAGCACGCATCGTTACCAGATATTTGGAACCGAATGTCCGTTACCCGCCTTCCATCATAATTTCCTGAGTTACTGTAATCCATGTTGACTTATTGTAGTCCACGTTACCTAATTATAATAAATCCAAGTGCCTGGAATGGGTAGCAACAGAGAGACACAACGTGGAAGTAATATGAAGGACAACACTTAAAAGAGGAAGTTTGCTTTTATACAATGTAGAAATCCTTCAGATTTAGAAGTCAATGAAAGAAAGCAAAAGAATCTAATTTACAAAACACTCGGACACAGTTCAGTTCGGCAACAAACATGAATTCTTTCAAATAAGGTGCAGAAAATCTTACATTGTGGCGTAGAAAGAGATTGGCCAACCTAAGAGAGAGGATGCGTAGATTTTGTGTCGGCAGTTATGATATGTATATGATTTTGTAAATAAAATTGTAACATACTCACTGTACAGATTTCCATATTCCTTGTTATGAATAAGTTTCCAAATTACCTGCAAAAATTGAAATTAAAATTAAAAATAAAATAAAATTGTAAAGGATTAAATGGTCAAATACTTCCAATTTATTTTAAAGTAATGTCTTCTTAATTTATTTAATGGGTTAGTAAGTATACTAACTTGCAATATCCTTCTTATTTTTTTCCTTACTTGTTTCGTAGCCAATATGCTACTTCTTCAGGGGCTTGAACCGTATCACTAGCAAAGAGTTGCTCTACTAACACCACTGAAGAGACCCTCCTGCAATTAGCCAGAAACACACTAGAAATCCATTAGAGATCAATGGCTTGAGGTTCTTTTCAATTTAATGCCAACTTGTATTCTCTATTGAGAAGATTTAAGCCCCTGAAGAAGTGTTAAAGTCCACGTAATATTTAGGGCAAAATATAATAATCAGAATTGAAGGTGAAGAAGAGTATAATTATCTGAGCGTGCCAGGAAATTAAGTAGATATTTTCAACTAGTTGGGTAAAAATAATTATAAAAGAATAATATATCAATATATAGTATATATAATAATTTTGCCTTGAATTATGTCCTGAGTAGGTTGAGGTTGAGAAGCTCTGTTAGGTCAGAGACAGGCAATGCATCACTAGTTCTCAACGGAGGATATGCTTGTAAGAATGAGTTGTCTGAAATACGAGACCCACTACCGCACTGCCAAAAAAGAGTTCCCAAAAAATAAATAGTCTATTTCGAAGTCTACCGTCACAATTAGCACACTTAGCGAAATGAAAAATGCGAAACGCATTAAGAATAGATAGAGATGTGGACCGCCAGGCATCACCACTACGCAAACATGACGTTTCCACTGTCGCCTTGGGCGGAACTATTTTGGCAATGCCTGACGCTCGCATCCGCTCAACACGTGTTTACCCCCACATCAGCTGGCAAAAAGTAAATATAGGAATATAACACTTCTTACAAAGGAAGTCATTGATCCAAATCGAGTAAGAGTGCCAAGAGTTGCAAGGATGTGTCACACGAAGGGGCATAATGAGAAATTTAAGGAATAAGTGTAATAATAAATTACATTATATTTTATTAGGAATATACAGCCTGCATTTAAATGCATTTGGTAATGTGTGATATGTACAATACAATAGTTCCTCCATCACTCTTGACAGAAGCAACACCTATTCACCACAATGAGAGGAACACCCTGTCCCTGCTTGGCAAGGAAGTCAAGAGCTAAGGAGGAATGGCACCTGATAAGAAAATAGCCACTGCTATCACTTCACTTTACACTTATAGGAGATCTCTGGGTCATTGTCTCTTAAGGCACTGCGGAGGGGAATAAGGATGAGTGGTACTAGAAAGAGCTAGGACTTCTGGATTAGGACGATTGGATAGCCTGCCACTGCAGGCGGCAGGGAATTTTCTGAATCTTAAAGGAAATAGGAAGGAATAAGTGTAACTTGTATTCTTGAAACATAATGGTAGTCCATTGTTGAAACGAAACAAAATAGTCCAGGATCGGATAGATGACAGAAACTATTATGAGAAATGACTTGTATCTTATTTTATTTTAACTACAAGTTCGAAAACATTTGAAAAGTTTAATGGCTCAATTTACTAAAATCCAAATTCACTAATTCATCTAACAAAATTAATCACACTTCATTTTGCTTTAGTTCAAAAAAGGCAAAAATAAAAGTCGTTCTCGGTGAAGCATTAATTAAGATCAGCAGACTCTGGGACTTGCGAAAAGAACCGTTGCTAAAAAGGCAAGAGGAAGAAAGCCAAGCAAACCTTGAGGAAAGTGGTCATTAGAAATTTAAATCCTCCTATGTTGTCCTGTAATCTCAAAACATAGATTCCGCTATGTCAGGATGGAATTAAGAGTATAGGGCTTAGCCATATTCTCTCTACATGTACATTCTTAATCCTATCTTGACACTAGCATAGTTAGAGTAAAAATAAATTATATTCAAGCGTGTCAAAGGGGGCAGCATTCCTATGAGATACGGCGCAAACGCTAGTACCTGAGAATACAAAACATACACGCTTGTAAATCCCAGACCTGAACCCATTTATTAAAATAAATACTATCTTTGACAACACCATCCATTTATTTTATAATTAATTATTCAATAATTACAGAACACCACTTTAATAAGCCATGCTGCATGTCTCTGTAGGAAGAAATATCATTCCTTATTACTAGCAACCAATAGCAAACGGAGGAATAATAGTGATCCATATCTGTAGTAACTAATAGCAAAGGGACGAATAATAGCGATCCTTACTACTAGTAACTAATAGCAAAGCGAGTAATGATAGAGATCCTTACCGCTAGTAACCAAAAATAGAGGGACGAATAATAGCGATCCTTACCACTAATAACCAATAGTACAGGGAGGAATAATAGCGATCCTTACTACTAGTAACTAATAGCAAAGCGAGTAATGATAGAGATCCTTACCGCTAGTAACCAAAAATAGAGGGACGAATAATAGCGATCCTTACCACTAATAACCAATAGTACAGGGAGGAATAATAGCGATCCTTACTACTAGTAACTAATAGCAAAGCGAGTAATGATAGAGATCCTTACCGCTAGTAACCAAAAATAGAGGGACGAATAATAGCGATCCTTACCACTAATAACCAATAGTACAGGGAGGAATAATAGCGATCCTTACTACTAGTAACTAATAGCAAAGCGAGTAATGATAGAGATCCTTACCGCTAGTAACCAAAAATAGAGGGACGAATAATAGCGATCCTTACCACTAATAACCAATAGTACAGGGAGGAATAATAGCGATCCTTATCGCTAGTAACTAATAGTGGACGGAGGAATAATAGCGACCCTTACCGCTAGTAACCAAAAATAGCTAATTTCCCTTAAGGGAAATCTACTAATAGAGGGATGAATAATAGCGATCCTTACCACTAATGACCAATAGTAAAGGGAGGAATAATAGCGATCCTTATCGCTAGTAACTAATAGTAGACGGAGGAATAATAGCGGCCCTTACCTCTAGTAACCAAAAATAGCTGATTTCCCTTAAGGGAAATCTGCTAATAGAGGGAAGAATAATAGCGATCCTTACCGCTAGTAACTAATAGTAAAGGGAGGAATAATAGCGATCTTTATCGCTAGTAACTAATAGTAAAGGAAGGAATAATAGCGATCCTTATCGCTAGTAACCAATAGTAAAGGAAGGAATAATAGCGATCCTTACCGCCAGTAACCAATAGTAAAGGGAGGAATAATAGCGATCCTTATCGCTAGTAACTAATAGTAGACGGAGGAATAATAGCGGCCCTTACCTCTAGTAACCAAAAATAGCTGATTTCCCTTAAGGGAAATCTGCTAATAGAGGGACGAATAATAGCGATCCTTACCGCTAGTAACCAATAGTAAAGGGAGGAATAATAGCGATCTTTATCGCTAGTAACTAATAGTAAAGGAAGGAATAATAGCGATCCTTACCGCTAGTAACCAATAGTAAAGGAAGGAATAATAGCGATCCTTATCGCTAGTAACCAATAGTGGACGGAGGAATAATAGCGACCCTTACCTCTAGTAACCAAAAATAGCTGATTTCCCTTAAGGGAAATCTGCTAATAGAGGGACGAATAATAGCGATCCTTACCGCTAGTAACCAATAGTAAAGGGAGGAATAATAGCGATCTTTATCGCTAGTAACTAATAGTAAAGGAAGGAATAATAGCGATCCTTACCGCCAGTAACCAATAGTAAAGGGAGGAATAATAGCGACCCTTACATCTAGTAACTAATAGTAGACGGAGGAATAATAGTGGCCCTTACCTCTAGTAACCGAAAATAGCTGATTTCCCTTAAGGGAAATCTGCTAATAGAGGGACGATAATAGCGATCCTTACCGCTAGTAACCAATAGTAAAGGAAGGAATAATAGCGATCCTTATCGCTAGTAACTAATAGTGGACGGAGGAATAATAGCGACCCTTACCTCTAGTAACCAAAAATAGCTGATTTCCCTTAAGGGAAATCTGCTAATAGAGGGACGAATATTAGCGATCCTTACCGCTAGTAACCAATAGTAAAGGGAGGAATAATAGCGATCTTTATCGCTTAACTAATAGTTGACGGAGGAATAATAGTAGCCATTATCTCTAGTAACCAAAAATAGCTGATTTCCCTTAAGAGAAATCAGCTAATAGAGGGACGATAATAGCGACCCTTACCTCTAGTAACCAGAGGGAGGTAGAGGTATCATTCCGTACAACTAATAACTAACAGTACTACTCACAGGCTAGACCACGTTCAATGTTTATTACTTTATTCTAATCGTAATAACGAAAATGTGAGTTAAGGCGTTGGTGTTATTCTCATAGACTGTTGAGTTCGATTCCCGCCTGGGCAATAGGACTTTATTTAGTGACGGACTCATTAAATAAAATCCTTAGTCCCACCCTGGCTAGAAAAGGGGGGTAACCTGTAGATAACCCGTACCAATTACCGATAGTTGCATAAAATTTGTGTAAATAAAATGATAACAAAATATCCATTGATTTTACTGAAACAGACAAATGATTATTATTATTTATTAACGTTCCCACTTTGCTACAATGACTAATTGGGATGGTTTATCGATAAATTACCGCCCTTTTATAGCCACTAAACTCGTTACTGTCAATAAGAATATTTTCAAGTATCCAACTTAGCCTTGTAATATATTTATTGATTACATATAATGAATCTACCCATTCAGACTCACCACCTATCTTCGTGTACAAAAATTTATGAACACCCCATAAATAGAAGTACTTATATAAAATTAAAAGAAATAAAAAATGCTTATGACTAGTATCCGTTCTCATAATTTTATTTCAAGTAAATAGTATAAGCTTTCTGGATATAATGCTTATTTAATTAATGAATTACTCATCTTCAATTAATATAGAATCAATCACAATGTTTTCTTTAAAAAAAAACTGTTTATCTTCTACATTTATTAGACCTACCGAACTATAGAAAAGTTTTAAAATGGCGATATATGGTGACATTATTATTGATTAGGCAATGTATTTGGTTGCTCCAGATAGAGAGAGCTTGAATGCTTCTTTAGTATTTTCTCTTCTGTTTCAGGTTTATTTCAGTGTTTCACCAGCAAATAAGGTCAATTGATAATTGTTTACAAGACTTAATGAAGTTTTTTTTTGATTTTCAATAAACTGTTCGAATAAACGTATTATTTGTTAATAATATATAGCCATTTGTTACTTATAAACACAAATTAGAACGATAAAATATAATCACATCCTCTTACACACTACTTAGAAATACCCCCTAAAATTATGTTCCTAAGGATGTAATACAATTAATTACAGAATTAAGCTACAAAAATGTAACCATGCAGAACAATGAACTTTTCTAAAGCAATATAATTAAGTAAATTGGCCTTTACTAATAATGGTATTGGATTTTCTACGCTGCAGTAACCATACTGAGGAGAATAAGTTTTCCCTCACGCTCCATTTGTAATCTAAATGATGGTGGGTGAGATCCACAGAATTTACATTAATATTTTGATTAATAATTTTATAAAACCTGTAATTGAGACTCGAAATAAAAAAAAAATGAGGCAACAAAGTACGTAATTTCAAAGAGATTTATAAATTATACAAAGAAGAGAGTAAAATAATATATGAAGTAGATGTGTACATAATTTAATTCCCAGAGGGTAAGGAATATTTTATGATCACATTTCTTATGAAAAGTCATTCATTTATGAAATATTTATTATATTTTTATCTGTTGCGCAGTTCCTAAAATGTTTCCATTTCAATGACTTTCTTCTTGGAACTTAATTATAGTTCAAACCGTAAATAGCCACAATCGAAAATAACCCCACAGTAAGTAATTTAATATTTAAATGCTTAAATGTTTTATATAAACGGCCAGGCAGTGGAAGACTATTGAATGGATTAAACTGTGGCTTTGTTATCCTAGATTCCTACGCGATACTATGATACTTTTTCTTGAATATTGTAACTAAATTAATAATGAATAAAGCATGCAATATTGAATAATGCAATGAAACTAATTTTAACAATCTCTAAGTTGAAAAATTAAAATTAACTTTTTGTTGTAAGAATGTTAGAAAATCTCAGAATAATAGAAATTGATTGCTATACATACATAAATAATAAAAACAACAATTTAATGCATATTTCGCTTTTAATTACTTTTCCTTTTTAATTAATTTAATTTTGGTAAAACTAAAATGTGAAGCAAACCATATATGCTTTCAAAATAACAAAATACAAAATCAACAATTCATATAATTTTGTAAAATACCTTTATAAACTCCATAGCTTTTCTCTAAAAACAAAACAAAATACCGTTCAAATTTTAAAATTTGAATTAAGGTTTTTTTTTCAAATTCCATGATTAAAATTTTTATATACTTTTAATAAATCTACGAAATGCGTGAAAATGCCCTGCTGAACCCTTAATTTTATCGTTAATTAGCGTGATATTTAAACGTTCATGCAAAAATATTGCTCAACTCCATTAAGAGCTGAAATCGGAGAAGGAGTAGAGGTTTAGGAACAAAAACATAAAAAACGTGAATATCTTTGTCGATATGTGTCAGATCAAATATTCTTTCGCGAGAGTTCTTTTAATTAGTATAATTCTCGTCTATTTTTGTTCTATACATTTTTTTCTTACTTGAAAAATGGGATTATTTTACTATTTACTGGTGTTAGCAGTAAACACCATTCCTACTCTTCTTGCTTTAACAATACGACTTTATTTATATATAATAAACGTCTTATACAAAACTAAATATTGTCTTAATTAAATATTTCCCGTGAGGAGGAAATGGGATAAATGTGCCAAGTTACAGCAATCAACAGTTTAGTTAACGTTGAGCTCTAGTGGCACTAAATCTTATATGATTGTTATTATATAATAGATATATAACTGTTTCATGTAAAACTAAAGATCAAGTTGTTTAATGGACGTATTGGAGTGAAGGGGTAAAAAAAGGAAACTAGAAATTCATCCGATATTATGCTAAATGATTTTTTAAGCAATTTTCTCTATACATACATACAACTGTTGATGTATGCGGCTTTCTCTAATACGAATATAAATGTAGTCATTTATATTTTTAGGTTTTACCCTTTAGTAAACTCCCATTTCACATGAAGCTACTAAGTCATTAAAATTTTTAAATCTGGTTCAAATACGGATCTTACCAAGGTGAAAATTGTTAACATGTTATAAGATGACATCTTCCTTGGATCATTCCAGCGGAATGGAAATCTATTTAGTTTACACAGAGTCTGAGTGACGAAGTTTCCTTTTTCACAACAACAAACGAAACGAAACAAACGATTTTGTAGGAAGACACGTACTAAAAGATCCTAAAAGAAGAAAGAAAAACATCCTGTTTATTTGACAACCATGCGTGTGAACCGACTGGCTCCCTAACGAACTAGGGCTTCCCTAACCCAATTATCAGGTTACTTTTGATGCTGTAACAATGAATCCTCCTTGAATTTCTTCATTAATGCTTTAAAAAAACTTAATTTTATTGTAGCTATTTATTACATATCACTTTAAACTAATTCGAACTATAGTTAACAACTTTTAAGTAAAAGCCTAATCATATTGTTTTTTTAGGGACAAAGGATAAAGCTGCGATCTACCTCGTAATTTATTATTCCATCATTTTTATCACTTCAATTACGACGTAATATATATGCATTGTTTCTGAAATCATTTTCCACAAAATTATTTATTATTTTTAACGAAAATTGAATTTCATTGGACCTAAAAAAATATCCTGAGGATCTACCTTTTATGAAAATCAAACATATTTTAACTTTTCTATAAGAAATACTACTACTGCCGAATTTGAGGTATACAATTGTGTTTTCAGAAGAATTGGGAAGTCTGGGGGAGACTAGTAAAATCTCGGTTTCTTGTTGAGGTTCTTAGGAAGAAGAAGTAAATAATTGCCTTGATACTCTGCTCAGGTACTCCAGCCTTACATACAAGTAACTCACTTAGTCATTATTTACATAAGTGTCGTTGGGAAGAACGTTTGGTGGTTCTAATTGTTATCCGAGGTATTTGAGGCAACCTTTTTAGGAGTGGTTATGAAATGATATTTATTTATTTCCATTAAATATTAAAATAACATACGTCAACTTTTTTTTTCTATAAATCATTTACTAATATTATGTCAATTGTTTTGTTGTTTAATTTAATAATTGAATTTTTTTTATAGTGTTCATCTTGTGTATAAACACATCTTTCAGTCATTTATTTTTATACAAAGAATATTTTTTAATACATTCAATACATGTGGACAGAGCGTTAAAAACACCCAAAAATGATACGCTTTTCTCGAAATATTTATGTATGTGGTCGGGACCTGAAGCATATTCTTCCATCATGTTTTATAATTATGTCTTATTCTATTTTTCTAAAATAAGTTCATATTTTGTTTCACAATCAATATTGTGTGGTACAGATATAGTGAAGGAAAAGTCATTATTATGGATTCCTTAAAGCTAAGATTTCTTGAGTTTCTGTTAAATTAAGCCTTCCTTGTAGCCCTCTTCTGAAATTTAAAAAGTAAAATATGATTTTATGAGTTAGGCCAATATATAACACCGTAACTTAGCCAACCATGAAAGCATCCATAGATTATTAATAATCGAGTTTCCATTGGATGACATTAATTAACATATTTTAATAGGACACAAAGGGATTTTAGTTTATTGCTTAATTCTTCAACATAACCGAAGCTTCCAGGTGAACTCCAGATTTAGTTTACGGCTTCCTATCATGATATGTAACCTTTTCTTGACAATTTGACTTTTATAATCCTGATTTTTTTTTCAAATGTCATCTCAACATCCTGGAGATCTGGTTCATCAACCACCATCCTGAGCGTAGGAGGATTTTTTAATTCCATATCATCATACTCTGCAGAAATTCCAATATTTAGTACCTGCTACTTATGGTCTATTCTTGTATCTAGCAATTTAACTGTTCTTATTTTTCCATTTTCTTTTTATTCTGGTTTTCTTCTTAAATAGCCAGTTCGGTATGTCAGCGAAGAACTCAAGCACCTCCAACTGTCCTTTCTTCTGCAAGCCTTTTCTTTTGTTGACATCTTTCTTGCCCATTAATCACGAAGCTAAAGAGCTACTTTTTTCTTTTTTAAATTTCGTCACATTCCAATGATCTCAGAGCAAACTCCACCTGAGTCACATACCTAGAATTTACTAGCCAACTCTATATTATACAGTGATCGAGTTTTAGGTTTGTTTTTTTTATTTCTCTTTGTGGTGCGAAGATCATATGCTAAAGTGTGTGAGGCTACAGCTGAGGTTATCTTAGCACTGCATTCTCTTTCAATATCGTTACTTCGCGTTAATCTTCGTCAATACAGATTCTCTATTCAATAGCTCATAGACGTCGCTTTTAACTTCCTCCTTCTTGCATACGAAAGTAAATATGCATTTATCTTCGATATATTCAACCATCCCACCTTTATTCTTAGTATATTAATACTGCCGTGGGCATGATTGGAGACAATTTTTATGTTATCATTACCAGGCATCCTATTTAACTAGAACTAAAGTTCAAGTTGATAGATGGCTTGATCAAGTCAGAAGGACTGAGTGTTTAGAAAAAGGTTTAAATCGTAAATATGCGACTAATCAAAAAAATATGTACTAAAATAGTAACCTTGTTACTAAAGTTATTTTCTATATTCCATGTCGAATATTAGTTGAGCTATTTGTATTTCTTCGCATTCAACACCCACTCCCTCTCATATCATTTCACAATATTATCACACACGATACATCAACGCATATTCAGCTTCATTTAAAGTCTGACAAACCAAGAATTCTTACTAATGAAAAAAAGGATTTTAGAATGTTAAATAAGACAGTTAGACTGGTTAGTCTAAGGTTTCCAGCCTTCAAAATGGAAAGTTTAAGTTTTTTATTGTATGTTAGAATAGGCAGACGAGAAACCGCGGCAGTATTACTTAGATGTGCTATATTTCCACCTACACGTTTGTCAAAACATAATTTTATTTCAGAAGACAAGATGTTGGAAGATATTTATGAAGTTCCGATATTTCATTTCTTGGCACATTAATTCCGGGAAGCGGAGGAAGTACTATGAATTCTAGTAATAAGTAAAATGTTACAGTTATAAGCTCTGGCGGTGTTCATTTGAAAAATACTATACAAATACATTTTTCTAAGAACTGTAAAACCAAATATTAGCAAATCATTAGCCAGTTGCATTCATTACATCGTTATATGTCAATATAAGTGTCATTCTACTAAAACGTATATAAAAAAGACATTCGTATTTACAAAATGGAAATTGCATTGGGGGGAAAAAAATCGTGAGAATCATAGGCCCAAATATTAGCACATCATTACTCTGTTCTGAATTCTGGAATTGCTGTCTCATTTCTACAAATACATGCCTACAAAGGGGACATATTAATATTCTCAGTGGTGATTATTTCGGTGTGAATGCCGATTGTGCTGAACATGTTGACTAATAGAAAACACCCGACCAGTTGTAAAGGAGATGGGTGTGACGACAGATGTTTATTACAACCGGGGACTGTAAACAATTTAATCTTAGATATTCGTCAGTGCAATTCGAGGAAAACTATTTGGCATATACCGCTTACGTACAACAAGCAAACTGTCACCTCTTCACAAATACATCTTTCCTGAATAAAAATCATGCAAGTACATCGCAATTCAACACAATAATATTCAAAAGTATTAACTGATTAGACTTTTATGGCATTCTTTGAGGATAAGTTAACAAAATAATTCACAGAAGTTGTAATGCGTAAGTTACTTACCGTATTAAACAGATAATTACGAAGATACTTTACAAAGATTTAATCATGGCACGTACAATCAATGAAAATTTATTTTACTGTGTTTATTACAGCTACTTACAAAGTCAAAAATACATTTGGCATCATACTTTTCTCTCTCAAATGCATTTCTTATCGTTGTAATATTTATATAATGTAAATATTAACAACTATATTTCTCTTAAATATGCTCTAATAAATGTATTTATTTATAGTTGAGCAATTCCTTGTTTTTTTATTTTGCATTATTAAACATAAAAATAGAAAATTCTTTATAGTGACCTCAAATTCCGATTCCACATATGTGCACAGCCTGTTGGTTTAAGAATAATTCACCAATCTCAATAATGAACTAATTTTTATTTCACTCTACGTGGTTCACATCATCACTACCATATTATTAGCAGTAATTTTTCAACTACTAAAATGTAAATTAGACTACAGCTTTTGCTTAGTTTAAAAAATTTAAATGTACTGACTACTGATGGCGAGTATCGACCTCATCTTTGTGTTTCAAGTAAATGTAGAATAGGATAATCAAAATTTAGCAAATAAGATGGCACTAAATAATTTTTCTTTAAACAGCTGGAGAAATGGATGTATAGAAATTAATTACATCATTGAATTTTATAAGAAAAATAGATTTAGATAGATATAAATTTATTTAATCATCGTTAAGCTAATATTTTTTGTTTAGTATTTCTTGAATAGCTTGCTACACCCTATTTTATTTTAATTGTTATAATTAGGCGGATATTAGAATATTTTACTATATTAAATTATTTAAAATTTAACGGTTTTATGAACATGCAAATTGATGTTTCAAACAGCTGGTATGAGTTCCAGGATTGCTCGAAAAGTCAATTTCCTTGCGTCCCTAAGTCCCAACATAATATTGTTAAGCCATTATTGATGTTTTAAACAGCTGGTATGAGTTCCAGGATTGCTCGAAAAGTCAATTTCCTTGCGTCCTACGTCCCAACATAATATTGATAACCCATTATTGATGTTTTAAACAGCTGGTATGAGTTCCAGGATTGCTCGAAAAGTCAATTTCCTTGCGTCCCTAAGTCCCAACATAATATTGATAACCCATTATTGATGTTTCAAACAGCTGGTATGAGTTCCAGGATTGCTCGAAAAGTCAATTTCCTTGCGTTCCTACGTCCCAACATAATATTGTTAACCCATTAAGACATATTCTTAATGTAACATCCTGTTTTATTTTTTTAGGAGACATATAAGTACTCATCTAGCCGCTCGATTGAGTCCGTCCGCCTGTGATACTTCATCTTTAAATAAAGTCCATTCACACGTACATTTTTTCCTAGATATGGGTTATCAATGTCCATAGATTCTCTGCTCTGAAATCCCTCTAACCCAGTAATTGAGAGTCCAAATCAAGAGGGGATTGGAAAAGTTTCGTAAATGAACTCCAGTCGAGTTCCTTCATGAGCTACAGAATTTGAGTTTTTAATTTCCCAGAAGAGGATGTTTTGAAAGCCGAAGTGGACACTTTTTCATTAAATATTAGAAGAAGTGTTTCCCATTATAAGGAAAGGAAGTAAACTTCAGAAATTAAATTTTGATGATTTTCAGAAATTTTGTGAGCCTTTAAGAGACAACCAGGTACCACTCCAGTCTCACCTCATACTACTTCTCAAACTTGATGCCCCCATTATTAAATTAGTTCATTAAGATAATAACGTAACTTAATTAAAACAAGCTGCTCTGCCATATCTTTTCTAAGTTTTCCGTCTTTACGGCGGATTTTCTTTTGAAAAACGAGCTATTGAGGCTGCCAACATCACAAAACTGCGGACAAATTCCTTCAAATCATGGCATAGCAAATGGGTGTCAAAAGAAATATCAGATTGAATTATAAAATTTTATATATGTATATATATATATATATTTCAAGATATTGAAACCAAAATATATATTTCAACTTTTATCTGGATAAGAAAAATCGAGTTATTTAACGGCAAGAATCGGAGGGTTTATAGAGCGGTAAATTGTAAATTTGAAATATCTCCGTTAGTCGGATCGAAAAATATTACACAACAATCTCGTTGCAGTTTGAATATGCAAAACTTTGGTTCGTACATTAATTGTTTTTCGTACAACTACTGATTAACGACATATGGGCGATTTTAGTGTTTTAGGGCATTTTATTAGGGAAAAACGAGGTATTGAGATTGCTCACATGACAAAACTTTAAAAAGCATTCTTCAAATCTTTGTCGAAGCTGAAGAGCGAAGTTTGATGTATATGAAAATATAACTTATATATCTGAAAACATATTGATGAGTTATTATTTATATAATGGTAGCTCGGGTTCTTATTTAATTTTTGAAGTTATTATTACTCTTAATTTAAAATATATCTAATTACTTTTAAGTGGTTTCAGTCGGCCTGATTAGTCGATTACATGGTTTTCTTGTAGCTACGGTTTGTTTTTTTCAAAATGACTTAATAGGTTTTTTTTTTTATTATTATTTATACTACATACTAGAGTGCGGTCCTTCTTCGATGTATATCTGTCCACACAGTCATTTTGATTTCATTTGACATTTTTACAGTTATCTTTACAGTGACCAAAATTTCAAGAATTCCATATTTTATTTTGGCATGATATCGGATCCTAGACATTAATATGCTTTGATTGATGAAACTGAAATATATTCCCTAAATAGCAGCTGTTGCAGGATAGACTTTTTTAATAAAATGTTTCAATATTATACTAATACATTACTTACCTTTCTATTACAGCATAAACTCAAAAAATACTCTTCATTTTGTGCGTACTTGCAATAAATAATAGGTAAAGCAAATATGCCTACTATTTATTGCAAAATGATTTAAATATTTATTTACTACTTTATTCCAAACAAATTATATTTGAAACCCACCTTATGAAATTTTTAGAATGAAAGTATAACGAACATCCTAATTTCAGTTAATGCCATTGAAAACTGACTTTTATATGGCAATTTATAGCATATACACAAATACTCCGTCGAAGCGTGATTTGTTTTGCCAAACTTCTTCCGGTTTATAGAAACCAATTTCCGGGCAAACTTTTACTTCTGAATAAAGAAGAACCCTTCTCCCACCCCAAAAGAACTATTATTTTTCTATTCTTGAATATGGGTATATTTGATTGCACATCTAATTACAATAAACAATATTATTACACATATTATTTATTAGCTTCTTTGCAGTTAAGTAAATTTTTATTTTATTTGTGTTATTTGACACGGAAGGACTCAGAAATTACATTGCAACTGCCAAATATCCGAATATTTATACATTAAAAGGGGTAAATGCATTTGGGAATTCGCTTTCGGAATTATTTACCTCTTGCCCCTTCATTAATTAATTTTCAATGCAAAACTGTTATTCCTGAAGAATTTTATTCCATTTATTGCCGTTTATCATTAAAATTTTCGTTTAGAATTTATGTTCTCCATGCAGAGCACTAGTACGTGTTACCAATTTGAAACAAATCATTAATTCTTTTGTGAAGATAAAAAAAAAAAAAAAAAAAAAAAAGTAAAAGTGAAATCACCTTGTCCAGGAGGAAACAGGAGTAGGAAGTTGTAAGAGAGGTCCCTTCAAGAGCACTGACTGAATCAGGTAGTTCTCCTCGACAAAGAGATCAACAGGGATCAATTCCCAATCGCCGTCAATTACCTCACTGCGCTGGGCCCTTGGAACCCATCGCCTACGCACCTGCCTACGTCACAAATATGACAATAAGGGGCCAATGAACTCTTATTAAAAGTCAACTTGAGAAATATAACTTTTTCATAAATCAATTTTTAAAAGAATGAAATGCCAACAGTAACAAAATGTCTCAGAGAACGTATGTAAAAAGCGAATATAAGCAATAAAGATGAGAGATTCAATAACTATATTAAAAATACAAATATATTTAATATATGTTTCTTTATTTGGGTCCTTTTTCGTAGCGTACCCAGTAAAAATGAATCTTTACCTCCCAGTCCAATACTTGGGCCCCATTTCGTGTTTTTCTAAAGAAGGCTATTATTCAGTTTTAGGTTAGGTCAAGAGTCACTTCTTAGAACCAATAATCTAGTCACATTCTAACAAATTTCGGTTTTTACAATTAAATATTCAGAAACATTTAAAGACAATAAACTTTTACTCAAAAAATTAATTAAGTGATTTCATTCATTGAATTGGTAATATGTTAAATTTAATTTAATCTTTTTTTTTATTATTTAGCTGGTATTTGTTATTGTTACTCGTTGTTATCTATTTTACTATTTACAATTTTTGACTTTTAAAAGAGCAAATCACCTTTGATGTGATGCCCATAAATAAATAAATATTATTTAGTTGTAAATAATTTTTAAACCTTGCTTCGTTACACTTTCTGTTTCTTATTTTCTTTAGTGAGGTTGTAAATGTTATGTTTGTTTAGCATCTTCGTTGTTTCCCAGTTTGGCATTTTGTTAATCTTTCTTCGATTCTATTTTAGTGATTTGTTGTAACCCATTTCTAAAACCTCTTATTTTTATATTTATTTATTTATTGGAGCTTCGCAGCTTCGGCGATGTTGCTCTAAACAAAAGCATTCGTAACTTAAAAAACAAAACAATACAAAAAAAAATTAACAAAATTAAACAAAACAGAAATGGAACACAAAGCACAAAAAGAAAACAAAACAGATAAGGAATACAAAACGCAAAAGAAACACAAACCAGAAAACGAGCACAGATACAAAAGGAACACAAACCAGAAAAGGAACTCAAAACCAAAATGGAACTCAAAAAACAAGAATGGAAATCAAAAAATAAAAATTGAAACCTATTTTTATAGATACTCTCTAAAGTCATTGTTGCTGATCTATTAGACTTTCAAATATAGGAATTACTATAGAATATTCTATATAGCCGAATCTGTTGACATAAAATATATCAATTTAAAATCATTAGTAAATGCAAAGAGACAGATTGAGGAAATGTCAGCCTTAATCCAGAAGTGTAAATATTTTTTTCAAGAAAGAGAATAATAATTATTATTAAAAGAGCATCAAGAAAATTATCGAAGGGAAGATAACATTTAAGATTTCAAATTGATTTGATGTTACTTCTTATCGGGTCTGTGCATATTCTCCTTGACATTGTGATAATTTTTTTATTATATATATTTATTTTTTAAAAAACCTATATCTGTAAGTGGAATTTTATAAAAATCTTATTGAAACAAATTCAAACATCCTGTTGTATTCCACACTTACATATTATCTTTGTAAAGGTTTTTAACCCCACATGTTGTCAAGGGCAATTGTTTCATCACTTCAAGCCAAAATGATCAACAAATTAATAAATAATTAATTTCCATTTATTTTTGTACATTAATTGCAGTTATTTCTGGCGTTTTAATTATTCTCTGGTGAGTGCACGCTCTACTGCAGGGAAGCATAGGACTTTTTCTTCCCGTTTGTATTCTTTCTATATGTATGTTTTTATGCAGTTTGATAGCGATCTTATTTATAACTGGATCAAGTTGAAAGTAGGCATGATGGTCCAATGTACATAGATCGTTACTGTGATGCTTTTAGTACAGTTGGGATGACTCAAAGTGTTTTAAGCTGATAAGTAATTAAGATATGTCACAAAAGTGGTAATATGTTTTTATTAATATCGTTCATAACAATCGTGGTCGAAAATTTTGATATCAATTGTACTTAAATGACCGAAACCAATTGTTAAATTCCACTTTAAGTTATATTACGCAGTGAAGTCAGCTGTGAGGGTTCAGCATTGAAGGGAGATTGAAAAAAAAAAATTGTTACCCTCATTAAATGAGTTTGGAATTATTTTTAGTGGACATGGAGAAGTGTGTGTGTATGTACCCCAATAGTAAAAATGCTTAGTATTGTGAGAGGTTGTAGTGTTCCACATTATTTACTTGGAAAGGGGCATTTGAACATGATTCATTGTTAGCACAAGTGTCAATGATAGCGTTCTGAAGCGAACCACTGATTCTTGTATCCCCAGTGTCAATATTAAGATTCATTCGTAACTTAGGTTAGTATAAATCTTGTCATAAAAAAAATTGGCCAAGTATTGAGAGGAAAACCACTCAAAATGAAGAGTCCGTTCTTCTTGTATCCTAAATGCGCTGATAAATTTCTTGTGGGACGGTAGATATATTTACACAGTAATTAAAATAAAAGGGGAAAAAAGAATATAACAAATAAATAAAATAGAAAGAACTAAAGAATGCGCCAAATCGTCTTGTCTTGTGTAAAATGTTGTATTTCATAATCTACTACTTAATAAATCAATAAATCCACAAACATTTCAAGGGAATAGGCAGCAGATAAAAAGTTAAAAAAAAAGTGGACCTTCTAACACAATCCGGGGACTCCATATTAATGTAGTTATTAACCCAAGATCTTAAAACATTTATAAATAATATTTATATTTTTACAGATGATCAATGTTTTCTTTGATATTTAATTTTAGCCAAAGGTAGCTTAAACTAAAAGAGACATGATAAATTTCATGGAAGAATTCCCTCATAAAATATTTATTTCTTCTTGTGGGTTCTTTATAATTCTGAATCAGCCTTCATAAATGTAGAAAACCTACCTACTAAAACGCTATATAACAATTAAATTAACAGCCAGAAAAACAATTTAATAAACTGTTCAGGACAGAATCAACTGAAATATTTAAAATGTGAAAACGAGATATAAAAAAATCCATTTAAAATAAGCATGTATTGATTTGAAAATGTAAGCCTTTGTAAAATATATGAGTTTTAAAAAAGTGTCAAATTATTAAAATAAAATGTATCTAAACGATGGAAATAGGAAGTCGAGGAGAGGTAAATGTCAACATCAGGCATCCGTGTATTAGCGACTCTACAATTCGAAAATTCAAATACTGATTTTAGCAGATTTCCCTTAAGGGAAATCAGCTATTGAGGTTGTACTGATGACGGAATTTTCGACATTTTTCTTCAAATGTCCATCGATCCTACCTAGTAGATGACGAAAATTAGGTCCGTTCAAAACTGTATATATATATTTGTCTGTTACCGCTCTAGTGGTCGCAATTTTTGTTTGATCATTACCAAACATGATATTTAGTCGTTTTATGTAAAAAGAAAGATCAAGTTCGTTAACAGCTGAAATCGGACCAGTGGGGGGTTAAAAGGGAGGATTTTCGAAAATTCGAAATATCTCCGTTACTATACGTCGGATCGAAAAATTGTACAGAATCAATCTTATTGAAAATTAAATGTACTATAAATATTGTTAACTGTTGTTAACATTTATTCTCTAACTTGAATATTAACCGAAATATTTGCATTTTTATTAAATCTGAGCGGCTAAGGGACGAAGTGGCTTTCCCGCCAAAAGCTAGTTCGGCCGTTTCATTAACTGCTCGGCTCTCGTGAAATTTCTCTATTGTAAAACTTCAAGTGGGAAATCTGCTTAGTTTACGCAGCCCCTGCGTGACGGACTTTTTCTATCAATTTGCTACGGCAACAGGTTTTTCGACGATACACATCCTTCTAATTAAAGGGGATGAGAAAGTCTGCAGAATTGACAGACAATAGTGATTAGACAAAACAAAGTAAATGAAGTCCTTCTCACAGGTGCTAAATAAACTTAGGAGTTGGCCACATTCTCTAATGACCTACTCTGTATTCTATTCACTATGTTTCCTCTTGGTAATAGACCTATTTAAACTATTCTTGAACATTAGATAAGCCGTAAAATAATAATTTCACTTAAAAATCGAAGTGGCAGGAGTGGGAGTTTACACTAAAGAGTCAAAAGGACAATTTTTGCATTGGGGCTTCAAAAATATGTATAGTGCAACAATTGTTGGCCTTTAGTATATCAATAACATTGGTTGTGCCACATTTTTCATTCCAACTCGTAATAACAGAGATATCTGTTACTTTTCATTCACTCCTCCTTAAATTGTTACTAGTTCTGGTCTTATTTTGGGCTTTAAAGACCTTGGCATTAACTTTTAAATTACAAGTTTGGTAGGCAACAAATGCAAATGCTCCAGCCAGGGCATTCCGTATCGAACGATTTAATTATAGTGTTTTTCATCTTATTGCTTAATGCTGAATTCAGCGACCTCATAAAGACACTTGTTTTGGAGATTCTGACTTTGTTTTCTGGAATATTATGATTTAAGTGCCGATGTATTAAACAGTCTCTTTTTTCAAAATAACTCGTTCCTTACGGTTTGCACCCTTGTCAACATGATGCGGGATTAAATTTGATGCAGCTGCATCTATATTCCTGCAATTTATTATGAATCTTGGGCAATTAACGTCATGTGATGTGTAAATGAAAGTGAATAAAATACGTCATGACTAACGGTTCCCGTATATCTGTGTTGATACCATGGGGAAAGGTAAATCTTAATAAACTTGGAGTAACCTTGTTTCAATCCTCTAGATGTAACAATCTCTGATACCGAGCTTCTTCCTAACAATAATGTTGCTTTTCCCATCTAACATACAGCTGATAATGGCCACTCACCTCCAAGAATCTTTTTCAGAAGCATTTTCCATGAGAATAGGAAAATTAATATTGTTATACGGCTTGTTTAGTCATATTATGGTTTTGGAATATCAACCAAATATTTTTTTTTCTTTTCTTGCCCAGCCGAGATACAATGTGATTCAATCGCAGCAGATTCCTCTTCTTTATGATTCAGACGGCAGTTCATCTGTGCTAGTTCGTCTAATCTATTCCTTTGTACAGTTCCCCACTACATGATCAAGAGGATTCTTTTTTTTTCTTTAAGGATAATGCACGTCACATTGTCATACATAAGAGCTGTTTTAGTAAATTTCAGATTTGACTTCACGGCGGCGAGCTTTCTGCAAGTTATTGAAACGTCCTGGCCAATGTCAGCATCCGACATTACACATCATCACAATCTCTCTCAGCCACTTAAACTTGTGAAAAAATCAAATTTATGTAACATATACTCCCCAATATACGTTTGTGCATATTATAAAGACGAGAACGAATATTCAGACTGGCAGGAAACTGAAGAGGAGGAAATAATCCAGTTCCTCAGAAAATGCACATGAACTATTGATTCGTATATTTATACACCAGCTGAATAATCCGCCAAGACAGGTTGAAATAACAATGAATTCCCGTCAAATTATAAGGAAGGCATTAACTAATATTCTAAATATTCATTATATTTCAACACATACCAAAAAAGTAGTTTCTTTTCTGTAATTCTCTTGTAATACGTGTGAAACATGAAACGGTAAATGGTCTATAGATGGCCCTATATTTATTCCTCCGAGTAAGAGGTATTTTAAATCTAGCAAATTAATAAATAATATATGATACCAAAGGTCATTTACTTCATATAAAAGTTGTCTTAATCCTTTTCAATCATTCCCAAAGGATATCATCATTTTAATAAGTTCATCCAGGAAGTCTCGAAGTCCAATCTTTGAAATTGAAGATCCAAATCAATTGATTGAAAACTGAAAAATGTATTCTCAACTGAAAATTATTTTTTAATAGGTTTACTTTTTTTATAATACCAGTTATGACTTCCATGTGTGGTAAACACTTACTCTTATTAGCAGTAATTATGTTCGAAATAGCTCTTGTTGACAATATCTATTCCCCTCAGACAAATAGAAAAACACTCATTGTCATGTAATACCAGTTAACTAAGATTCGACGGCAAGAAATCAAGAGTCAGAGTCAAAATATTTAACTATATGTAATAATATATATTTATAAAAGGGGTGCCCGAGGCTGGTGGGTTAACGCAGAGGACACCTAACACCTACCCTCAGAAAGGACAAGGTAAAACTGGGTTCTGTTCGATCCAGGGGATCACATTATTTAACTAGTTCCCTACCAGAATGCACTCGTGTCGCTGCGCTTGTGGATTAGCGGGATAAAGCAAGTATAACAGCAGCTCGGTAATGACTGACGATTGTGACTCTAAGATTCCCTTCCCAGGCAGTCCGGCCCAGGGTGAACTGAGCACTAATCCCCCTCCTCCTAACCTGTACCCCCCAATCTACTGGAGGCAACTCATTCCATGTCCTCCCTGCTCAATGTGAAGTCAGTCATTCTCTAAGCAAAACTCTGATCATGAACCCCTCGAGTCTCACTTGGAGACGGCTAAAGATCTCTAATTTCAACACATTTCTCAAAAACACTAAAAGTAATTGAGATATTTAAAACAAAAGAAATTTATTTTTTGACTCCTAATTAATGCCCAACTTCTACTCTCTTCTGCTTTTAAAGTAAATAAAATAGCTCATATTGAGATTATTCTCTTCAATAAAATAAAAGAGTTCTCAGTCCTCTTTAGCCATACCCTACTACCATTGAGCCCTGAAGAGGGAAGATAAAGTTAGAATTATCAAAACCATTTGGTAGTTGTGGAATCAAACCCTTAACACAATGAATTATTTACATTTGTTTCATATAGCTAAAAATAACTAAAATGTGGACAAATATGTGGTTTCATTCATTTCGACGAGTGAACTCCCACAACTTCTGAGCTCTCGGGAGACCATAAAGCCTATGTTGTACTTTCGACAAACGAATATAAAATTTCATTGAAATCCTTCAGTCAGTACCTAGGTGGTTGAGTGACAAATGGGAGAATAGTCTAGACTGACATGATCTCCAATTTTGATGCCACGGTTCAAGTAAATGAAACATGAGAAAAAGTATGTCCCCACAAAATTTAAATAGAATTTCAAGCAAGCCCGAGTTTTATTTACATAGGTATATCTCTTAATGATTCTGAAAACTGGAAATATCTGGTTACAAACAAACAAACTGATAAGTAGTCATAATATGCCTGGCTTCTTTCCAATGCCTCTTCATGTTGATCTTGAGATAGAACGTAGTACAATTCAGCTCACCTATTAATTATTTCCTGACCTTACTCGTTCACCTTTAAATTGTTCAACATACAGAAATACTGTTGGCGATTTAATGAGGCTATCATCGGAAAATAGAAGACAAATGATAATATTCCATTGTTATAAGCATAATTATGAATATCAAGAACGTTTTAATTCCAAATAATAAATAAAAAAAAACTCATTGATGGAAAAAAAGAGAACCAGTGACTCACGCAACCTTATCTGGAGAATGGGTCCCCGTTATCGAAGGACATGGTTGATGCATACACAAATAAGTGGCGCCTTCTTGCATTCTCCTTTTTATCAGTACTTCTATTATAAACATTTATGAATAATTGTCTTGCATTTGAATTAAAGCTAGTGCAATATATGCAGGGAGATCCACCTCTTCCATGAACAACGCTTAACAAATATAACGTTTATGGATTAAAAACAAAAGTACCAGATAGCCACACGTGTTATTTTTTAATCGGTTCAACATCTCTCAGGTCTCGTAGAGCTTTCGCGTAAAGTACTAAAATTTTAACTTGAAAATTCAAAATGGGAGTTCTGAAAGAATGGTGAATCTACAAATTATAGCACTCCCAGGGCTCTCTCTTACTAATGGAAAACTTACACACATTAGTCCTTGAAAGTGATCTAACAAAAAAAAATATCAACAAAAGATCTAGACGAATTACTGATAAGTTAAATGTGCAGAGCATATGTCAGCCAGGAGCAAATTTTCTGTGAGGCTAAATTAGTTTAAATAAAAAATTGTTTTGCTGGAAATTGGACGGAGTTCAATAGATATGGTCATATATTCCTTTGATAACGCTGGTTCTAAGAGTTCTTGTTGTGGAAAGAACTTTCCGGAAACCATCACCAAAGCAAGAGCTCTATAGACTCCAATGCTTTGCATTTCTGTTTAAAAGGATATTCTATTTTTTAAAACCGTAATCAATACCTTGGTGTTCCGTCTTCTTTAAGAAGTATTGATGTGATAGTCATCCAATGTTGTGGGCCTCAAAAAACATGTAACTAGTATTATTGAATTAGAGCAGAATGACGTAGAGGGATAGCTCTTCAGATGGAGAAATAGTTAATATCTCCATTTAAACTACTACAATATTTTATTTCCAAGAAATTGTATATTTTTTTCTAATCATCGTCGTAGGCTACCACAGCTTGTATGGCATAAATTCAATCGAATCGTCAACTAAAGAAAAGATTTATTATTTCTCTTATTTTTTCTCTCCTACTCTTTTATTTGCTTGTTTATATCTTCATTATTGGCTTCGAAGAACAATTTAAAACAATCTGGAAAGATGCCAGTTAGTCTGAGAAGGCTGGCCAACGCCCAGAGGTTTGTAACCCTAGTCTCCTAAGTAGCTCATACAGTATGACAGTGACAGCCAAACACAAAAACACCAAACACTGCCGAGCATAATATTCCAAACGGAAGGAGGCGGCAGTATATTGCTAGCAATATCTCCATTAATCAAAGCTATGTATCTAGCAATATGCATGCATTGTATAATAAAAATGATTCATTGTATAACAACAGTGTTAGTAGAGCACATCTTTAGCATCGGCAATTTATAAGATGCTAAAATTTGTAGATCACTATAAACACAACGGAGACAAAGATAGAAGAAATGGGCATATTTTACATGGAACACCTTAATTCCTTGAAAACTAAAAAGGAAAAGAAAGTATTGTGTGTGTGTATATATATACTTTTCAAGACTGCTCATATGAGTGTAACATTTGCTCCGAGAAAATAAGTATAGTGCAAATGCCCATAAAAAAAAGAACTAATAAGAAAAAAATTAAAATAATTATTTAATAAAAATATTCAAGTTAAACAATAAATAAAAATGAAAAAGTATGATAATTCAAATTTTCAGATAAATGATCTGTTATTTCATCCACTGCTTTAGTGGTACCCCAAGTTTGCTGGTAAACATAAAGCTACACAAAATATTATATTATACATTTTTTATTCAGATATTATTGCAGGCATTGGTTGGGATAACAGACAGTCAACTTATAGTTGACAACTTATAGTTGAAAAAAAAAAAAACCTACCATAATTAACCATGTTCATTGATTATGAATGAAAGTTGTTTTTTTTTTTTCAAAGGGATTAGAATTTGAGGTGGCCAAGCTTTTAGCGATTGAATAAACTAACTTTTCGAGTTAATGCGTTAAACTTTTATTCAACCTTATGCATGACAATTGTGAAAATTGCAAAGTTATTAGCAATCATTTCAATAATTCGTGGCACATTGATGGAGGATGGGGTTAATTATGCGAGTGAATTCGGCATTCTCTTCGCCATGGGCTTTTGCGTAATGGATACAGAATTACGAAGGCTTCTAATGCACCTGATAGCTCATCAGCCATAGTAATTATCCATGTTTTGCAGATGAGAGGTATTAGGCGGTTTCATTGGCGTTATCCGTTTATTAGCCAGTCCAAAGGCGCATCTAATCAAAGGCGTGCAATGGGACGGGCGTAACCATTTTCTAGAAAGAAATGTACCGACGCATAATCTTCTTGGCACATCAAGAATTTATCAAGCCAAAAATGAAAGACTCAAGATAAACTTTCTGGGCAGTTTATGCAAAAAAAAATGTTAATTGTCAATGTCTACATTGTGCTACTAAAGCTTATGGGGACGGTCAACTGTAAATTGTCGCCCTTTTCTAGCCAGGGTGAAACTGAGGATTTTATATAATGAGTTCGTCAATAAATAAATTCCTATTGCCCAGGGGAGAATTGAACTCACACTTCAAGGATTACCAAGTAAGTTTAAGGCCTTGATTCACGTTGTAACTCATTGAGCACTATGAAAAAACAAGTTATCAAACTTCAAAAGTTGCCATGATATCTAAATCTATAGCCGTGAAACAAGTAATAGGTAAAAACTACAAATAATTGAGCCAGCATTGGCATAATGTAAAGTTTAGTCTTGCTCGTGATATATTTTTATTAGGACGGCATTGGAAGAATTTTTTTTTTCCTGTTGAAGAAGTACGTCGGAAGAAAAGAAATGTCTAGGGTGAGGCGTGGGCCTACGTGACCCAGGACACGCCAACTCCCTTACAATCCTTATCCTTCCAGAACACCCCCATTCTATCTCCAAGGGTTGCTTCCATTCTCCCAGCAACACTCTCCTGCCTACAATATATTTCTTAAAACTCCTGAGGTTTTAAAGTTCTCTAGTCGAATCTATAACTCGTTCCTAAGCTAACTATAACAGAAATATGGAAATAAATAAGTTACTTAACCAAAAAATAAACTTTGCACCCCGGGGTGCAAAGTCGAAATTAGTCCAGCCTGCAGATAATATTATTGAAGAATACATTTTTTTGTCAAACAAAAATGGTGCCACAATCCTTATTATGGATTTGGACTCAAAATGCGTCAGAAAAGACTACTGTCAATGGAAGAGAATTTATTTCTTTACCTAATAGGAATAAAGAAGTTGGTATAAATATAAATTCCAAATTATGAGGTTGATTTAACCCCCTAGACATGGACGTAGTTATCTGAACGAGGTTCGAGCAAGAACCACAATAAATGGAATATCTTGTCTTCTGACTCTCATTTGTGAGATAATTGATGCAGTTTATTTTCATGTAGCTAGTACATAAGTCTCGATTTGTTAATTAATTTATATTTCTTAACTTCAGTAGTTATTTTTAAATTCAGTATTACCTTTCCTCGAATAAAAAATTACATTAAATCGGATTGCATGAACAGGTATGTTTATTTATAGGTATGTAAAATCAAAACATAATAAACATCTTTATCTAACTAATAATCAAAAAATTAAATGGGAGAAGAACATTTTAAACAAGTGCCAATTTATTTTTTAGCTAAGATGTGTTTCAATTTCACCAAAAATTATTTCTCCCGATCAATTCATGTCATTCCTGTGAAAAAAAAATCTACAGCTTTTGTATTTCAGGATTATCATCAAAAATTTTCTTTTTACTGTACCTACAAGTTTTTTCCAGAAAACATTTAAAATAATGATCTGTTATTCAGAGAAATTTAATATATATAGAATCCATAAGTATACACGACAATAAAATACAATAGGAGTTATAGGTGACACGCTGGTGATAAGAATTCGTTTAGCTATATAAAATGTTTTAGTAGTATCTGGGTAGACAAGGGTTGGTAACCTGTACATAACCCGTCTCCCATGAGGATTAATAGCATAATTGCGGACGTAATTTAAAAAAAATAACAACTTGTGGCATACAACTTTCAATTAAAGAAGCATAATTTTAACGCGATTTTCACTGGAAAAGCCAATTTTGAACAACATTTTATAGTTCTTTTCAAAACTATAAAGAATTAAAACCTAGTCCGACCATCTGGAGCTCCTAATTGATTTTAAATTAGGCATAACTCATAAATAAAACAATTACTCATGTAAACTCGACTATACAAGACAATAATAGTAGTTATACAACTCAGCAAGGGGATATAAAAGTTGAAAGAACAACCTCATAATTTAAAAATAATGGTCAGTCATAGTGCCAAATGTTTCCAAGCTAAAGCCCCTTAGGTCTTCAGCTGATGCTTTTTATAGCTATCTTCTAAGACATCGAATGATGAATATGATGATTTTTTATTATGCCAATTCTACAGTTTTTGAAATTGAGTTTCGATTTCATTTGATTAAAAAAACATTTATTCTGCAATAAAACATTTAAAAGTGCTTTATTTTAATAATAATATGTTTCATTGAATAGTTAACGTTAAATGTTAACATCATACAGAAGAATAATTATAAATACCTGCCGGAAATAGGCTCACTTAGTTATTATAGGAAAAACGTTACAACAAATGAACTAATGAAAGCTTTACATAAATATCAAATATTCTGAATAATGGCCGTTAATTAATTAAATATCACTTGAATGGAGTTGAATGTGTTTAAAATGGAAACGTATAGTTTCCATTTAAAGCGAGAAAAGTATATTTTCTGTTCCTGTGGTTATTATAAAGGATTAATCACGGATCATCACTCCTAAAGAATGAGTAAACAAACTGAATATACTGTGACGACTCTAGTATTATCATTGCTGTTGATATTTAAATTAGTTGTATTGTAAACAAACTAATTAGAAACAGTCCCCTCTGGTGGCAGATATTTATGCGTTGCTTTTAAAATGAAGGTGAATATGAAGTGAGATTTGAATGCAAATCGGTTGCTATTACAAAAAATATGTGAGGTACAAAGCAATTTTACATTTATCTAAAAAATGTTATTCAATCATTATTGTTAATAAAATAATGTACGACAATTGTTCTTGTATGTTTTTTTGTAGAAGTCTGTACCGTCGATTCAGTTCTTGTCTTTTTAGAGTGATAGTTTATAACTATTTTCACTTTATTTGCTGAGTTTTTAAAAGTTTTTATTTAAATTTTCAATGGATTGCAATCCATCAATAAAGTTCATCGTCCTGCTGAAAATGTCTAAAGTAAATTTCCACGTATTCTGAGCTTCCTTTAATAAAGGGAACTTCGTCCAACTCGAAAGTAAAGCACGTGAAATATAAATTAAGAAGACAGACAAAATTCTGGAAGAGAGGAATTAGTTACATAAAAGCAAGGAGTAACTGCTAAATCAGTTAATTAGGATGAGCGAGTAGATCAATGACCCATGGGAGGGTGATTTCTCTACTATGGATGTAATACAATCCCACGGGGCCTTCATGAAATTGTAATGGACTTAAGAGATGGGAGTTATTTGAAGGAAGGTGGTAAGAAAGAACATCGACCTCCTTCTTTTAATTAAATGAATGATTAAAAAGGAATAAACAGAACAGGAATCATCATAAATGAATATTACAATTATAACTCATTATAAATTCAAATTTATTATTCTAGACGCTCTTCTTCATATAAATGAATACTTTATAAAATATTTAGCCAATATTTTTTGTTAGTATCTACAGGAACTGTAAACGGGTTTTTACTACATCTCTACATTTCTAGGCATTAATTCTAGTTTTTAAATTTAATATTTCGGAGAGTAGTTTTGTCACATAATTACGTTTATTATTTCTCATATTTCAACCAACTAAAGCGACTTCCTAACTCATTTTTATTTCACCTCATTACACTCCTTTCTTATTGTAATAAAAACGTATTTTTATTAAAATAATTTTTTAAAAATCCAACAGAGATTATGAAAAACAAATGGCATCTGTAGGATTGGGGGTTCAAAAGAAAAGAAACTAAAAGTTGATACTTAACTGCAATTTGAAAATTTAAATAATTCTAAAATTCGTCAATAGTTTTTAAGAGTCTTAATGGAAAAAAACACAGAAAGCCAAATTTCCTAAAAGATTGGTTATGTAATATTTTTCGATCTGATTAAAATTAACGGAATCATTTTATTTTAAGGCAGTTCTAAATCCCCCCCCCTCTTTTTTTCATTTCGGAAGAAAAAATATACGACTTATTTTAGCTTGAAATAAGACGCTTTCTTTACTAACATTACAAGTTTAGGTGGGGGCTCAGGTTAGCCATGTGAGTTAAAGCATTAGCCTTAATCTCACGTGGTAAACATAGTGTGGCGAGTTCGTTCTCACCTGAGCAATAGGAATTTATTTAGTGACGAGCTCATTAAATAAAATCCTTAGTCCCGCCCTGGCTAGAAGAGGGTAATAACCTTTAGATAACCCGTCCCAATTAGCCATAGTAGCAAAAAGCGGACGTTAATAAATAATAATAAACGTTTAGGAGTCTACAGGAGGATGGATATTTAAAAAAATCAAATATCTTGGTTAATATTAGAGTTGGAGAAAATATTTATAAAAGTCCGTCACGCAGGGGCTGCGTAAACTAAGCAGATTTCCCTCGTGAAGTTTAGTAATAGATAAATATACATACTGCTAACACAACACCGTGAATAAATACAAACGGAAATAAGAAATGTTTCATCCAATTTCAATAGCCTGCCGACAGGAAGCGTTAGGTTAGAAATGTAAACAAACGGGTCCCGCCTCACACCGGAAAGAAAAACAATTACTGAAATATATCAGAATATAACACATTAATTTTATTGAGAACTATTTACTATATCTAGTACTGTAATTAATAATGAGTCAGAATAATTGTTATCTCAATCAATAAAATTTTAGTAGTCCAAAACTAAAAGATGGGGGGGGGGGAGTCACCAGTGCATATTTGCATGTATCTCGTATAATAAAGGTCTCTTGAATACAATTTTTGGTATTTAAACCTCCAATAATGTGATTTATTATGTATCAGAGTATTGTTTACGTAAAATGAGTAGAAGTGGCGGTTTGGTGAAAACTGAAAAATGCAAATATCTCGGTTAATATTCAAGATAGAGAATAAATGTATAAACAATATTTATAGTAAATTTAATTTGTAATAAGATTGATTCTGTATAATTTTTCGATCCGACGTATAGTAACGGAGATATTTCGAATTTTCGAAAATCCTCCCCTCTAAACCCCCCCTCCCACCGGTCCGATTTCAGCCGTTAACGAACTTGATCTTTCTTTTTACATAAAACGCTTAAATATGAAGTTTGGTAAGGATTAAACAAAAATTGCGACCGCTAGAGCGGTAACAGACAAATATATAGATATATATATATATATATATATATATATATATATATATATATATATATATATATATAGATGTAGATATATATATACAGTTTTGAACGGACCTCATTTTCGTCATCTACTAGGTAGGATCGATGGACATTTGAAGAAAAATGTCGAAAATTCCGTCATGAGTACAACCTCAATAGCTGATTTCCCTTAAGGGAAATCTGCTAAAACAACAATTACAGGAAATTAAATTTGCAAAATGACTGGTTATATATAATTTTCTATGATCAAACTCAAAACTCGGGAGAAATCGGTTCAAATCTATATTTCATAAGCCACCTAAATACCCTACTTCAGTTGACCCCAACGTCCAATACTGTAAAAGTCCGTCACGTAGGGGCTGCGTAAACTAAGCAGATTTCCCACGGGAAGGTTTAAAACAGATAAATCATACTGGTAACACCACCGTGAATGTTAAGGGAATAAATACAAACGGCAATAAGAAATCATTCAGTCAATTTACAAGTTAATAATATCTACAACGGAAAGCGTTGTAAATAAACAGGGCAGCCAACATCGCAGCGCTGAATAAATAGAATTATTCTAGACCGGAAATATTAACAATTAATGAAATATATCTGAATATAACATTAATTTGATTGGAAACAATTTACTATAGTCAGTGGAGCAATTTGAAATTAACCAGAAAAATTTCTATCTCAATCACTCATACAAGAACTAAAGAAGGGGTGGGGGGGGGTCAACAGAACGTTTCTCGTATAATAAAGGTTTGTTTAAAACAATATTTGGTATTTAATCTTTTAAGGAAGTGCTTCATGATATAACAGCTTATTATTAATATGACACTAGCAGGAGTGGGGGTTTACTGAAAGCGGAAAACAATAAAATCTAAATATCTGGGTTAATACTCATTATACGGAAAATATGTATAGAACAATATTTATAGTAAATTTAATTTGCAATAAGATTTTTTCTATACAATGTTTTGATCCGGCGTACATTAAGGGAGATATTTCAAAAATTCGAAATTCCTCCCCTTTTAACCCCCTCACCTTGGTCCCATTTTGGCCGTTAACGAACTTGATCTTTATTTTTTTCATAAAACTACTAAATATCGAGTTTGGTAATGATTAAACAATAATTGCGACAACTAGAGCGGTAACAGACTGATATATATATATATATATATATATATATATATATATATATATATATATATATATAGTTTTGAACGTAACTCATTTTCGTCATCTCCTAGGTAGGATCGATAGACATTTGAAGAAAAATTTCGAATATCGCGTCATGATTAGGACCTCAATAGCTGATTTCCTTTAAGGGGAATCTGCTAACACTATACTACGATTAGTGGTCCAGCTACAGAATTCATACACCCAGTAACCCCTTCTTGAATTCAATAATGAAATCACACTGGTCACTATCACATATGTTATACATTTATTTTCACATACAATTACTTTGTCAAAGCTATCTGCAACAATACTTCCATGTAGCATTGAGTAAAAATGCTTTTGTAGACAAATTGTAAAGACTTTTGTGTAGGAAGTAATGATGATGGTTTAGGCCCCATTGAGAGGCGTAGGATTGTGGCAGGTGTGAGAAGTCTCCAGTGTGATGAGGTAGACCATCTTGTTTACAGCTTTCGGAAGGTGTTATTTCCGTATCCCCGCCAACCCAATTGTGGCACACATCACAACTCGTCCACCCTCCCCAACTCTCTCAATGGTTCCCGCCTCTACCTAAGAGAAAAATTCCCATCTCTTCAGTTTGTTTACCAAATACTGCCTTACTTTAGAACACCAATAGTTTGAGCATTTAGAAACTCAATTTTTTGTGTATCCCGAAATAACCAGTTTTAGTTATTTTCTGCATTCATCACAAGAACAAGCACAGTTATTGCTGACATTCGACTTAAGTAGACACCGATCACGACTTCCTCTTTGCCTTTATTGCGCAAAATATACGAAGTACAAACCCCACAACGTGGAGGAGGAACCACTAGGGAAAATTTAAAAAATCTAATGTTAATAATGTTAAATGAACAGTTTAGAAGAAGAAGAAAGTCCGTCAAGCAGGAGCTGCGATAACTAACCAGATTTCTCAGTTACGTCACGTATTTTCATTTAGCTCAAAACGTCAAAGTTCAATGAGAACATTATTTGGTATTTGGAATTCAAATAAAATGCTTCATAATATAACAGCTTATTGTTAATATGACATGAGAAGGAGTGGGGGTTTACTAAAGGCCGAAAACTAAAAAATGCAAATATCTTCGTTTAACGTTAATACTAAAGATAGAGAATAAATGTATACAACAATATTTATAGTACATTTTATTTGCAATACAATTGGCCCTACACAATTTTTCGATCCGATGTATAATAACGGAGATGTTTCGAATTTTCGAAATTTCCTCTCTAAACCCCCCTTCCTCACACTGGTTTGATTTCAGCCATTAACGAACTAGTCCGTTAGTTTTGTATGAAACGCTAATATATCGAGTTTGGTTACGATCGAACAAGAATTGCGACCGCTAAAGCGCGTTCGAAAATCGCGTAATGAGTGAGACCTCAATAGCTGATTTAAAGGAACTCCTCTGTACCGGCCTGCACTTAATCCTACTCGAAAAGTACGTAATACACTCATCTTCATTAAGGTTCAAATCTGGGTGGGATCTTGCTGAAGGTAGCCCAGATGACAGCCTATACTTGGACATCTACCAATTTCCGCCGAGCATCAAGCACCCTGCCCGCACAATATTCCTGAGTTATTGGTGGAACCCCGACACCACTCGGTTGTGTAGATTGATGATGAGCAAGTTCCGAGAATCGTGTCTATAGAGGAATCTCAGGAAAGAACTACATTACGACGGCAAGATGTTATAGTACTAGACGTGAAAGCAGTTCTTGGAGAACGGAACCTGAAGAGAAGCAGCACAGCAGAATGAAAATTACTCGAGGATGGTTCACAAGACATTATCAATGAAATAGGAAGTTGTACAGAAGAAGTAAATGAATTTATTAATGATGTTGAATTATTTACAGTACTTGTAAAGTTAATAAATGCATTATGGAATGAGAAAACAATTATAGAGTATGTCAGGTCGAAGAAGAAATCAATGTTTGAGAAAAGCACTATTAAGAAAAGATCTTTAAAATAATAAAGTGATTAACTTAAAATAACCAATTGTCTATACCATATCGTAATTTATATGTTTAAAATATCTTTTCCTGGTTAGATATATATTTAAAATTAGTTCTCAGTTGTACTTGATGTTAATTATAAATTTCCATTGTCATACTTGTGGGTAGATGCCGTCATTACATGCTGATCATGGAGTACACCTGGCTTTCGGTACGATGACACCATGCTAAAGCCTGTCGTTAGTTATAAATTTCAATTTTAACATATTTAGCTTAATATAGTTGTTGGGTTATTTGCGTTATATATGAGCATTTTATGTATATCTATTCATTTATTACATCATATCTTATTATACCTTTTTTAACAATTGGAAAATAAAAGATACTCAACCCTGCTTGTCATCTTTATAATTACATCATAATTTTACGTACTTTACGCTATGAGCATGGAGGGAATTAGTCACGCTAGTCAGTCAATGGATGTTTATAAGTAGAAAACTTAAAAGAAACTGAGAGATAAAGCAGATGTGGAATAAAGAACAGAATTACAACCGAGTCCAATAATAGTTAAGAGCTCACACGTGTCGTTTGAAATAGCAGCGATAATTGTAACTCGTGTTTCCCCTTCAGGGCTCGCTTGCTAATTTTATGACGGGCTAGAGTAAACACCTTGGGCGCAAGTCATTGTAACCGTCAATGTCAGTTCTTCGTCAGCTTAACAATGTCCCCCACCCAAGGATTATTGGCACCGTTCGGCTTGTCACTCGCTCATATTAAATTGTCTGCATATTCTTGCACTTCCTCACTACTTACGGAAAGTGATCAGTGACATCAATTAGTTAGATTTGCCAAATATTTCAAGAAACCTTTCAAGATATTAATACAACATTAAAAAGTCATCTCCGACATTCATTATCACATCTTCATATAAATATTGCTATGTAATTGCAGGAAATTAAACAAAAAATATCCGTTTTTTCTTTCTCATATTTTTTTTGAAAACAGCAAATTATTTTTTAGGCTCCTAACTACTTATATCTTAAAGAAGCTAAACTGCTTCAACAGAAACACTAACGTTTTTGTTAAAGGACTAAAATAGTTACTAGCAGATTTTCATAAGAGAAAGCAGCTTTTAATTGTACGAAAAATAATGTTGACTTGCACTAAAACATTTTTGTTTCTTTTAATCCAAAATTAATAGCGTTTTGTGTGACTTTAACTTACATTCCACAGTTGTTGTTTTTTCGCATTTTTCTCTAACTGTATTATTAGACGAAATGAACAAAAAAAAAAGTATTATTACTTAGAAATTCCTTCTAAGTTTGAATTTTCTTTTGTGTATAAGAAATGAGTGGGATTATCTATAAATCTTCAAAGACTTTTTTCTTTCATTCTAATTGATTCCCTAACTGGACATGCTCCTAATTAAAACTGAATAAGTCCTCCGTGCATAACCTACACGTAATTTTATTATTTTAAGTCAATTGGAAAATTTCATTATTTTTAAAGATTTTCCTTTTTTAAAGCACAATAAATATGCAAATTTATTTTTGTCAAGAAAAAAAGTGTATTTTAAAAATTAATTCATTAGAATATACCCAGAGTTTAAGAAATATGTAATAAAAGCTGAATAATTATTTATTGGTTGCTGGAATGGCCGATAATTGGGCTAACAGAATTTCACATAAGTGCTCTTAAGGCGAATCTCAGCTTATTACATAACCGTCTTCAAATTAATTAGCACGGGCTTAAAGCTTATTAAACAATGAGGTTTTCCTGAAAGTGGAGAATCTTGAGTCCAGTAGGAATAAACCATCATCTATAACGATTCCGGTACTAAAACTTAAATTTAAATTTATAAATTTCAAAATTTTAAATTCAAACTTCTGGGCGCCAATCCGACACATTCCCGTTCCATGAAAATGCCCCAATATAACTTATAATTGTTTTGAATGCGAATTAACGGAATGAATATTGTAAATATGCATTACTTCATGCTACCATTCTCAGTATCAATATCTTCTTTAATATCACAGGCCAACGATGAAAAAACTTTTTTAATGAAAATATAATAAGCTACCCTAACCTTCCGTCCGCCATCCGACCAGTAGGGCACGGTGTAGATTTGCCAATCCCGGAACCACCAGAGGACTTAAATTCTATTGAAACAGAAGTATTTTCTGATGTACAGTCGGAGTTAGATGAACACGATGAAGAATTCCAATGTGTTACAGAAAATGTAGAGCCTAAATTGTTCACTCAGGTCGAGCTTAATGACTTAGTTAGGGATCTGGGCTTAACAAAAGAAAAAGCTGAACTGCTTGGCTCTAGGCTAAAAGAAAAGAACTTGCTGGCGGCTGGAACCAGCTTTCATGTGTATAGGAAGAGAGAACAACAATTTTCGAAGTATTTTGAACAAGAGGGTGATTTGGTGTACTGCTCAGACATTCATGGTTTAATGAATGAGTTTGGAATTGAATACAAAACAGAAGATTGGAGGTTGTTTATTGATTCATCCAAAAATAGTTTGAAGGCAGTTTTACTACACAACGGTAACATGTATGCCTCTGTACCTGTCGGTCATTCTGTACATATGAAAGAGAGTTACGAAAATCTAGAAATAGTGTTAAATAAAATAGGTTATTCTGCACACGGTTGGATGATATGTGGGGATTTGAAAGTTACGTGCATGCTCCTTGGTCAGCAAGGGGGTTTTACCAAATTTCCATGTTTCTTGTGTGAATGGGACAGTAGAGCTCGGAATCAACATTGGTGCAGAAAGAACTGGCCTGCTAGGGAGTCTTTAAAGCCTGGCGAGAAGAACATTTTACGCAAAAACCTTGTAGATCCAAAAAACGTGCTCCTACCACCACTACATATTAAGTTAGGTCTCATGAAACAGTTTGTAAAGGCTTTGCCTAAAGATGGGCTTTGTTTCAAATATCTCTGTCAGAAGTTTCCACACCTTTCAGAAGCTAAACTGAAAGAAGGGGTCTTTACCGGGCCTGATATTAGAAAAATGATGTTTGACGTTAACTTTGAATCCACAATGACCTCAAATGAAAAAGAAGCATGGGTTTCATTCAAGCAAGTTGTCACCAAGTTTTTGGGAAATAAAAAAGACCCAGAATATAAGGCTATTGTTGCTAACATGTTAAAAAAATTTGAACAGTTAGGATGTTTGATGAGCCTGAAAGTTCACTTCTTGAGCAGCCACCTCGATTACTTCCCGGAAAATTTAGGAGATGTTAGTGAGGAGCAAGGTGAGCGTTTTCACCAGGACGTTAAAGTGATGGAAAAACGTTACCAGGGCCGCTGGAATACCAACATGATGGGGGATTACTGTTGGTCACTTCACCGGGAAGTTCAGCAAGCTATTCATCGCAGGAAAAGCTACACAAGAAGCTTCAAGGAAAAAAGGGAAAGAAAATATAAAGCAATTCCAGTTGACTATTCTGAGTTGGTATTCTGACAGGTGGAAGTGACTTCTAATGTATGTAGGATGAAATAATTGTTGGCTACGTGCTGAATGTACTTCTTTAATATTGGTTTAATATGTATATATGGTCTTAAGTGCAAAGAACAAATTGTGTTTAGAGCATAGTTTTTGGTCTCAAAATATTATTTAAATTTATGAATTTCAAATTCTGACTTCTGACATTTGGCCCCAAAAAGAATTTTTTCCCCACGAGAGCGCCTCGATAGAATTGTAAATTTATATGAATCAAGGATATGAATTTTATCAACGAGGGTTATTCTTGAATTGACTGTCACAAAAAAGAGTGGGGGTTATAAGTGAAAGTTAATACTTATTTTCGTTAATAATAATTTTATTTTTAAAAGCCAACAGTGTTTAGAACGTATTTTCCAATCCTAAAACTTAAATTCCCGACTTCCTGTTGGTAAATTAAAATTTACTTTTGTTCCATGAGAATGCTTCAGAACAATTGAAAAAAATATTTGTAATTTGTACATAGTTTTAATGTAATGAATCCTGGCAACAGAATTAATTTTATTCTTCTATGGACAGAACCTATGGTGGAGGAGGGGAGGGGGTTGTACCTAGTTAGTCAATACTTATACTATATCATCGTTAATATTGTTTTTGTTTTTTTTAAGAAAATTGAAAATAATAAATTGCGTTTAGAATATATGTTTTAGCATTAAAAGATACTTTAGAGTACAAAATTCAAATTATTACATCCAACTTCCAGCAGCTACCTCACAATTCCCTGATATTGCTAGAAATTGTCCCCCAAAAAGAAGGTATGAACAGATATTTTGTATTAATGCTAATGGAGTTCATTATATAGTTAATGTTGATACTTAATTTATAGCTATTTTTAATATAATTTTGTTGATATTCGCACATTCTAAATTCCATACATTACGTGTATAACAAAAGAATCTGCACAGAAAGGAGCATTGGTAAGTGATGGAAAAGAACGGACAGCAGGCGTCTTCGGAAATCTAGTAAATACACTTCATGGGAAGCCATGTTCACGTGTTGTAAAAGGAGAAACGATCAGAGTATAACTACGTTCTATCCGTTGATGACAATGATGACATTATATAGTGCATTAATTAATCCATTCTTTATATCATCACCATTAAACATCTAACCTGTCAACGATTGGAAAAACAGCAAGTATATAAATGCATATATATAATATTCTAACTTTGTCTGTAAATTGGTTTTTTTCTAGAAATTTCAAGATACTTTTCCGTGCCTCATGCCACTGACACGATATCTGCAATTTGTGGCTTTGGTGTCTCTTGTTTTGATTGTTACCTTTTCACTCCTAAACTTCTTAACCGAATATTATGAAACTTGGTATGTTTATTACTACAAACCCAACCTTAGGATTCACTAATATTCTCGGAGATGAACAGGTCAGAAATGAAAAATCATGGTATTTTGTTTCCTATTGGTCTTTCGGCAAACAAGTACATAACAGAAGTTGTTATTATCAGTAACTTTTGTTATATACACTTTTGCCGTATAACGAAGTATAAACGAGATATAAGCTAAAATCTATAGCTGGAGTCCACAATTTTATTGGCACTGTAAAGATGTTATGTTTATATGAGTTATATGATAGTTCTAAGTATGAATCGGATTAGTGAGGTTATAAATCTCCACCCCCCCCCACCTCATTTGTTACTTATTTTCACTAAAAAATAACTTCACTATTTATTTCCAGTAGAAATGTAAACTATAAGAGCATTTCAATTATTATATTTTTAAAATGTATAATTTAAACAAAGTTGTGCTAATTGTACACACCGTGCGATAGTGGATGTTGTGGGGAATCAAACTCTTTAATTCTGATATATATTATATTATTTTCTCCGATATGTTGACGTTATTGAAATGAATATGTAATATCTATAGCTACTAAACGTTAGTTCGAAATTTCATTATGTCAGAAGACAATATGCAATAAGACAATTTAAACTCAATATGATCCTTTAAAGTTTTATTCAGGTTGCTGGGAGGGCCATGCTCCCTTCCCCTCACATCCCTTTTCCAATATAAATAAACATTTTTTTTGGGGTGCTACTGTTATTTATTTTCACCAAGTATATAAATTATCAGAAAATTCGAGTTCTGTAATGTTTTAAATAAATAATTTAAGCAATACAATATTAATAACACTCGAGCGGGAGCGGAAGTTGTGAGGAGACAGTTAATTGTGTTAACTTATTTCCTTTGAATTTTTGGCATTACTGGAATTGCTTTCTACTCACACAACAGACTCTTTCTAAACTTTCCAAAAAATGTGTGGTTGGATTGGTTTTAACTTGAATTAACATACATTTAGATGATATTTAATCATAATAAATGCTCTGCATGATTATGATTTGTACTATTCACAGTGTGTCAAACTCTGGAGAGGGATTCCTTAGGAAGTCATTTTAATTTATCCATCAAAACTAAAATTTATATTCTATAAGTGACCTACAGTTACCTGGTCCTCACAGAAAAACAATACGCCCAGACGAGTAGTGTTATTGTACATATTGAAGCCTTGCTATAAAAATACCTTCATTATTCAGTCAACAATTCGGGCATCGCCGGGTATAATATATATATATATATATATATATATATATATATATATATATATATATATATATATATATATAAGATTTCAAATGGACTACATTTTCGTCACTTAGTAGGTATGATCAGTCGTGTTTTGAAAGTATCAATAAAACAATCGCCATTGAGGGAAATCTGCTAAAAGGATACTCCAAGCACAATAATCTGGTTGGTAACAAGTCCTGACCTTCATCATAACAGCACCGTTCTTTCCTCCGGAAATTCCTCCAAACCATTCCAGGGATTCCCCAGACCTTTTTCTATCTATTGAGGACAGTGTTTCTCCTTAACAATTAACGAGGAAAATCAATGTTTTTCCAACTTACAATTTTAATTGATGTTAGGAGGCTAGCATTTGAGTTTATATCCTTTATAAGAGACTCAGCCGTTTCCTCAGGCCATGGCTTCGTGCACTTGATTCCTTTGAGCCTTAAGTCCCATTCACCAGTGTCCATAGGATTTTTTTTAGTGACGGGCTCACTAAACAAAATCCTTTTAAATAAATCCCCATGGTTGAAACCCGTAGAAAACCAGGCCAAGGATACATTCTTCCATAAAATAGATATTAATGAAAAATAAAATTACATAACAATAAAGGATAGTTGAGTGTATTTTTAATGCTGATCCTTTCGGACACGAATCAAAAAAATTATACGATCTAAATTGTAGCCAAATTATTGATGATGTTTTTAAGTATTTAAGAAATAATGGATTATTTGATGAAATATAAACGCTACTAAATTGGTGCACGGGTGTGTGTGAGTGTGAGTGAGGGTGGTATAACACATTTCTTCGGGCAAGTTTGGTGACTGCACAGTTTAACAAAAAATAAAATAATATAAATCATCTGTTCATTAATAATTTAACTCAATTCACTATGAGTAATTAAAAAAAAAGGAATATTGAGGAGCAATTTACTACTTATAGATTTCAATATTTTGAAGGAAATTCACTAATAGCATTATAACAACTGTAATTAAAATTGATTTGTATGGATTAGGTATTTCATTTTTATAATACTAAACAAAAAAAATTCTTTCCAAATAAATATCCTAAGAAAGGAATTCTCTTAAGCTGTACCAAAAATATTAAAAGGGTTTAGGTAAAACAACGATGACATATTAATTCTAAAAGCATTACAATTTTACATTAATTTACTAACTTCGACTCAATATAGGCCATGACCAGCCCGACTCGTCCCCAAACAATGTTGTGGTGGCACTAGAGACCAAGAGCCCTACATCCCTTTCAAACAGCTAATTAATTTCTTCCGATACTGAGGAAGGGAACTGATAAAGGAACTCCAACCTAAATCCTCGGCGATTGCAAAGTTAAATAAAATGATGATGTTTAAGCTTAGATTAGATTCTACCGTAAAAGTCCAGTGCTATACCACTGGACCATCAGCCCCCCTTACTTCCATAAAAAGAAAATATAAAATTGAAAGTAATCTATGTAAATAAAACTCTAAACTTTGCTTAGAACACTGCTTTTTAAGTCCTTATTTTCTAACTATTTGTCCGTCTCTTAGTAATGTAATTTTATAATTGAATGATACCTAAAGGTACAATATAAGCAAGTTGTATATCGAAAATATTTTCCAGTACAAAACCTGATGAATTTCGAAAATTTACTTCCAACTTGAACTGAAAACTAAGTTTGCTGAGTAAGCAGAAAATTGTTTCATTTTTGAGTTGATTCAAATGTGATTCGATTATTATTATTATTTATTAACGTCCACTTTTTGCAACGCTAATTGGGATGAATTATCTACAGATTACCACCCTTTTCTAGCCAGGTTGGGCCACTTAGGTTGTTATTTAATGAATTTCGTCACTAAATAATTTCCTTTTCCCAAGCAAGAATCGAACTCGCCACTCTAGGATTACCATGTGAGATTAAAGGCCACACTTTAACTCACATGGCTAACTTGAGCCCCAGTGGTTCAATTATTTCTATTAAGCACCGAAATTCAAATTTTCATGTGAAATACGAGATATTAATTACTGGGACTGGGGCAGAAGAAGTGGGGCTTTATAAACGGATGAAATGCAAAATCGCGAATATTTTCGTTTTATACACTGCATTCAAAAATTTTAAATGTCCATTCTTGTAGATAAAATAATTTCCTATAATAAATTCTATATATTTAGCACCAAATTGAATCATAACGATTTTTTACTTACATTCTTCGTAACGTAAATCACTCGGTGTACACTTCAGTTTGGATCCATCCCCTACTCCCGACCCCTCTGAATGTACATTTGCTTTATAGAGACTTAATGTGGAGAAGTTATTGAAGGGCATAGAAGCTTCTAGTCCCTGCAAGCATTCTGGCTTTTAAATCTAGTACCACACGAATACACTCCTCATCTTTCTCGGTACTTAGTCAAGCTGCAACTAAGAAACCGGATGTCACTGATTTCAATCCACTTATAAGAGTTTCAGAAATTTTGATACTCCTATTTATTTCCAAATATTTTGCTTTTATTAATTTGGTTTTTTTTCTATGAGAAATAACGTCCAATATTTAAATAAAATAGATATACAAGCTTTAGCGAAATGACAACCTCCAAAGAGGAGGACTCACCTCTAAGAGTGGAAGTCCACTCACTCACCGACTAGCACGCACACCACGGCCTCAATAGCAGATGTGCTAGTCAATGAGCCCAGACGGCTTGACCTCCTTCCTCTTTTTATTCATTCCGCAATTCACAATTAATCACGCTAACATCGTGTGTTCCTCATCAAGACATGCCTTGAGTAGATAAATACCTCCAATGTAATACAGAGTTGTGTTATACTGTCAAAATAACACTGTTTTAGAGGACTGTACGCGGTGTACAGATTCATCTGCTCAATAATAACAATAATGATCATTATTTTGGCAAAATTTTAAACACAAATAAGTTAAAAGCTATTACAAAGAATACATAAAACGAATGCTACCTTTTAGGATTTCATTTTTATTACTTAATTTTTTTAAATCGAATATTAAAGTAGGATCTTGCCGTAGGTCGGAAAGGAACCTTTTTATGGAATCGGGTTTGTTTACCTTTAACACATGTTTATTATTGTTTATTTATTAACGCCCATTTTATGCTACTATGGCTAATTGGGATGGGTTATCTACAGGTTACCAACCTTTTCTATCCAGGGTGGGTCTAAGGATTTTATTTAATGAATTCCGTCACTAAATAAACTCCTATTTGCCCAGGCGGAAATCAAACTCGCCACTCTTGGTTTACCATATGAGATTAAATTTAACACATGTGTATAAATATGATTTATGTTCTATAATATTTTCAAAGCCAATGATTAATATTTCAGATTTTTCTTCCTTACAACCCCTACATAGGTTTCCCATACGGTTATTAATCTGCAAATTTTATACTACTCTAAAAAGTTAAAATACCTTTTATTAATGAATTTCCATCGAAATATTGAAAATGTTAAATGCTTTCGAAAATTCACGGAGTTCAAAGGTTTGTTGCTACGGTGTTATTATTTTTCTTTGGTAGTAACTTTTTCCCCTTACTCTGTAAATTTCTTTCTAATACCCCAAAATTACTTTCAGTGAGAATTAGATAACTTTACAAGTAAAAGAGAGAGGATTTATTTATTTTCTTTGTATTGTCAATGAATACCTTTATTCGTGTTAGTCCTGATAGAAGAAGTTTATCTTATTTCATCTTAGTTTATAAAGCTTAATTGTATTTTAAGTGTAACTGAAAATATTTAAACTTGTCCAATTGAAGTAGAGATTTCCCTGGGACGAAAGTAGATCCTATTGAGAGCACACCTCCGCCCTGAGAGCTCCCAGGAGACAAGGAAGATGAACGAGTCCATTACTAGTGTAGCGAGGCCACACGTGGGCACACCACATCCGTCCCTTTTTCTTTTATAGCTTGCTTCCTTTAGTTAATTCTCTGGACTGTCAAGAGTAAGGTCGAAGACCTCCGGGAACACGCACTGCCCTCACGCGGACGACTCGGCAGTAATTAGGAAAGCAAGAGCATGCAAGCTCTCATAATGAAGTTACGGATTCTGGAAATGGAGACTCTCCATATCAGCAGGATTAAACCCTCCAATAATAACATCCTATCTAGCAACCGTTTCAATATATTATTTATAAAACAGAGGTTTGACGTAAATTACTAATCATACCTATTAGTACCGTGCAATTATGATCATTTAGGTTGAAAAACCAATAGGCACGCTTCAGCTAAAACAACAACAGTTACACCTATCATTTTGGAGGAAAACAAACATTGAAACCTATCCACTCCTTAGTCTAGGTGAAGCAACAACCTTTACTTTTCAACTGGTGTGGCACGTCGAAAATATAGTTTTTATGATAGATGCGTCTCAGAAATGTTTATATCCGTATCAAGTTTGGACTTTGAAGATAACAGAGACTTAATGAGTATTTCATTTAATATTGGTCTACATATCCCTTGCGGATTTATACAAAGTTCTTTTATAGTCACAGTAACTACCGTTACAGTTTTGTGCAATGAAGTCTATTAACAGAGCTATCTACGGTTAGTAGACTAATAAAACAAAACTAAATTAATCTTTGTAAAAGTCAATGGGGGTTTTGGACTAATCAATGACGTCAGGTCCCAATCCTATCATCTTAATTATTTCTATACAGATAATTCTGAGCAAACATGTTGCCTGTCGTCAATTGCAGTGAAAAATGTATTTCGAATTATATGTGACAAGGTGAGAGTTTAAGTGGTGAGTCGGTCTGCTTAGTCCCGTCAGGTTGACATTGGTCTGTTCACTTGGCACGCTGTTGGTTGGACATAGACTCTTCCCAGGTGTAATCAAGCCCATCAGTATACTAGAGAATTCGGTTAAGGTCTTTCTAGTTTAATCAGGGTTGTACGCTGGGTTAATCCTCCAACCAAGCCAAAAAGGTCACTTTAATAGCAAGCTAATATCTAACCTCGGAACTGGCCGTCTTAGTAAGGTGGACGTCTATAGCTTTCAATAACTACCACAAGAGGAACTGCCATCGTATTAAGTTCCAGGGCCAGAAAGTTTTCAATGACGTCATGATCAGATTAGTGTGCTGGAATGAAGAATCTATTATTCAAGTTCTCAATCATACATGTATATGCACCTAGGAAGCGGAACTCAAGGAAGACATCTATGAGCACTTGGAGAAAATCTATGATGACGTTTAGCGGAATGACCTTAAGATAAGTAATAGGAGACTTAGAAGATAAGATCGGGGGAGAACCATAGTTCCGGCCTGCGGTAGAGAACATAGTCTTCACACATAGCATTAACAGTATTGCATAAGCTTTCCGCTATCCGGTCAATAGTAGTATTATGTTTCGATTTAAATGAACCCGTAAATATGCACTACATGGAGTAGACCTGGAGATAAGTAGAAGAGCCTGATTGGTTATGTGATGATATATATAACAAACCTTGTTTAAACACTTAGAAGATTTTCCGAGGTTTCCGACCATGCATTGGTTATTATTCTATGAGTTCAAATTGTAAAAGATTTAAATAATGTATGAAGTTCTGGTTAAGGACAACGGATTTGATTACAGTAAAGGCGTCAACCAAAGTAATGCTTCTCAGAGGAATGTTATTAACATGTGAAAGAATGAAGAAGATTAAGTGCTCCACTTCCTAAACGGAACATAAAGAACCTAAAAGAAACAAGGAAACCAATTATAAACATGGCTGCTCTAATGGTAGTTTAGTTAATAATAAAAAGTAATGAGAGAATTCCTGCGCCAGCGATACTAAGACAGAGTTAAATTGCAGACAAAGACATTGTTTATTCCCTACGCTGATATATGGATATAGTGAACTGGGGCACATAGAATCAAATGTAAAGAAAAGTTAGAAAGCTAACACCCGTTAGGGCGAAAGTTCTTGAGAAAGAACGCTTCGAGCAGGTGCTCGAAAATAACTCAGATACTCTGCAGATGATGTCGGTATAGTCCACGCTGAGGTTCTCGGCAAGACGCCATTTGAAATCAAGAGGCAAAACGCCCCCGGGATTGTCGTCTTGCCTGAGCTGTCAAGAATGAGGTGAGCAAATGATGAGCCAAATTCGCCCGTTTATCCTCAAGATCTAGAGGCAGAAACAGCTAAGAGTAAGCGGAACACACACGACATGCGTGCAATCGTGAAGGAAGGCTGAATTCGTGAGAATGGAAACAACAAAGGAACCGCTCTGCACTCAGCAGTACATAGGTCCATGACATATTTATTGATTAATGGGACGAAGACGTTCTATGAAATGTGTTTGGGCGTTTATCAAGCAGCATTCGTAAATAAAAGAAAAAATCTTTGATTCTATATTCACTCTTCAAAAGATACTCGAGAATCCAAGGAGGGAGAAACAGAGCTACACACTCTATTTATTGACTTCAAATTAACATATTATTGAAATGATGGAAGTTAATCTTGCAAAATATTGATGGAACATGGTTAACCTTTGGAGACGGCAAGAGTCAATTGCACACACTGACGAGTTATGGTTCAAGGGGAAAGGACAGACGCCTTTGTCGTGAAGTCATGATTGAGACATCATTGCTAAAGATAATTGCTTGCCTCCATGTTCTACATAGTTTGCCCTCATCAACTCACTAAATAAAACACTTATTCCTTCCCTGGCTAGATAAGCGTGGGCACCTGTAGAGAACCATCCCGCTAATATCATAAAGAAAACTTTAATAAATGCATTTAAAGTTTAGATTTATAAAAATTGTTATTTTTAATAAAATGCATTACTATTACGGACAATCCTATAAGATTTTTCAAATCCATCATTTGTTCACGTTCCCACATGACTATTAATGCCTACTAAACTTAAATAATGTAATAAGTTCCAGATTATTAGTAGATTTCCCTTAAGGGAAATCAGCTATTGAGGTCGTACTCATGACGCGAGTTTCGAAAAATTTCTTCAAATGTCCATCAATCCTACCCAGGAGATGACGAAAATGAGGTCCGTTCAAAATTATATATATATATATATATATATATATATATATATATATATATATATATATATATATATTTGTCTGTTACCGCTCTAGCGGTCGCAATTATTGTTTAATCGTTACCAAACTCGATATTTAGTCGTTTTATGTGAAAAGAAAGGCCAAGTTCGTTAATGGCTGAAATCGGACAAGAGGGAGGGGGGGGGGTTTAGAGGGGAGGATTTTCGAAAATTCGAAATATCTCCGTTACTATACGCCGGATCGAAAAATTATATAGAATCAATCTTATTACAAATAACATTTACTATAAATAATGTTATATACATTTATTCTGTATCTTGAATATTAACCGAGATATTTGCATTTGTCTGTTTTCAGCTTCTGAGATGAGATCGGCTAACTTCGGGTCTAGTCGTGAGTTTCCGTCAAGAGCTAGTTCGGGCCGTTCCCGTAACTGTTCGACTCTCTATTCTGAAATTTCTCTATTGTAAAACTTTACGTGGGAAATCTGCTAAGTTTACGCAGCCCCTGCGTGACGGACTTTTTTTATCATAAAGTGGTCTATAACATTCCATGAAATGTTTTTATTCTATCCACTGTATACGGCTATCAAATGAAAAGCAACCAAATCATTTGTTTATTTAATTTATTAGATCTACTTGTAATCAATTAATTGATTTAATGATGTGTAATGAAATGATGTGTTATTAATATCAGATTATTTAATATATCAAATATAATGATAAGATATCAAGAGGTAGATTGACATTGTTACCTTGAATGGAACAAACATTGCTGAATCTTTGAATTACCTGAAAATCACTTACATTGTGGCCAAGATCACTTGTAATCTCGTAAATTGAATATTCGAACCATTAGCAGATTTCCCATAAGGGAAATCAGCTATTGAGGTAGTACTCATGACGCGATTTTCTACCCAGGAGATGACGAAAATGAGGTCCGTTCAAAACTGTATATATATATATATATATTTGTCTGTTACCGCTCTAGCGGTCGCAATTTTTGTTTAATCGTTACGAAACTCGACATTTAGTCGTTTTATGTAAAAACAAAGATCAAGTTCTTTAACGGCTGAAATCAGACCAGTGAGGGGGGGGGGGTTAGAGGGGAGGATTTTTGAAAATTCGAAATAGCTCCGTTACCATAGGTCGGATAGAAAAATTGTATAGAACCAATCTTATTGCAAATTAAATGCACTATAAATATTGTTATATACATTTATTCATTATCTTGAATATTAACCGAGATATTTGCATTTTTCAGTTTCCAGCCTTCAGCAAACCGCCACTTCTACTCATGTAACATAAACAATACTCTGCTACATAATAAATCACATTATTTGAATCTTAAATACCAAATATTGTATTCAAGAGACCTTAATTATACGAGATACATGCAAATATGTTCTGGTGACCCCCCTCCCCGTCTTAAGGTTTTGGACTACTAAAATTTGATTGATTGAGATAACAATTATTCTGACACATTATTAATTACAGTACTAGATATAGTAAATAGTTCTCAATAAAATTAATATGTTATATTCTGATATATTTCAGTAATTGTTTTTCTTTCCGGTGTGAGGCGGGCAGACCCGTTTGTTTACATTTCTAACCCAACGCTTCCTGTCGGCAGGTTATTGAAATTGGATGAAACATTTCTTATTTCCGTTAGTATTTATTCATGGTGCTGTTGTGTTACCAGTATGTAGATTTATCTATTTCTAATCTTCACGAGGGAAATCTGCTTAGTTTACGCAGCCCCTGCGTGACGGACTTTTTTTTTTATCAGTAGTTAACTATTTTTACTTCTAGGCATAATTTATACAGATGGATATAACATTGTTTTATTTTAATTTAAAATAAACACTAAATATTAACTGTTAATTTAGCATTCATATTTAACTCTAATTTAAGAGATTCTATAATTACGGCATTTATTAATTTTAATTCTAAATATCTACATTACTAATATTATTTAATGTTTACTGATAAGTGAAATGATTTTTTAAAATAATTGGATGTTATCACTTTCATTTAGTCTTTTCAGAATGACTGAGGATAAATACTAGCTGAAGCTGTATAAATTTATTAAGATGATTTTAAATGATAAGAAATAGAAAGAATTTCACTCATTTTGGATATAAAAGTTCATTTATATTTGGTACTCTATTAAAAAGTAATTTGGTAGTATTTGGTATCTTTTAAAATAAAATTATATTTATGAGTTATTTATAATGAATATATTAATCATGTAAGTATAATTAAATAAATAGATATAATAAAGAAATAATAATGATACCAATTAATAATTTATATAGTTCAAATGCAAAACAGAGATATCTTCTTGGACACGTGGAATAAAATAGTCTTTGGAACAATGAATTTTAATGGGGCGACGCTTTCACATGAGATTCAGATCAGTTAGTTATCGAGGCATAAAACGCCATAAACAACCAAGGCAATTGGTGCGATAATTCGACACTAAACATCATATAATTCTGGAATTAACTTTTCCGTCAACACATTTTAATCAAAAGTATACGCATAATATGAACAATATTACACGTTAATACTATGGTATTTTAGTAAAGCCTCTCCAGTTCTTTATTTACAATAAGCCCGGGAATAAAATTTGTATTCACGAATACCTATAAAAAATGTATAAGAATTCCCTAGAAACCTCTATGTTTTCTGTATATCATTCAGGTTAGCGATAGATGGCTCTTTTGCAATTCTAACCAATCCATTCTTTTCTCTTAGATAGAACATTACTAAACAAAATTTCCTAATTCGTTGCAGACATTTCTCTACAACAGCAAGATAAAGAATGGTTTATTATAAATCGCAGAGTTCTTATAGCAAAGATATAAAGTTGTAATATATTTTGTAATCTAATTTATCTACTTTCATTTTGTGTTATAGTTACATTTTATTATTATTATTATTATTATTTATTAACGTCCACTTTTTGCTACTCAGGCTAATTGAGACGGGTTATCTACAGGTTACCACCCTTTTCTAGCCAGGGTGGGATTTTAGGATGTTATTTAATGAATTTCGTCACTAAATAATTTCCTTTACCCAGGCAAGAATCGAACTCGCCACTCTAGGTTTACCATGTGAGATAAAGATCAACACATTAACTCGCATGGCTAACCTGAGCCCCAGTTACATTTTATATCTATACCATAAATCGTAACTGAGAAACATAAATAGTATTTTATATATATGGTATATAATTTTGAATGAATCTCATTTTAGTAATTTCCTTCCTGTTCCACGGACATTTTTCAATAGTTGCGTCAAGAACACAAACTCAATAGCTGATTTCCGTACAAGAAACCCATATTTGGTTTAGTATTGTCGTGGTTCTCTGAGCTGAAGGTAGTTTTGATATATGTTAAGTAGACTAATCTAAAATATTTTAAGAAGCTTCTGAGAAAGCAAAACATCGATATTGTAGTTAATAAATGTGTTTAAGAAGAGAATTTGTGATTGCCTGATTTCGTTCACAGAAAAATATGTTTAACACAACATAGCTTTTATAAATTTTCTGTTTATATTCAAAATAAAGTTTCTAATCTCCTGACTACTCTTCGTAGTCAAGCAGTCTTCATTCTCTGGCACTTTTCACAATTCAAAAGTTAAGTATTGACTTAGAGCCCTGTATTATATTTCATTTTAAATTACACTTAAAGAGCACTCGGTGTTGAGATAATAATCATTGAGCACTGAGCTGCTTCTGCGCAGTTTTTGGTATTGTCCCGATGATTTGAAGTGCATTAAAATACTCATTGATAATTAAGGAATAAAGAGAGAACCATAGTCATAGGTATTCCTGCCATATCATGGGAACTCATAATGATAGAAGAATAAAACCCAAAACTGAATAGCAAACTGCATTTGTATCCGTCATTATTATTATCTCAACACCGAGTGCTCTTTAAGTGTAATTTAAAATGAAATATAATACAGGGCTCTAAGTCAATACTTAACTTTTGAATTAAAAAAAAAAGCAATTACCTCATTTAATAATCACATCACATGACAAGGCCTCTTTCCTTTCCAGCCATTGAACAGACTGCTGCCATATTAGTGCAAATTATTCCATTAAATAGGACTTTTGGTACCAAAACCAGAATAATTGGAATGAATGTATAGGTGTTACGTTTCCTATCGTTTTTGGCTAGATTCATATTCATGAAGAAATTTTGAAATATCTATTCATTTTTGTCAAGAGTGATAACCAGTATCGTGTTTTTTCAATTGCCACTAGAAAACCTCCGTCCGCTGGTGATGGACATCTAAGCATATTATGGCATTTCGACCATAATGCCACACTAATGTCGCCATGCCACATTCTATCCTCTATTTCTTCCGCAAAAAGTAGACAATTTAAGCTGGGAGTGAGATGTTTATTGCCACATTTTCTTTAAGTGAATCGTATGAGAAGAAGTGAGATTAACTGAAGACTGAAAACTAAAAAAATATAATTAACTCAATCTTTGAGATAGAGAACACAATTTATATAACTGAAAAGTAGGATATAACATTTTGAACAAGATTGGTGACATAACAATATTCGACCCAGTACTGTTCCAAGTTTTCATTTTATCCCTTCTAAACACGCCCTCACTTCCTGGTTGGATTTAAGAGATTAAATATCGTATTTTGTTTTACTTGAAACACTTAAATATCGCGTTAATTAACGATGAAACAGCCATTCATATATGACTAGATCGGCAGAAAGTCATTTTGTAGGCAATCACAAATTCTCTTCTTAAACACATATCTACTACAATATCGATGTTTTGCTTTCTCAGAAGCTTCTTAAAATATTTTAGATTAGTCTACTTAACATATATCAAAACTACCTTCAGCTCAGAGAACCACGACAGTACTAAACCAAATATGGGTTCCTTGTACGGAAATCAGCTATTGAGTTTGTGTTCTTGACGCAACTATTGAAAAATGTCCGTGGACCAGGTGGGAAATTACTAAAATGAGATTCAATCAAAAATATATACCATATATATAAAATACTATTTATGTTTCTCAGTTACGATTTAGCGGTCGTAATTTTTTTCTATTGTTACCAAAGTCGGTATTTAAACGTTCCATATAAATCGACAAAAATGGAGGAAGGAGAGGGTGAGCAGTAGCATGGATCTCATATAATCAAAGTTCAATAAAAATATTTGGTATTTAAGTTTCGAATAAAGTGGTTCATGATGCAAAAGCTTATTGTGAATGTGACAGGAGTGAACGGGGGTTTACTAAAGGCTGAAAACTAAACAATACATATATCTCTGTTAACGCTCAAGGTTGAGAAAATATGTAATGCAAAAAAATTTATGAAGCTTACATTTATTATATTATTAGCTCTATGCTATTTTTTTATAAGACTTTTAATAAGAGAGATAATCGAACTTTCGAAATTTTCGCATTTAAATCCTCTTCCCTCTCAGTTGTCCGATTTCAGCCATTAATGATCTACATCTTTGTGTTTACATAAAATGTATAACTATAGACATCCGTAACGATCAAACGAAAATTGCGACCGCTTGAGCTTTAACAGAAAATATAATATGGAGATTAGAAGACGTTTTTCAAAAATCCCTTCATGAGCGCAAACTCATTTGCTGATTGGCCTTTAGGGAAATCTGCTAATAGAGCAAGGGAAAGCAAATTCAGTGATGTGATCATTGTGATGGAATTTTAGGAACAAATATCTCTCTTAGAAAGATAGTTCCAAGAAGGCTCCAAATTGTGACGCAGGTATTGTTGATGAAGGTGAGCGACCCCAATGGCGTCATTGTAAAACGATAACAGGTCTCACGATGAATTGTATGCTGATTTACTCTCTTACCAAAACGTAGTTCGTTCAACATGACTGCATCTGAAAGCAATTATTAATCGACACATCTCTAACATTTGGTAGCCCAATATAATATTTTTTCTTTACGTTTGTACAATATGTTAAGCATTATAACCCCCTCCTCATTTACATAGCTCACATAGGCTCACTTACATGTCAGTGAGGCAAAACGGGAGTTCAGATTAAAATTGTAGACTGTATGCTCATACTGGCGGCTAATGTTACCTTTTGCAGGCTACGGAGTGATGGCTATCTAACTGCTATGGCCTTGAGTGCAATTCTCTCGTCGATGCTGTTAGTTGTATGGATGGAATTTTCCTCATGATGCCTTTATTTCTGGTTGTCCTGGCAGAGAAGACCACGGGAAACCACACCATGTCCTCGTGACTCTTTCCCCACGCAAGTCTGCAAATACTAGATACAGAAGACCCTATTGTGTAAACTTAGAGAAGTATAACTTATACTAAGAAAAGGATATTTAATAGAATTAAATGTAAAAGATCTATTAGGTAAACACACTAAATTAAATAAACACGTTAATAATTATGAATATTTAAAATCACGAATTATTCTAGGTAGGTAAATTTAGCATTGACATTTTCAATCATTTTTTTCGTTTTCATTTCATGCATAAAAGCCTAATTTAATACTGCATATTAAGTTTTCAAAAATATGAAATATATAAAGAGTGTATTGCGATGGCCATGCTGTGAATGAGTAATTAAAAAACAAGCCCGACTTTCATGTTCACTTAAACTAAGCAGATTTCCCAAGTGCTGGAATTACACGATGGTGATGTCATCAAAAATCCTATTATCTATTTCTACCATAAATAGAAGCCAATGTAATCAAGATTTGAGACTTTTGTTGGCCACAAGATGATTAGTGATATAATTCAAGTGAAAATTCTATGAATAACAGCGCGGTTTAGCTAAGGCAGAAAATAATAAACACATACAACTTCCTTAAAAGTCCGTCACGCAGGGGCTGCGTAAACTAAGCCGACTTCCCCATCTACATAGATCTACATACTAAAAACACTACACCACCGTGAATATGAAGTGAATAAATACAAACGGAAATAAGAAACGTTTCAGTCAATTTCAATAAATTGCCAACAGGAAGCGTTTGAAATGTAAACAAACAGATCTGCCAGCCTCACACCGGAAAAAAAAATACTGAAATATATCAGGATATAACATATTAATTTTATTGAGAACTATTTAATATTTTAATTAATAATGAGTCAGAATAATTGTTATCTCAATCAATCAAATTTTAGTAATCCAAGACATTACGACGGGGGGAGGGGGGTCACCAGAACATATTGGCATTTATCTCGTGTAATAAAGGCTTCATGAATACAAAATTTGATATTTAAGCTTCATATAATGTGGCTTATTATATAATAGAGTATTGTTTATGTAACATGACTAGAAGTGGGGGTTTGCTGAAGGCTGAAAACTGAAAAATCCAAATATCTCGGTTAATAATCAAGATAGAGAATACATGTATATAACAATATTTATAGTACATTTAATTTCCAATAAGATTGGTTCTATACAATTTTTCAATCCGCCGTATAGTAACGGAAATATATAGACTTTTCGAAAATCCTCCCCTCTAAACCCCCCTTCCCCCTGGTCCGATTTCAACCGTTAACGAACTTGATCTTTCTTGTCACATAAAACGACTAAATATCGAGTTTGGTAACGATTAAACAATAATTGCAACCGCTAGAGCGGTAACAGACAGATATATATATATATATATATATATTTGACATTTGAAGAAAAATTTCGAAAATCGCGTCATGAGTGCGACCTCAATAGCTGCTTTCCCTTAAGGGAAATCGGCTAATATTCTTATAAGAGGAACCATCTATATAACAACAATTCAAGAACATTAAATGATCAACAAGATTGATTGACCTAGGGATGGAGATCTACAAGTTTTTCGTTTGACATTTTTGATCATTCGTTTATCTCGGGCACCCTGTTTGTGTGTGTGTGTTTGTGTGTGTGTGTGTGTGTGTGTTTATATATAGAACGATAGATACACATTCGATAGAATCTCATTTCTTCAACTCAAAAATGGCTTCACTCATGAGTACTACACCAATAACTGTCAAAAGATACCTGCTATGAACAGCGCACAATGGCAAAGGCTAGAGGTAATTGCCTTACAGAGGGAGTAAAGGAGCGGATGGAGAGAGAGGCGAGATCCGTTAGTTTCTCTCCATATTTAGCATAGAGGCGGCGCCTACTCATTAGCTTCTTGTTTACTTTCTGCCTCCATTAATGCAGCCAGTAATTGCATTCATTCCGTTCTAATTCCCGGAAATTAGGTCCGGAACTTCTGAGCAACGAAAAGGAAATAAAAAAATCTATAGGAATAAGTCCGTTTCTCATAAATAAGTCAGTTTTTAGGAGCTAGCTAATGTTCTAAAGAGTAAGTACATTTTTTGGAGGGATTCAATTGCATTTTAAGTAAACATGAACGTTCATACATCTAACATCAAAACTATGTGCTCAATTCAATACGCTTGATATCCAAAGACTATGGAAAGAATATTTTTTCTTTAAGTAGGGAAATCAGTTATTGGGGATGTAAAAATATATTCATAGATTTAAAGTAAACTCATAAGAGTTTCACATCATAATCTATTTCACTAAGCGTCTTATGGCCAGTATAATCTGTAAAAGTAAAAAAGTCTGTTTTTTACTGTGTTCAGGCAGTGTAGAAATAATGACAATAATAGTCACAGCATATCAACAAACTCAATGAGACATCAAAGTATTGATAGTGCAATAGTAATTCTATAATTTTAGTACTTTCGAATATTTTGAAGGAAATTAACGCCATTTTAGCACCTGAAGTATTTATGAACGGGGCATTTAAGCTCCTAGGTGTAGTAGTAAATGTATGCAATTAATCGATCATATGATGCCATCTAAAGTAGAGATTAGACGGAGGTTTTCTCTGTTTTTAAGCATTGACTCATAAGGCCCAGATAAATTTATGATAAACAAAAGAATAATAATATACTATGAACCTTTAAAAAGCCTGGGAAATCACAATTTTGTGTGGCATGTAATTTGAAACTGTATCCATAAGACACACACCTATTTGTATAAAGTAAAATGCAAGAGCATATGTAAAGAGGACTTTAAGTTTAGATGTTGGGATATTCTTGAATAAATATCGTTCAAGGGGAATGCTAGTTAAATGATATCCAATACAAAAAAAACACAAAAAACTCAAGTCCATACTCCAGATCGAGTAAATTGCTTAGACCAGAAATTGTAGTGCATTAAATGTTAAATAACTTTTGTTGAATTTTCAAACTGACGAGTCACGCAGAATGACAACAGAGAAATTTTACCTCTTAATCGACCGATTTCGACTAATAGCAAAGTTAGCCTAAATATCCAGTATGATATTGATCAAATACAAAGTGACGTTTCTAGAAGACAGAATGTTTATTGATGAAGATAGGTCACACATGTGTCAATGTATCATATATAGTTAAGGCCCAAGGACAACAAGGCTCGGAATAAGATGTTTAGAGACATATTGGCTCAATGATATTGCGAGATTTGGGATGAAGGCTTTCTTAAGGTTGAAAACAGAAAACCAAAAATAAATGACTCTGTCAAGTTACTGAGAAATGTATTGGACAAGAATTGTAAAATGTCAAAGTTGTATCAAGATAAGTTAGATGACATCACACAACAGACGTGAAAAGTGAGCAAATAAAATTGAGTCGTCTGGAGCATAGAATTTTCTTTGATGACATCATTTACACATCACATAGCAAAGGTCTGATATAAACAATACGAGGTATTGGCAGTGCAGTGGCGGGAAATCTGCGCCCCATGGGTGACTTAGCAACCCATTTAACCAGGGTATTTCACATGCAAAATGATTCGCCTGTCCATTTAGGTGAAATGAATCAAGGTAATAGGTGTTTGATAAGTAAATGGGTGACCCTCCCGTCCACCGTCTTTGCCAGAAATTGAGGGACATCTTGAAGCGGGAAGGCTTGAAGTCGGTCATACAAATTAAGGATCCCATAGATAGAGGATGCTAGTTTCCGGTCTCAAACAGCGGTACATTTTGCCCGCCGTGATCTCTTGATGATTGTGTCACTTATTTTAATTCATAAAATAATACACTTTGCCTGAAAATATTTTATTATATAATCCATTAGAATTAACCATTTAAGTTAAATTTCTATAGATGGTGGTTAAATTTCCAAGTATTAAATTTCCTATATTTAAACTTTAATTAAGAGCTCTACTTTAATTTATCTCGTTTACGTTTTAGCCATGAATAGTCGAATTGTTTTCTATAACATCTGTAAGAGTTCTTTGAAATCAGATAGAACAATGCGAAATGTTCACTGCATGATTCACAACTTATTCCATCTTGGTAACTAAGGACACAATGGCTTCAACAGCTTATTATATTTAAAAGTTTATTGAGAAACTCTTCTAAAATTGAATAACCAATTTATTATCATTGTTGTTAAAAATAAAAACTAGGTGATTGTTTAGGCCTTCAAAATAACCGTGACTTGTGAAATCTCTAAAAGAAAAGATGGACGTGCCATTTTAGGCAATCTCCCACATAAAAAGTCCATAGCTGAAAAAAGGGGTCGAAAAATATTTCAGAAAGTTCTCTAGGCTTAGGGGAACTCTGAAAAGGTATTTTATTGGCGGCAACTGCAGAACGTGATCTACAGAAATTTCTTATACGCCTCTACGCAAAGAAAAGGTGAGGTCCTACACACATATTAAACAGTTACAGTTTCTGATACTACTTTTTTCTTCTTTTTTTTTCTATCACCTCATACCAACAATATAAATGTCAAGGAAAATTGGATAGGAGGAAGGTGATCGTGATATAATTGTGCTTATGTTTACTAAAATTATTAAGTAAGTCCGTCATGCAGGTACTGCGTAAACTAAGGATATTTTCCACGTATTAGGTAGGCACAGTACTCATCTGCCAACATCTGGAATTGTACGCTGATAAATTTATCTCGAATTCGATTTTCAGTTATTATTTATTAACGTCCACTTTTTGCTACTATGACTAATTTGGACTGGTTATCTACAGGTTGCCACCCTTTTCTAGCCTGGCTGAGACTAAGGATTTTATTTAATGAGCTCGTCACTAAATAAATTCCTATTTACCCAGACGGGAATCGAACTCGTCACTCTAGGTTTACCAAGCGTGATTAAGGCCAACGCTTTAACTTACATGGCTAACCTGAGCCCAGAATTTCAATTTCTCCACTAAAAGAAACCTTACTTACTCACAACTTCAAATTTGAGATAGGCATTTGGTGTTTGCCGAAACAAATGCTGATAAATGGAAATCAAAAGAGTAAGAGTAGGGGTTGAATGAAAGCTGAAAACAAATAAAAAATACAAATAACTCGGATTAATATTCAAATAAGAGAATCAGTTTATCAAACAACAGCTGTAGGACGTTAAATATTGAGCGTAATTAACTTTAATTCAATTTTCCAGATCCACATTTTGATTATTTTTATTTTAACCCGCGTAAAGAACGAAAGTAGTAGAAACGAAATTTTCCGGAAGCGCCTCATAACAACTTAGTACCTAATTATAACTTTTTTTGAGAAATGTTTAAAGGAGATTTAGTATCAAGAATTTATATCCGGTGAATTGGAGGAAAGTACAAGTGCAGTTGCTAATTCCCCTAAATAATCCCACCAATAAAAAAAATCGGACAAGTATTGAGTCCGAATGCACACAAGAAGAAGGGTGCCTTGTTTTCCAAAAGGAGTTGTGATAGCATTCCAAAAAGCCAGAAATTCACTGTTTTAATGGCTGCCTGCTTCAGTGGTCGGGGGTTCAACGGATCTCAGATCGTTTTCATCAGGAGGTCTCTTTGAAAGCGTAGGCTAGAGAACCGAGGTATGAGTAACATAACTCTGATTATTTGGACAGATATCCAGGAAAACGTTGAATATTTGACACCTCTCAAGCGATGAAGGCTTTCGGAAAAGGTCCTTAAACTTTTTTTTTGGAATACTGACTTACACAAAACACGTTATGGTGGTGGCGTGTGACGTCCTCCAAGTGAATGGCAAAGCTTCAATTCCTTTAGCTGTTGGATTCTGATGCCGTGTGACATCCATAAACCGTAAATATGTGTCGATTATTCGTAGTTTTTCAACCCCAGCTACGTGCCCAGGTCGAAAAATAGAATAAATCATGGTTAATGTACTTTGCTAAGTAATACGCATTTCTGTAAACAACACAGGTATATCACAAAACGTAGATTATTAAAGAACGTACGTAATAATTCCCAGATTTATCTGCAGGTTAAGGAGAATGAGTTAGAAACTCGCTCGTAATGAGTTCACTACGAGAGTATTAATTAAACGTAACAACGGAAGCGTAAAGGTAGTTTATAATTGTTTTAGGTGGAGTATATTGAAGTTATAATAATTGCCTTCATTATAACTGATTCCAGCATCGGCAGAGGATTCGTCCATTCCATTACTCTATCCCTTCGTACAAGTAATTGAATTAATATTCGAACCGAAAACGAAGACTGAATTATATAAAGAGTGCTAGGCGGTCGAGTTGTATTACGAAAAAGTACAACTTGCCAAGCTAGCGTGGGCTTAGAAATATGTTCAGCTATCATGTATAAAGTTATGATAACAACGGCATCTAGTTAAAGTGGAATATCATTTCAAACAATATCTTGTAATTTCAGATATTAAACATTTCCATTAAAAGGGCCTATTACAGTCTGAAAATGTATTCCTGTAAGATAGAACTCAGACACGAATAAAATTAATAGCTTATACAAACTCCCACAACATTTTTGAAGTATGTCCTTGCAAGTAGTTATAAATTAAAAAAAAAATCGTTTTTTAATGAAGCCTTCTAAAAAATAAATCGCTTTCGGGGTTTGACTCTTAAAACGTTTATTCATAGCTTTCTTCAAACCTCTATAGATCTCTAAAAGAAAAAGAAAAAACATCGTCCCTTTGACTTTGTATATTTGACTTATACATAGTTCAATATACAGAGGTACCTTCAGAATAGAACCACTGAAGGATATAATACAGACAGGGTATTGGAGCAGGCATGTGTGAATTAGATTCGATTTAGGTAGGTTTTTTTTTTTTTTTAATTTTAAAAGTCATCATAAAACCACACTTAAATTTTATTAATTAAAAAAAAGCGAGTTGTGCAATTTAGACCAATTGTGCTGTACTAGTCAAATAAATCATCTTTATACTATTCTATGTCAATTCTATTATGTTTTAAGACTTTTTTATTATCATATCCTTTTTATTTCCCGCAATAAAAGAAGATTTTTGATGTGATATTTTAACCATTTAAAAAGTTCTAAATTCAGAAATCCGGAAAGTTTCGAAAGTCGATCATCTGACAATTACTCAATATTTCTATTAAAATATTTCTATTAAAAACCGAACAGAATTGTCGTCTTACGATTCTTAAAAAAAATGTATTCTTCATCTTGGACAGACAGTGTGATAGCACAAAGAGGGAGAGAGAGGATAGAAAGAGAAATAAACCAAGTAAGCTAGAAAGTGGAGACGGAGCCATCGATCGATCTGTTAGTTTATTTGTTTGTTTGATAAACAGCCCACGTGTCAGTACTTGTTAAATTGCGGGGGAGGGTGTTGCAGTGTTGTTATGGTGTTAACCCTTAACGAGAGACCTAACAGAAAATTAATGATTCTCTCATTCTCTAACACGTTCATTTAGATGTAAAGTCTAATTAGAACTCAAACATGCAACAATTTCACAAGGAAAATTGTAATTGTTGTTGTCAATTGTTTGTTTAGTGCTTTTAAAATGGAACATGTGTAATTTCAAATAATAGAAGTCACTATAACAAATGAACCTGAAAAAAAAGGAAATTTAACAATTTCAATGACGAGATTCCTAATTAAACATTCACTTACATTTAAATGGATTTTTTTTTTCTAAATTACAATCTAGATAGCAAACAGTCATTTCTAAACTTACATTTTTAGGGCGCTATGCAGTTCTGTGGTAAAGAGCAGGTTTACAATGAAATTATCCAGGAGTTCGAGTCTCTGGGGTGACACCCTATATTTCCTTTAAATTGGTTTAAAGAGCTTCAATATTTCTCAAGTTTCTTATCAGAACTCAAAAGTAACTTTAAGAACTATTTGAATAAACACTTAACGCACTGGAATGTATTTTTCTTTTTGAGCGATTACAAAATATTGTACACCATGAATAGCAAGAGTAGTGATTACCTTCATCTACATACGTTAATTAACATTCACCGCTTTAGTAGATTAATAAATGACCATATTCTGGTTGTTTATAATACCAAAAGGGTAGCAATATCCCCTGATGTTCGTCATCCATAAGGTGCGGGATCTTTAAGGAACCAACAAGGAGATAACGATAACAGATAAAGGTGTAATACATTTTAATATTTAGGATCCCCTGGTACGTCGATAATTAAGCTATAGTTGACGTTAGTACTACTTATAACATCAGATGTTAATTACTGCTAGAACCCAATGTATAATAGAGCCCCTGTTTCCCCTGAATTTCAATCCCAGAATTGATCCCTCTGATACTGGAAAATCTAAGCACTTCATTATCAGGATCATAGTTAAACTTAAAGCTACAAACACGGGATCTAAAACTAGCCTCACACACTTGAAAGCAATAGTATAAGTTAGAAATGTGGGTTCTATCTCATGAGAAGGTGTATGTGAAATCCAGAATTTGGAGCAGCCAAGAGCTCCAAGACAACCGCGTGGAGAAGGAAATAGTTACTCAAGGAAAATAATCCTCCGAAAGTTGGGAATCAAGAGAGGTGCTTGAGAAGGTCATGGTCCTCCATGGAATGCAGAGCACTGCAGTGTATCCCAACCAGAAGCCACCAGCAATCAGTGGCTGCTATCACAAAGGGTTAACTCAGCATTTATTGATGGTTTGCAACATCTGAATGTGAATCCATAGATCAGCGATGACTGTAAAAACTGGCTGTTGGATTTATGAAATAGTACATTACAAAAGGGCTGTATAAAATAAGTAGATTTCTCATGTTCTAGATACCATCTCAAGATCTGTTCACAATTTCTCCCTTTGTATGAATCGTAAACGAACAGCACATGGAATTTAAGTTGAATGTGACATAATACCTTTAAGAGCAAATCTCAAAGGAAGAATTTGACCTTAACTAAAGCCTAAAAACTTTATAATACAAGAGCCACTGTTAGTACACTCATTAATAAGAAACCTCTTGGTGGAGACCTACTAGCAGTAAAGCTACACAACTTCTCACTGGGACCAAAAACGTCTAGTATTTAAGATAAAATTCAACTTTCTAAATTAAGAACGCAAGTAGAGTTTTAATAATTTTTAACCTTCATTAAGTGTTACTATTTATTCAACTAAAAATATTTTTCTATCCAAGTAATTAGTTGTTTGTTGCACTATTGTGCATGTAAAACTAAAGTAAAGAATTATCTACTAAAAAGTTAAATTTAGACAGGGAAAGAAAGAGGAAATCAGTGCATTATATTGAACAACTAACATTTTCAGGTGCAAGAATAGTCCGCTGTGTGCTGACTAAGCAATGATTTGCTTAGAAAGGATTCTACTAATGAATGATATTATAGAAACGGAAGTCTGGAAGTATGTTTATAAGTAGCTTGGACAACCATCGATCTAGCTAGTTTGTTTGCTAATGGCACGTGCCGGCACGCAGGAAATAAGCAGGAGGCCATCTTCCTTAACTATCACCAATTGCATCTAATAAGCTATCTTATATATATATAAATATTCGGTCTGAGGGTGCAATGTAAATTGCTGAATGTCGTCCATGTGCGTCTCCATTCTTGGCGTGAAGAAGGCGTTTGACAGTGTGAGCCATGCTGCGATTCAGTGGATGTTGTCTGCTAGTCTTGCAAGTTAGAGGCGTGATGAATACTTACAGGGATGCTGTTATTGTTGGTCCAGGCAGAGCATCGACAAGGGTAAGCGCGGGGTGTTAGGTAAGATGATCTCTTTGAGCCTTCATTTTCAATATATTTATGGACTGTGTAATCGCTGGACTCCCGGAAACGGCTGGTTTTCACTTTGGACCGTCCAGAATGTCTGTTTTAGCCTAGGTCGGCGACCTGATCCTCTTCTCTTCGAGTGTGGTTCGTATGGAGGTTATGTTAACGACTGTGGTTGAAGGTCTTCTGGAGTGTGGGGTGGAGTTAAATCCGTCTGTCTTGCCTCTAACTTTAACCTCAGCTGCAATTCGTAACATGGTGAAGTGTAGTCTGGGGGTTGGGATTTGAGGTTCAGGAGCGAGGTATTGGGCGTCTTTGGATTCAGAACGCTTCGGATTATCTGGGAGTCCGATTTGTGCGATTGGAATGGTTCAGTTGGAATTGAGGAGGGTCTTCGTAGGATAGGAAGAGCTCCACGTAGATCCCTATCTATCATAGGCTGGCACTTCACCGTGTCAAGCATGTAGTTCTTCGTCAAGTGGATGTTCTTGACAGGAAAGCAGTTAGAGGTTGGCTTTACCTCCTATATGATACGAATGTGTTTCTTCATTCCCCAGTCACGTGGAGGTAAGAGGAGTGCTGGGGCCCCAATTCCCTTTCGGTCAGATTCCTCCAGTTCCTAGGGTCCTTAATTTCCGGGATTTAACCCAGGCTGAAGGGGTGTCTACAACATCGATTCTCCGGGAGGCAGACAGGCTCAATAGAGTAGAGTATACTGGTCACATACAATCTTCATTTACACACCAGAGGCCATCAGAACTCTAAGTTAAAACAACGGAAAACCCCTAACACTATCAAAGAGCTCATTTGTACAGCAGATCTCAAAAAGGGTCTCTAAAGATAGGGGCATTCTCCTACGACTTCTAGCCTGCTATGAAAATAAATATTACTTGTGAAGTTCGGTTACTCGGTGTATTATATCGGTGTGAAAATAAATCGAATACTATTCTAGATTTTCCAATGAATTTTATACTTTCTCCATTTTCAATATGGTGTCGACATCAAATGTATGAGTAATTCATATTCAAATCAGCTGTTAAATAAGAATAAATTCATTGTTCTAGTTGGTCTTAAGTATTATACATTTAAAATAGTTAACTTTTATTGTGTTCTCCCTTTTGATCCGATTGTTCTGATTGTTAGTTATTTACTTGTAATTGAAGCCTGACTTTAGTTTCAGAAAAGAGTGGTAAAATAATAAAATATAATACTAGAAGTTCATATCCTGATATTGATTTAATAGATCTTACATAATACAACAACCACAACCATATTTTAATTGAATTACTTTCTCCACCCCCCCCCCTCCAAGCCCGAATCGTATCACAGAGTTCATATGCGTTAATCTAATTTCTTACTCACAACATATTTTCAGAATATTGAAAAACAATTCAGTGTTTCCCGTTGCCCCTTTGACCTGGGGTTCCTAGAAATGTAATCAAGTTCAAAGCTTTTAAATGTTTCAAAATAGCACAGAATTCAATTGATGTTACTAATGTAAATTATAAACTTCCGTTGCCCTCTTGTGACAAACGTCTGTATCATTCGACTTTAGCACTCCCCGTATAGAACAAATTCACATTCTTTCAAAAACGTAAAAAATTTAAGAAAACCTCCGGATTAATTTTCTTGACCGGACATCAGTAGAGGATATTGTGCCCTAGCGAAATGAAACGAATGTATTTTCAAATGAATTATTATTGAATCACCAAAATAGTTTTTAGCAGATTCAGTAGTTTAAGGGAAATCAGCTATTCAAGTTCTACCTATAACGGGATAAAAAATGTATTTACCTTAGGGGAAATCTGCTATTGAGGTTGTACTCATGACGGAATTTTCGAATTTTTTCTTCAAAGGTCCATCGATCCTACCTAGGAGATGATGAAAATGAGGTCCGTTCAAAACTATACATATATATATATATATATATATATATATATATATATATATATATCAATCTTATTGAAAATTAAATATACTATTAATATTCTTTTATAAACTTCGTCTCTAACTTGAATATTACCGAGATATTTGCATTTTTCAGTTTTCAGCCTTCAGTAGCCCCCACTTCTACTAGTGTTACATAAATAATGCTCTGTTATATTAAAAAAAATATTAATTGAAGCCTAAATACCAAATATTGTTTTCATTGAACTTTTATTTTGTGAGATATATGCGAATACATTCTGTTGACCCCCCCCCTTCTTTTGTTTTTGGATTACTAAAATTTGAGTAATTGAGATAAAAATGATTCTGATTCATTAAAAAATACCACACTAGCTTCAGTAAATTGTTTTCAATAAAATTAATATGTCTTATTCAAATATATTTCATCAATTATTTGTCTTTTCGGTCCATGTATGCAGTACCACGAGGTTGGCTTGCCTGTTCGTTTACAATTCAGCCTTGTATTGTACATTTACTGAGCATTCACGGCTGTGTTACCTGTATGCATATTTATCTATTGTAAACTTTCAGTGGGAAATCTGCTTAGTGCCCTGCGTGACGGACTTTTTAAATAGATATATGTATTAGCATACACAGTATAGAAGTTATTATAAATGAAAATCTTGCAATATTGTTTCTACTAGGAGGATAGATAATAAAACATAAGTATATGTATACAGAAATGATAATTAGAAAGTAAGATAAAAGAAAAATATCAATTTATTAATTAGGGTACAATTGAAAATGAATAAATGTATGATATATGTATCTGCACATTTTTACATTACATAAGCAACACAGATTAGATAATAAGATAAATATTAATCATTTTATTATTGTTTCTAGTATAACTGTAAATAATAAACCGTCCCAATTAGTCTTAGTAGCACAAAGTGGACGTTCATAAATAATAAAGCATAAGTATATGCTGCTCACAAACGTTAATTAGAATGTAAGAAAAAAAACTAATAATAATATATTAAAAAAAAAAAAAAAGGGAGAAAAAAAACTTAATCAGGTATATGTGTGTATATATACACAGTGTTGCACTTAGTAAAGACACATTCCCAAATGATAATTACAATATAAAAGAAATTTATAAAATTGTCTTACCATTGTTAATAATATAAGATTCACGAACCAATAATAGATGTATAAATTATATCACTACTAGTAAATAAATCAAGGTGAAGATATAGGTAAAAATATAATTTTTTAAGAATATAAATATGACATACTATACATAAACACACATCACACACAAAATGTTGTTCCTTGACAAAAACGAGAGCTGTTGATGATGATAACCTAATAATTTGTCGCCATAAAAGAAAACCATAAAGCATATATATATATATATATATATATATATATATATATATATATATATATATATATATATAACTTGCCTGCCTAGCAGGCGCAATTTTTGATTAATCGTTACCAAAATCGATATATACTTAAGCGCTTCCTGCAAAATTAAACATCAAGTTTGTTAATGGCTGAAATCGGAGGGATTGAGGGGTAATTTCGAAAATTCGTAATTTCTCTGTTACTATAAGTCGGATTAAAAAATGGTAAAAAACCAATCTGATTTCAAATTTAATGTTGTATAAATGGTGTTAAATACGTTTTTTCTTCATCTTGAATTGAGAATGAACAGTGATATTGAGATTTTAGATTTCACTCTTGAGTAAACCCCCATTCCTACTGATGTCATATTTACAATAAGTTGTTACATAATGAACCACTTTATTCCAAGCTCAAATATCAAATATTGTTTTCATTGAGCTTTTACTGTGTGAAATATGTGTCAATATTTTCGCTATGACGGTATTTCTATGATTAATAGAGTATGATGGGTTTCCGATCAAAATATTTCACGCCACTCCTCCATAAGTACCCTCCCCCCAAATGATATGATACTTGTCCGTGTTAGCAGCAACGGAACACTAAAACACTGCGAAAAGGATGAAACACTGCTGCTATTGTTTAGAGATAACGAACCCTAAATATTAAACTGTTACGCAAGCTTTTAATAACGAAATGTGGCAACTTAAATATATGTGTGTGTGTGTATATATATATATATATATATATATATATATATATATATATATATATATATAAACCTCAAAAAATGAGCTATTGTTTTCTTTCTTTTAGCCTCATAGAAAAAATGAGTGATCCTTAAACGATGAATCAATGCCGCTCGTTAGAAGAGGAAGGATGAGAGAGAGACTGCACGTTTGCTGATCCCATTCCCACGACCTAAAGAAGTCTCAAGTATCCTTCAGGGCAAGATTCCTTTCAATGATTTTTTAGTCTTTGGAAATTTAGGTAGCACCTGCAGGATGTTAGCTACCTGTTAAATATATTGTTACTATGAATACCTATGTTTTTTAGCATCTAAAGTACTCCATATATTTTATGACTGTAAGGCAGTTTTTGTGCTACTACAACTATTTGTGACGGATTATCTACAGGTTACCACCTTCATCGAGCTGGGATTTTATTTGATGAGTTAATCATTACATACATTTTTAATGCCACGGTGGGAATCAAATCCACGACTAGGTTTACAAAGTTATGTAGGGCCAGAGCTAACTCGAGCTCCAAATAATGATTAAGTAATATTGAATAAGTAATACCTTGATTCTAAATTGAAAGAAACTAGATCTAGCGAACTGACTTTCCTATGTTATTCTCCCAGTGAGTTCTATACGATACAAGAATGTTTTAAGTATGTCAGGAAATAGAAATAAGAACAAAGGTAAAATTAAATTCTTCCTTATTTTTTTATTTATTTATTTTTTTTTTTTATCATTAATGCCATGAATATGATTATAGGCATCACATTTTAGTTTCATGGTTTGTAGATCCGAGAATGCACTAAAAATCAATGTTTGCTTTAACATAAGTATTCCAATTTACAGTTGACACTAGAATCATAAAATACAACACTAATACAGTGATCAAAAACAAACAAAAAATCTTGATGGATAAAAATATATGTCTGGCATTATATACTGCATATGGCTCTAGTGCTGTGAAAGTGCACTCTGTCTTAATTAATGTTTGTTTTTTCATAAATAAAATATTAAATCCAAATATTCTTCGGCAAATTAATTTATTAAAAGCTTATCTGAAGGCTTACTAATTGTAAACGTTGTGAATGGCAAGTCATTCAGAAGTCGTGAGACGTACGTTCGGTGGGACGAGGCTATTCGGTGGCAGTCCGCTGGGAAAAGGCACCCATCAAAGAAAGACTTTAAGAATAGGGTGCAACCTGTTGAAGGCTCTTCTCGAATAGTACAAGTCGCACAAACATAAAATGAAACCTAAGCGACATCTGACAGCACCAGTAGATAAATGGGTTCAGGTGGAGAGATATCTCATAATTGTGTATTGTAATGCCCACCCTGTAAAACTGAATTACTGGATAATCTGAATTACCTGTAGATTAGGTAATGTAGATATTGCAAAAATTCGTAAAATAACAATAGATTAAGCAATTCACTAAAAACTTTCAGATTGGGTTAGTTCTTCCTACTACCGCCACTTCCAACCAACGCCTGGGCCCGAGAAAAATTACATTTTTATTTATTTACGTCCACTTTATGCTACTTTGGCTAATTGGGACGGGTTATCTACAGGGAACGACCCTTTTCTAGCCAGGGTTGGACTAAGCAATTTACTTAATGAATCCGTCACTAAATAAATTTCTACTGCCCAGGGCGAGAAGCGAACCCACCACTTTAGAAGAATTAGACACACAAAAAAAAAGTTCTCTGTACATGACTTAGTTCATCAATACCTTTTCCCACAATAACCAGCACTGAGGATGATTTAATATTCTCGAGAAGCGACCTTGGTACATGGTGATGATCCATGTAGCGCTGCTCACACAGTAAAACTGCCTCTAGCTAGAAAAGAGTGGCAACTTTTACATAACCCGTCCCGAATCGCCACAACAAAGCGGGTGTAAATTATCAATTTATTTATTCTAAAACCGGCATCTAAGTTAATTCACTCCTTAAAATGCCCAAGGAAGATGTGTTGACATTCAAGTATGGAATTTCTATGGTTACTTTCTTCATCAATACGTTATTAGTATTCAGCGGATGCCTTTATATCATGTATACATTTTACTGAATAGCTCAAGTCAATTTCATTAAAGTTGAAAAAACATGTATAATAAAAGTTAATAAGGCCATGTTTCTAATTCATATATGAAAATTGATCCATTTGCTTTTAATAGATCATAAATTAAATATTTACGAGTTTGAGGAAAACGATACAAGTTTCTATGATATATTTACATCATATTTTACAGGAAAACTCAATGCCAGGATTGGTTTACACATCATTTAATTAAAATTAGTGATATCGAAATTAGCTTCAACATTCAGGACTTTTCTTTGCTCAAGTCATATTCATTCCGTTCATCTCATACCGCAAACAGAGTTCATTTGTACAAATTTTAATGGAAACGAGCATTTAATCTCTTTCAACAATTATTAGTGGCATTGGCTGTAAATTTCAATTAATATCCACTATTTATCATCATATTGTTAGCAATTTCATTTCAATTTGCCACTACCAGGATGAGACATGTAATTGTTATAGACATGTAGAGAGAGGGGAAAGGCAGCTGCTCAGCCCTAGATAATTAAGAAAAAGTGAATGAAGAGATGATAAGGCAAATGTTTAATGAGTTAGGCAGAAATTGAGAGCAATAATTGAAATACATAAAATAAAGGAAAACAAATGATGAACTGTTACAATTCGATGCCTAATCAATCAGTTATAACATTTTACACCTGACATGCTCGTAAAGTTGAACGTACCACCCCCCCCCTTGGGCACGAACAATGTACTCACTGTTTTTGCCTTTGCTCCCTCTATGTTGTGGTATAGTGTAAGTAAAGTAAAAGATTTTAAATGGTACCTATATCACATCATGTCGGAAATGGCGCTTTACAGTCCCATTGAGTTTGTCATTATTACCTTTGTATTACCCTAGTAAGAGTATTGTCGTATGGACGAACGCCTTTGGACTTAATGAAACCAAACTAACATTTTTATAATATAAAAACACTTATTGCTTAAGCTCACTAAAAATATATTTAATGAGATCGTTTCATGATTAATTTTATACATTCAGGATTCAGATGAACTTCTATATTTCTTATCGGCGCGTCAACGCTTTTCAAGAGGCGAAGCGTTTCTCAATACTATTGGAAATGTCGTATATAAATACAATATTAAATTTAGACTACTAATAAAAATGATATTGACCTTGAAAGATAAAAATTTTTAAGATGTACTATGATATCGGTCCAGTAAACACACCCCTCCCCTTCCTTTAGAAGGCATATAATCTGTGTGTCAGAACATTCTGACTTTTACATTAGATTCTTGCATTCAGAATTATATCTTTGGGTTAACATTGCTCCAAAATACTACTATTAGTGCAAAGTTGAACAGTGTACTCTCCTTCTCTAAAGTGATAGTCCCCGTGAGATGTTACACTCCTCTTGCAAAAATGCCGATGCATTGCTTCCGGTAACAACTGTACAACATTCGTTTAAACTAATTTCCGGCTAAGATTAAATTTTACACGTGACAGTGACCTCTTGACATAATAAACAGAAGGAAAAGTGAAGTATAAAATGGTCACGACACACCGAAAATCATGGGAAGAATCGCCCTAGATACATTTTCCCTCAGACACAATGCAATTTAATTTACATTTATGGTGAATGCCAAGCAGGAACACTGTTTTCCCAAAAAAAATAATGTTAGAAAAAATATTTAATAAAAATAAAAAGTATGACGCTTTACATTTAAACCTATTGTTGGGCTGTTTTACTTTATTTTGGTTTTTTTTTTTTTTTTGTAGGAATCCTTAAAAGAGCATTGACTGAGCACAAGCCAGAATTTAAAGATCATAAACGTTGATTAGAGCATACACTGATTTAAGCTGAGTTCAGTAATTTATTCGGATTGTAATTACATCGAATTTTGATAAATCAACTCGATATGTGAAGAGCTGTACCAAGGGAAACCAAATAATATAATATTTTTTACCCAAAGCATATCGTGATGCTCTTAAACCAACACAAAAACTGAACACTACTTTACGAATCTATAAATCTCACTATTTTGTGTCACTTGATAAATATTTTTAACAGTCTTTTAATGTTCATTCCATGTGGCCAGGTGGCTATGATTTTCTTTACGAATAATCATTTCAAAATATGTATGCCCTTTTTTCTTAGAGGCTCATGTATTTAGAATATGTTCATTATATGAATTAATATCGAACTAATGCAAGTGTATTATTTAATAAAAAGGATATTAACTAAACCAATCAAATTATATACCAATTTTGAGCATTTCCACAAAATTATTCGTTTTGTAACCCCTCAGATATGTTGTATTTTATTAAACGCCCTTGAAGATAGAACGAAAATATATAAATAAAATAATTGGAATGACAGAATTGAGAGCTGTATTCTTACACATAAGGAAGGACTCCTTCATCCCGTCTCGAGAGGGAATCTCAAAGTAACAGTTGATAATATAATAAGAAATAAACATCTCCATCAGGTCCTTATATTTGGAAACATTACATAATATTGCGAATGTATCTAAAATAATATATTATATAGATAATTTACTAGACATATAAGAAAACAATAACCAGACTGATAACACTCCTGTCATGTAAAAAGAACATTTCCAATATTACACCAGTATTCTGCTAACTCTGAAATACTTTCAATAACGGACTTTTCATCCACTCTATTTCTATTTTGATATTCATTTCCAACATATAAATGGCATACCCATAATGGCAATCGAAAAATACAAAGTGTTGCCTACCTTAAGAATCGCCTTTAATTTTCATGTGATGCAATTCCTGAAAATAAAGAAAAAGGATTATACTATCAATTATAATTTTATTCTGTTATTAGTAATTTCTGCTTAAGTAATTTAAGTTTTCTCAGATGAATGCACTGGTTATAGCGTAGGACTTGATCTAAAGCATGAGCTGACGTACTATAATCAAATATAGAGTAAATTACACTACGATTAAACGATCGCTGTAGAAGAGGCTCAATTATTAAAGTAAAATTGCTAAAGTATAAGTTCAAAATAAACGGAGATTGAAATATTCACTAATATTAGTGCTAAGATTAAAGCACAGGAAAATATTAAATTATCAATCTTGTTAATCATTTAATGCCTTACAATTTTCGTTCTATACCATGTATCTCTAATTTAAATATTAAGAGACTTATTTATATTTATTGTTGTCCGCCTCGAGTTCACCCCCACTCCTGCTCATGGATTTTTCACTTTTCAACAATGTTTTCACTTATCATCTCTTGTTCAACATGAATTTGAAGTTGAGGTTATAAAGGTTACTTATTTATGGAGAAATAGAAAATCTAATTTGACATGTCAGCGTGCCATGTCAGCACGTGGGAAATCTGCTTAGTTTACGTAGACCTCACTTTTTGGCAACTGCTTCAGACGATCTATGCCTGAAAAAAATATTACTGAACTCAACCAAATAATACAATTGCGACCGAAACGAGGAGCTTCCGTAGGCAAACTTCACCTCATAACGCCACTTCCTCATTTTAAACAAAATGGAGGAAGTTCTATTGTCTTCTATTGGCATAACTATTGCATAAGCCAGCACGTGTAAAAAACAATTCTCCAGAGTATACTTGTGGAGTTTTCTCATAGTAAGTTGTAGTTTCAGACTACAGTTGAAGGGTAATTTCGTCAATATCCCATTTATTTATACTACATTCATATAATTTCCCTGGCCACTGCTGCATGAAATCTATCAATTTGCCTAAATTCTCGCAGTTATACTAGCTTAATTAGTTGTAGAGATCAAGGACGCCAATGCTAATTCATTTTCCATTCAGTGCATCAAGGAACTAGGCTGATGGCATCAGTTTTGAAAACGGTATAGTAAATATCATTGATCAATCACTATTCAAATCTTTTGAAAAGAAAAGCAATTTGATGGATTTTTTTTTCAAATAAAAGAAGATTTTTACTGCATAAATATTAAGAGTTTTACATTCCTGAGGTTGGAAGCTAAATAGGAAAAAATAAGTATTTTCTGAAGTGATGCATTACAATTCATTTCCAGAGTTAATACACGATGTGTGCCTCAGACAGTTATTTTTGAAAGACCGGCGTAAATCTGAAAGTTTAGTCAATTGACTTGCATCCTCTGAGTAACTAGCTGAGACAGATGGTGAGAGAAAATAGAATTTATGGCAAGTTTCTTCATGTTAGGATGCCTGGAAACACTTAAGCCAAGTTGTCTAAGAGGAAAGATTCCTCGAGGACATGTAGGCCGGTGAGGGGCTGGAGGGGAAGGGGCGGCGCAAAAAAAGGGCGGTAGACACCCCTCTAAAATGAGGAGGGATAGAGAGAAGAAAAGAGGAAGGGAGCCATGTTTGAGGGGTAGAGGAGAGGGCTTTTTGTCGGGCAGGTGGTGATGTGTGTTGAGAGCACCTGGCGTTCCGTCTCGCTGTCTCAGGATGCCAGTTTTCGGTGTAGTGGATTGGTCGCCTCTATGGAGCTTTCCAATTTAGATTTAGTCCTAGCTATGTCTAAACCCGGGCGTACAAACATGTCAACTCGCGAGAAACAAACAGTCGTAATGCGTTGTCTCTTTACACCCGTGCAACCCAAGAAAAAGTCCGTCACGCAGGGGCTGCGTAAACTAAGCAGCTTTCCCACGTGAAGTTTTACAATAGAGAAATCCGCCTAATAACAGCAGTAGTAGTAAGAAACCTCTAAACCTATTCACGAGGGACGAATAGTTACGAAAACGGCCGCAAGAGCTCACGGCGGAAAGTCCGAACTGCTGCCGAGCACATGCAGAATACAAATGCATATATCTCAGTTTATATTCAAGATACAGAATAAATGTATAAAACAATATTTATAGTAAATTTAATTTGCAATAAGATTGATTCTGTAATATTTTTCGATCCGACGTATACTAATGGAGATATTTCGAATTTTCGAAAATCCTCCCCTCTAAACCCCCCCTCCCACTGGTCCGATTTCAGCCATTAACGAACTTGATCTTTCTTTTTACATAAAACGACTAAATATCGAGTTTGGTAACGATTAAACAATAATTGCGACCGCTAGAGCGGTAACAGACAAATATCTAGATATATTTGTTTATATATATATATATATATATATATATATATATATATATATATATATATATATATATATACAGTTTTGAACGGACCTCATTTTCGTCATCTCCTGGGTAGGATCGATGGACATTTGAAGAAAAATTTCGAAAATCGCGTCATGAGTACAACCTCAATAGCTGATTTCCCTTAAGGGAAATCTGCTAAAATATATGCACTTATCAAGAATTCACTTCATATGCCTGTAATCTGTGTTTAAACAGTTTGAAAAACAATTATCGAAGATCAAAATGTAACTATTCAATTTATTTTCTCATTTTATGCCCTTGTAATTAATTTCACCAGTGAACGAAATTATCCCGCGGATATCCATGGAAAATATAATTGAACAGACAAATAATGATGATCAGCATAATATAATGGACTCATAACTTTGGAAAATATCCCTGCAAATAATCCTAAAAGAAGTAAGGCATTATATGATTTCCAACACACTGTAAGATAGTTTACTATTTTCTGGTATTTGAGGTATTTAAAGAGAAATTAATAATGTTAATTATTTTCAAAAATTGCATAGAATAAAAATTTGTAATAGCTTTAAAATGCAAGTTAGCCTTTACTCCTTAAACTAAAAAATAATCCGCTTGGTATGGCAATTAATAAAATTCCTTCATTCCATTCACTGGTTACAGTGAGACTTTAGACTTAAATGTTAGAAATATTTGGACCTGAGCTCTACATATAAGCATGGAATGAGAAACGTCCATATAGGTCAACATAAATGGAATTAATCATTAGTTTTAACTAATGCGCTTTGTTAGCTTATTTGCATTTTCGTAATAAAATGTGAATACATGGTTAAGAAAGAAATGAGAAGTACAAAATAAAAAAAAAAATAGCAATGTCAATTCTACAGAAATACCGATGAGGTAGCTCTTTAAACATGTGCTTGTTTGACAGTGTTTCGAGCAACAATATTTTTTTCCTGTTAAATATTCTGATTCTGTGTGTTTTGAAACTTGAAAATCATATATTTAAGGTACGATTACAAAGGAAAGTTGTTTTGTTAATTCCATAGGCGGATTATTTAGGAAATAATAAACTAAAACCTCTTCTATAATTAATTGCAATAAATTTCATTATTAATAGTTTAAATAATCTTTTATATTACCTATAAAAAAAGGTTTGCACCTTCCGGGACTTCCATCAAGCACATAAGTTTAAAACACAGGCACCGGTTACAACAGGTACCAAAGCCCTTCTCCACAAGCCACAGACAAGGGCAAAATACCTGGAGTAGGAGAAAATTTCATTGTAATTATAACATTTATAGGACGTAAACGACAAGGAATTGTATTACATCACCCCCGTCACATGATAATATTGTTTCATTTGCGGGGCCCTATCAAAAGGCATAATCCGTAATGATCATAATCCTCTCAGAGGTGTAAAGATCATTAGAGCAAGACCCTTTTCCTTATTCGAAATACATTTCAAGCTATACATCTTTGGGGATAAATGGATGAAGGATCGCACGCACTGTTGACGTTTTATCATATATTATTCTCCTGTGAGGAGTATAAAGCATTTTGGTTGGTACCATATTTGATTATTAGTTTTTGAGGAAAAGAGGTTTACTAAGACTTTTAAGAGCCACGAGAAAATGTTAGAAAAGAGTAGCAAGCAGATAATTTCGAACTTTTAGTATTTACCAATTTCTAGTTCCTCGTACAATATGGCTTAATCTTAGTTGTCAAAATTCTACTTAATTAAACTCTTGCACTCTGTCTGAACCTGTATTAAATTGTTTCGGCGTAACGTCTGAAAGTAAGTGCGTAACTCGCAGAACTCAAGACTATCCTTCAAATATTGAAGTTCCATGTGCATTTTTCCTTTTGATCGAACGAACGAAGGAGGAGGGGGGGGGTTAGAGAGGAGTGAAAATAAAAAAAATACAAATTTCTCCTTTCCTATTAGAGATACTGAACATTTTATAATTTTTTTTAACTTTGCATATTGCCCTTTTTATTTATTATGAAACGCTCTAAAGAGATATTGTGAGGCATTTTCTAATGAAATAGTTTTAAACGATGTTCTCTGTAACATTTTGCTTATTTAATTGACTAACATTAGACCTGTGGTGTCAATATCGGATTTCTCGTGTAATTCAAATATCGTCAAGATGGAGGGCGCGGTGAACGTTTTCTGTAGTCATTAATACGGATGATGAAATATATTATTGATTTCACAACTTGGCCAAACTGAAGACAAACCAAATTACAACTGTACAATAAAGAATTAAATAGCAATCATTTTTGCTGCAGAGGAAAAACAGCTCTTGTATTCAGCGGATCAATATTTAAAAAAATTAACGGTAGAAGTAATATTCCGATGACGTGAATGGTGGTGATAAACACTTGAAGAGAGGAGGGGGATTGAGCATTACGTAAACATGTTTTTAAACGATAACAACTTCTGGTAGAGGTGTTATTTTCTTCTCCCGGATCTGGTTCAGCTATCACGTAATCGATGAAAATCAAATAGTTCATTTCATTTCGTTTCATTAATACATACATTGCCCCGTGCAATCAAGGACACTCCCATAAAAAACAATATTGTAATTTGAGTTTATTGTATTCTAATTTTTTTTTCCACTAATAAGAAAAACTGTGGGTTATGTCATGTTATGCAAGACAAGGGAAAAGTAGTTATGCTATTAATTGAATCTCCAAATGTCATTACCAAAATATCAAGTATATTTTGGCAATATTTTTAAGAATAATATTCCAATATTCATCCAAATGGAAGTTTGTTGTATTTAAAGGCTAAGCTCTTGCATAAAAATGTGTTTTACAGATATCTTAAAACAGAAATCTTACTTCCGGTCTTCTTGAACTGCTAATGTGACGCAACATAACTTGATTTTTGACAAATTTTCTCAAATCTACATCGCTCTTAATTAGGAGATGAAAAAAAGGACGTCACACAGGTGCTGCGTAAGCTAAGCAGATTTCTTTATTCTAAAAACTACTCGGTGCTGATTACATCTCATCATATATTCTCTATGTCTATAAATCTATGTGCAGAGGAATTTAAATATTAGCTGGACACAAGATACTGAGTGACTCATTCATAAAAGTAAATCTCGGATGAGTAAAAAAGGGGGTTTTCTCAAAGATGAAAAAATGTCATGCTTAATATTCGAGTTAGCGAAAATATGTATAACAGAATAGAAGTAGAAAATTAAATTTTCAACAAGTTTGGTTAAGATATTTCGAATTTTCGATACCCGACTCTTTGTTGTCCGAACTCAACCATTACCAAAAATAATTGTTGACTTTGCATGAATCGGTTAAATATGGAGTATGGTATAGAACAAATAAAAATTATGAAGTCTAGAAGGTAAAACTTAGATTATGACGTCACACGAAACATATATCTGTTCTGGTATGACAAGCCAATATAAGTCATTGCTTGTCATTTCTGTACAAGGAAAATCCGCTTAGTTTTCTCAGCTACTACGTGATGGATTTCTTTTTTAATTGTTATTACAGCATTTTCTTTCTTTGTATGTTGAAATGAGGGAAGTACGTTAAATGGCTTACTAAAATTTTTATTCTTAAAGCCAAAATCCCTGGATATATTCCAGTCAACAACAACACATACCTACGTAATGAGTTTTGAATATTGGAATCACTTTTGAAAAACTCACAATATTTGATAGTTGAGTGATCGATGATGCAGGATCCAGGAAATAGGGAAATGAAAGATATAGTCTTTCTGTATTAAATGTTTTTATTTGAAGAATGGTTTCACCACATCAGGGGCATCTTCAGGTCTTTAATAAAGGAAAGGACTGCATAGCTACATTAATATGACTAAAGAAGGATTAATAAGGTAGCTAACAAAGTCCTGTCAATTTACTGAATATATATCCTTTACTAAAGACCTGAAGATTCCACTGATGTGGAGAAACCGGTCGTTACATAAAAATATTTAATGAAGGAAAAGTGCATCCTTCTTTTCCCTAAAAATTGATTTTTTTTAAAAGATTTATATCAAAAAAATTAAAATAATATGTTATATCCACCCTTACCCACAGGCTACTGAGGTGTGAATTTAATAACCTTAAGCGATAAAAGGTTGAGGAGAATTGAAAAGTCCTGTTCAAATGATATGTAATTTCTCACGAATGATGACGCTATTGAGGTCCTATGTGATATCAATCATGAACCCGCCTGTTTGCGTGTTTCCAGGTGACCTACAAAACAAGACGTCTATTTTATTTGTTTGCATTCATTGAAATAATACACCTTAATCTTCCAATAGCCTTTGTTCGTGTAATGTGTTTACATAACATGCATGGGAAAATAATCAGTCGCCATCATATATCAACAATACCCCGTGCCTGTGTGTTATGAATTCATTTTTTAAAACGTATTGACTTAGTGAAAAACCTTGAAAGTTCTTTATGACAAAAATATATTTAAAAAAAAATGCAATACGGGAAGACAACTGTGGATAATCATAGTAGAATCAGTATTCTCTAATAGGATAAATAAAAATCGAACAAACAAAATAAAATAAATCCCTTTTTAAACCATAATTTGCCATGAATTTGCTAATTTTACACCTCTTTATGTAGAGAATATCTGAATTGCAATAGCTGAATTTCGAGAAGGAGAGGTTAAGGTTTAGATAAGAAGTGAAATACAAGATAGTATATATATATATATATATATATATATATATATATATATATATATATATATATATATCCATTTTTATTAATCGTATCGAAAAAATGCTAGAACTAAACTTATTATTAATGAAATAATTTCCTATCACATGTATTCATTATACATTTCCCTCCTCCTCACTCTAAACTTAATTACTAAAACATTTATACAGCTTAAACTATATCGAGTGAACCTATGGTTTCTACTAAGGGAGAAATATAGAACATCTATGGAAGAAATCTCCTTCGCCACGCAGACCACCCATGAAAAAATTTCTTTTTAGTTTGAGGCTATTATACGCATCAGTTTATTTAAAAAATATTTTTGGTGACGTCATCAAGAAATATTATATGTTCTACAGAGCCCAATATTCACTCGATCGATATCATACTCAATATTTAAACGAGTCATGTGAAGCTAAAAACAAAATTTGCTAATGACCGTATTCGTATCATTAGGAGGTTGGTGAGAGGGGGAGGGGGGTACTAGAGAGAGTATAAATAAGAAAAAAATCGAAATATCTCCGATTTTTTTAATTGGGTTGAAAGATGATAAAAAAGATGCCCTACAAATTTAGCAGAGTTTCCTCATTGAGGTTGTAGTCGTGATGGGATTTTATTCAAAATTTATTCGTCCTACCTAGGAGATGACGAAAAAGAGGTATATATACTACACACACACACACACACACACGCACTTATATATTATATATATATATATATATATATATATATATATATATATTTGTCCGTTAACGCTCTAGTGGTTGCAATTTTTGTTTTGATCGTTACCAAGCTCGATATTTAAACATTCTACGATAAAAATAAGATCAAGTTCGTTAACGACTAAAATCGAATCAGTGGGAAGGAGGGTTTAGAGGGGAGGGAATTACGTAAATTCGAAATATCTCCGTTACTATGGGTCTGACCAAAAATTTGTATACAATCAATCTTATAAATTTAATGTTCTATGAATAATGTTATGTACTGTTTTTCATTATCTTGATCATTAACCAAGATATTTACATTTTAGATATTTAGTTTTCGGCCTTCAGTAAACCTCCACTCCTACTCATGTCATATTAACAATAAGCTGTTATATAATGAAGCACATTATTTGAAGCCTAAATGCCAAATATTATTCTCATTAACCTTTTACGTTTTGAGATAAATTCAAATAAGCACGTGGGAAATCTGCTTAGTTAACACAACCCCTGCGTGACGGACTTTTTTTCTATATACTATATCTCTAATTCGAATATTATTATGTTATTTTTTGTTTCCAACCTTCAGTTAACTTATTCTTTTGCTCATGGGATTTTCACTTTTCAGTAATTGAATCACACAACCAAGCAAGTCTACGTCTCACATCCAACTTAAATTTAATGTTACGGCTTCATAGACTAATTATTAATGGAGAAATAGAAAATATAATTTGAGATGACAAAATCGGTGTACCAGTCCGGCATTTAGAAAATCTTCTAAGCTTACACAGAACTATCGTGACGGACTTTCTTAGACTGTGTCTCGTGGTTCAGACCTCTCCAGTTATTGATATCCAGCCTCCACAAGTCCTTCTCAAAGTCATCAAGCTTCTAGGCCGAGACTTGTTTCTCTTCCTACTTACTCCTTGTGGAAACACAATCTATAGGATGACCTGTAGGCTTCCATTCTTACCTCATGCCCTAACTAGTCTCACCTTCTTAATAATAATGTCAGGTTTTTCAACGGGACCTTCGTTGGGCGTTTCTTCTGATTTCTTGTTTGTGACGTTCTAAAAGGGCTTCAAATATTAGTCTTGAGCCTCTTCTTTTTTCGTCTACTGCGAGACCTCCGCTCTCATACTTAACCATGGATGGTTTCGTATGTTAATTCTATTTCTGAGAGAGGCTTTTTAAACGTATTCTGTTGTGCATAGAAATCCTGCAACAATTGTAGCGTTAATTTCAACTTTAGTGATACACTTCGTTACAATCCTACCATGTTTAACCAAAAAATTGAACTTCCCAAAATGACAGAATTCTTTTTAAGAATTTGACAATTTAATTTAGTTTGAATTTAAAACACTTCTTACACTATAATACTAAAACTAATCTATTATAAACACTCGTCCAACAAAGCCATTAGGAATGAAGGACATTGATGAAATATGATAAGGAAAACCTTCTCTATTGGCAAAAATATAAGATTCACTTCTTCTGCACGTTGTACTTGGAGTTGGTTGAGTCTCAAATGATTTATTTCATTGAAATCCTTTAAGTATTGAGTAGAGAACCAGTGAATATTCAGGTAGGAAATAATTTGAATTCTGAAGCATTTATTCTCGTGATGCATCCCGTAACGAGCAAATACGGCCTTGCTCATCAGCTAGGCGTGCGCAAACGTGAGCTTTCGCTCCAGTGCTAACCTAGGACAAAGTTGATTTTAACGGAATATTTGAATTAAAAAGCAAATAAATGATTACCACTCAATTTAATTAAAACTTTAACTAAGTTCAGAATTTTTTTTTTTAATACAGTTTCCCAATGTATGAGTTTCTTACATATTTTAGTGAATTACGTAACTGCTGTCCTAAGCAATGTTGTTTAAGCAGCCAGTTATGCCCTAGTAAAAGAAGTGCTGGTCCTCGTACAGTTAAAATTAATTAATAATTATAAAACAGAACTGGTCTATAAGAACCTAAACTAGATCCTTACAAAAATAAAATCTAAAGCTCAATTCGCAATAGAAAGTGGTTCTTCTTCTGGCTTTAAATTATACAAACAAGATTGGTATAATATAAAATATAGTACTTCACGTTTTCCTTCACTTTAGAACACAAACAATTTTTTTTTTTTGTTTATTTACGTCCGTTTCCTAGTATGGCTAATCGGATCGGGTTATCTACAGTCAGCCATTATGTACTCCTATCCTAGGTGGGGCTAAGGATCCTGTTTAGTGAGCTCCTCACTAAACAAATTTCTACTAAAAGTCTAGCTGAAGAGCCAATTTAAACAATCACACCTGAATGTTTTTGATCTAATAACTAAGTAGTGAGTTACTACTAATAAAACTTTGATGGGTCACTCATTTCATCTAATTCATTAATTGCCAGTATTTTTCATTTAACAATACTTACAAGTGAGGTTTGTCACTGAATGAAATAATTTCACTAAGGTTCAACTTTTTAAACTAACATTTACTATTGAATTTCAACGTTTCTAAGGATTATCTCAAATCGTTTCTTTTTTGGGAACTGCTTCTTAAACAAATATATACTTTAAATTCAATAATAAGTTTAAAATTATCTTCTCTTTCTGGAACACATGCTAGAGGAAATATGGTTTTATTAAGTGAGACCATATTAATTGCACTCCATATAAGTGTATCGAACCACCGATAAGAAACTTTCCAAGAATATGAAAACTAGTAACCAAATGGCTGAACATGTTCCAGTTTCCCCAGAACTTTCCCTGATACTGAATAATTCTGTCCTTTACGCTTTGGTATATTTCTCTCTAGTCCAGTGCCTCGAGCATGCTATCAAATAAATTAATTTTGTCCTTTATTTAACAAGACATTTCAATACAATACAAATTTGTTGTCATCTTTTTTTTAGCATTATGAAATCAGATCGCCATTCACTAGAGATAATAACCGTCGTGAGGGGGGGGGGGGGTTAATCAACAATACCCTATTTGGGAATACAACTAAAATATTCAATTCTACTCACAATTCTAAGCAAGTTGTCCCCCATGCATGTTGCGATCAGCTTCTTATTTTAGAAATATTTGACTCTTCTACTTTTCAAGTAATCCCTACAAAGAATTACACTTTTTTTTTTTGTAATAAAAATTTCGATCATTACTAACACCATTATCGATTACAACTAATGAAAGGCAAGTTTGAACAACAAAAGAGATGAAAATCGAATTAGCTAAAGTAAGTAAACTATTTTGTTAAATAAAGCACGTTTATTATTAATTTCTTGATTAATAAAAAGTGTATTTTAAAAGCATAAAAAAGTGTGTTTTTTTTAATCATCAACAATGTAGGACGATTTTCTGGGGGGGGGGGGGGGGGTTGAAGTTATCTCAAATTGAGGGGATTCACCTCAAACATTTTGCATGCTTGCACGTTTTTCTATCGCTTAGTGTTCCTAGTTAGTTCGCATGCCCTCCCTCTACGCCTGATTTTTCTTTGGTCTTTCTTCTTTAGTCAGCTGTAGGTGGAAAAAAAATAAAATTTAGCGAGCTTGGTTAATACAAATATTACGTATTTAACTAATTTGGGGAACTGACTCCATGGAACTAATAATATGAGTGTAAAAGGTTTTATAAAAGTATGCGCTTTTGACATAATAAAATTTCTGGAAAACACATGGTGGTATGGTAATAAACACATCTAATAAGTGCATTGTGTCTAAAATCTAAAACTTTAATTTCAAATAAATGATTTTGTCATAAATAAGGCTTAAAACTCAAAATAACATTGCCGAAATGAAGAAGGAAACAAAGAACCCTCAAATTTAATGACTCGTTTTATTCTTGTTGAGTATTCTCATTAATCAGAATTTTTGACAAGGTGGCAGCCAAATATAATATGAGGTAATGTAAAGGTGTAAGAGAAAAATGAGGGAAAACCCTGTATATGATATAACCTGGATTACTGAGGTGACACTGAGTTCAACTCTAACGAAGGAGAACATTTAAGATAAATTGCTAGAGATAACCGTTTCGTGCTGAATGCGTGGCAAATAAATAATGAGACCTTCAATTTGTAACATTAGAGGCTGTAATCAATTCAGCAACATAAGTTACGATAAAATTATTAAGATACGATTGAATTAAATGACTAAATAATCTTCATGTTTTTATTCTAATTCGTACACGAAAAATATATTTGATCCTACCTACATTAGAAATATATTCAGTAATTATGCATTCCTGCTGAGGTGGACAAGCAATGTTTGGAGTGAAGCACACACAAATGAGACATTGAAAATCAAGTTCTATATTAACTCCATTATTCTTAGTAATAATACTTAATCATAAATAAAATAATTAAGAAAACCGAAAAAAATTTAAAATTTTTATCAATAAAATGGTTAATATAATTAACTTAACCGGTCGCCATTTTTGTTTGATCATTGCCAAATTGAATATTTAAACACTTTATAAAAACCATGATTGTTAATTTTAATTTCCCTATTCTGTAATTTTCTGTTAGAAGAATATAAGTAAAGCAATAAATAATTGTGTTAGAATGGGTTAAATTATTCGCTACAATCCTATTGTTAAACCAAATCCCAGGCCCATGATTTACACCTTATATTGTTTTATCACTAAATAACACATGTCCAACATAAAGTTTTTTTTGTGCTCACATCTTCTTAAGCAAATAAAAAATGTGAGAAGGCGCCGTCTGATATCCACTCCCGCACACGAGAAATGTGGTTAGTTAACATAGCCTCGTGTCGGACATTATGAAGCAAAATCGTTGTTATGAAGAAGGAAATTCCCATTCTTCACATGTAGTCTCATGAGCATTTGCATTATTTCCACGGAAAAGAAATTTTCCAGTCATATTCTGGGATCCATACTAATTATACTTTTATAATATTTGTTTGAATATTCTGGAGTTCGTTTTCAGAGGATAAGGGTTTTCCAAGAGATTAGAGTGCTGATCCCAGGCAACCACAGCATTCTACCTGAGCCCCACAGCTTATAAATTCCTCATTGAAGGAACATATTAAATCAGGGGGTGATCTTTCTTATTGGACCAATGACCTGAGATTATAACCCATTTTTATACTACTAACACTAAAGCCAGATTAGAATATATTTAAAATTTTTTTATTAAAACAATCACCCCCCCAAACAGCATTCATATTGGAGATAAACAATTATAATTCCTGTAATTATAGGAAATGAAGATAGATCTTACTTATGGAATTAATCAAAAATGTGTCTTAGGAAATGTATTTTTAATTTTTTAATTAATTAATATTAAGGTGGGTCCTGGAGCCTTAAGTTTTTTCATCGAGTTTATAATATGGCTTTAGGAAAAATCAAGAAGCTTAGGTTATTCTAACGCATTTTTAAGTAATAGCTTTTTTAAGTAACTTTCCACTGTGTGACGGCGGGTAGAGGGTCAGAGTGATCCTTTCCTAGCCCAATCCGTCTCACCATAGGCTGGTGTGTAGAAAATTTTAAAAAAAATGTATATATGTATACATAAAAAAAAAAAAATGCCGGGTTGTTGATAAACATTGAATTATATTGTACTTATTTAAAAAAAAAGAAGAGTAATGATAAATATATGCTTATAAATATATATGCTTGTAAATAAATGAAATAAATTAAACTCAACTGAGTTATAAAGGTAATTTAAGAATTAACTGCTAATTCCAAATATTAAAAGAAAGGATTATTTGAATAATTGAATGAAATAAAGGTTATTTCATTAAAAGAAGAATGAAAAAATACATTAACCCTTCGTCGGGCGCGTGATCTCTCAGATACACGGTTTCTAGAAAAATATTTGCCACACCTCCTAGCAGAGAGTGGTGGTGTAGTGCTTCGAGTTATGTGGTTTATAGGACTCCCCCTCAAGATCAGTAGTGCCACTGTGTTTGATGGAGTCGTGTGTTGCACCTGTCATTCAGTTTAATCTCCTAGATACCACGCGCCCTATCTCGGAAGTTTTTTTGAAATCTGTATTTCTTAAATATATACATCAATTAACTTTCTCTTTATTGAATGGAATCATATAAACCAATTTTTCTATTATTTTGCTCATACATGAGCTTTCAGAAGAACTTATTCAAGAAAATATTGTATGACGCAGTGGCAACAGTAGACGTTTACCAACCGAACTAGGGACGAAACTTGACGAGTACAGAGACTCATTGGACCATAAGTTGAACTCAAGTACAGAACAGCATAAAAAAAGTCCCTCCACTACAACGAACTAAAGCAAATGATGTGAACCAAGCAAAGCTGAAAAGAAATGTAGGTTTACTCATTATTTTTGTGAGATTTGCAAAAGCAAAATTTGTTTACAACATAGTTCCACGCCTTGTCCTAATTGTAATGCAGCTCTGCAAAAGAGATAATAATTAAACTGGTATTTTTAAAAGGATTGGTACATTAAAATTTAGATGATTTTTAATAAGTCTTATCTAAAAGTGATTTCCTGCTACTTATTTTTGAATGAAGTTATATTTAGATATTTTGTTTATATTGTTCACAAACTGAAATGAATTATGAATAATTAAGACATGTGCATTTAAACTATTTCTTTTGGTATTTGTATGTTTTAATTATATTTTAAAAATTATCGTCCACGGTTTTAATAACAATGAATCTATAACCAACTTGGTTATATTATCTACCATTATTTATTTTTATTATAGTACGTGTAAATTTTGAAAATTATTTACTTCTTTCAAACAAATACTTCCTAAGATATGATTTCTAATTACACACTGAACATTTTAGTGCAAAATATATATTAAGAAACTGTATTTCCGTAAAAACGGTTGAGGTTGTATCTCTGAGATACACGCGCCCGAAGGCGGAATATTCTTGACGCGCCCGACCGAGGGTTAAATAACATTCCTAAACGGTCTTGGACCTTCAATAATTTTCCTTTTTTAAATTAGATAAAATTACTTAATATTATATACATGTATACTCTCTAATAACTATTGAATACAAACAAACAATAAAGAATGATGATCGCCTTGAGCGGGAATCGATTCACGTCAAAGAAGGAAGAAGAAACTCACAGTCTGGGCGAAGGCGGAGGAGGAATCAGGTACCTGATACTTGATTTAAATGGCATTCCACCATTTTTCTTCCGCGACGGCCGTCCTGGAACTGCTGGGCTCCAAGAAGAATGTTTTGTCGAATTGTAGAATAGCCTTGGGCTTGAAGGAAGTTTTTGGAACGGGTGGACGCTGGAGAGTGCTGGAGACTGCAGTTGGCTTGGCCGGTAGAACAACAGACTCTTGACGTATGTCGATTGTCATCAGCTGGCTGCCGATATGCGCCGAGTGATCCCGACTACTGCCGATTACCGCCATTCACTACTTAATAAACTAAACTCTTATATTATTTATACATATAACTTGCTATTATTATTTAATTAATAAATATAAATTGTTACTTAATGTGTTGGCCACAACACTCTGTAATAGACACAATTCAAAAATGCATCCCAGGAGATGTTCAATATTGCGTATATGAGGAGGTAACATTCAAACCGTGCTTTGTCCGGATGAATGCACTTTTTAGGAAACCATGAAATTGAATATAAAACATATATATATATTTGTTTTTTGTAATGAAAAATACTCCTATATGGTTTAAATAAATGTTTTATCAATGAGATACATTGTTAAAATAGTTTAGCGTAATAAGTATAATAAATTGGACCAAGCACACTTGGCATGAGACAAATGGAGAAAGCACGGTTTGAATGTTACCTCCTCATATATCGATGATATTTAAGTCTGAAAATTCTATTATGTAATTCACCTTACTTCAACAATGGACTGGGTAGAAATTCTTGGAAAATGAAACATTGTCTGTATTAATTACTTGAAAAAGACCAGTTGGACATACACACACTCAGAAAATAAAAAGATTCTAGGTTTAGAATGAACCATACCATATTTACGCACGAATACTTCTACTACGAAGAAGACACATAGATCACTAGCTCAATTTGTAACAGTGACTTGGCTATAAGACATGTGCTAATAGAGTGCTGAAAACGACTATATCAGCACTTTAACTCCGGCTTATGGAAAATATTATCAAAAGTATAAAGAATTCTACCACAATATTTAAATAAAATTAACGTATTCAACAGTGTAATAATATAGTCAGCCGTCCTTATAAATACAGTATTCTACAACACTAGAATGTGATTGTTTTTAACTACCTTTGAAATAAATAACTGGGAAAAAGATCAAAAACGAAACATTAATAATAGACAAATTTAAATATTCTATGAAAAGATCGAAGGACTGTTCTTGATTGTTGTGACTCTCCCTCCAACATAAATCTTGGCTACACCAACGATTGGCGTAAAAAAATAAGCAACAGTATATTTCAATATTTATTTATTTATTCTTTTCTAATATACTTGATCAAACATCCCACCTGCAGGGCTAAAAATAACTTACTTAATGATAACATTTCCTTAAACTTTTCTATCTATTGTACTATATGCCTTTAAAGATATTAATTATATATATTTTTTTTCAGAAATGTAGTTTTAAATTGGCTTAGAGTCAGAATTACCTTTTTATATTAGAATACCCTAATCACCTTAGATGTGAAGTATGTATCAAATGTTCACATGTATAGTGCTATTGAAATATTATAGGGCAATTAAAGTGGGTGTAGTATCCAGAATGTCATGGCCAGCTGTGATAACTCTGCAAATTTTATGTGATTCCACACTCTCATTAGGCGCTAATTAATTCTTGGACGTGGCCCGGGAGTCTTTAACCCGTGATTATACATTTGATGAAAACCTGAAGGAGAAAAGCTAAAATGTCGATTCTGAGGGAAAGGCAACCCCGAGACAACCTTGAATGTCCTTTATAAAAAAAGTTACCTTGGCTCTTTGCATCGGCTGTCTAGGCCATTGAGGATTTACTTCAACTCTCTGGCAAAAAAAAATATTTCTTGCGCATCAAATGCTTATTATCGTCGCGCTTTGATGGCCTACTACTGATGATCATTTAATTGTTTTTATCATTTGATTTTTTAAATCTTTGTACTTTATTTGCTGGTTAGAGCGAGAAACGGGGATGCGTCAGCTGAGCAGATTTCCCACGTGCTGGGATGACACTAATGATCTCTTCTCCCCATATAATATCAATTTTTAAGTAAAAATCCGATGAATGGATAGGTGGGTTTATTGAGGGCTGAAAACAGCTCGTTTAATATTTAAGCTACGAGAAATATATAAAACAGCAATTGTAGAGCATCAATAGTTTAGCACGATTGGTTCTATTACATTTTTCGATAAATCATAATAACAGACATATTTCGACTTTTAGAATTTCCCTTCTAACAGCCCTACGATGAAAGTCATGAATTACTATGAGTTGAATTAAAACGGTTAAATATCGCTTATGATTTAGATCATATAACCATTTTCCTTTAAAGAGCGTAAAATTGTAATCGATTGTGTTATCACACAGCATATTTGGTCGCGTGTCAAACAAATTAAAAGTTCAATGAAAACAATATTTTCTACTTAAGCTGGAATACTTTATCGTTAACATGAGATGATTAGAAGTGGGGGTTTATTAATGGCTGAATACTAAGAAATTAATATATCCGTTTATATTCGAAAAATACAGAAATGTTTCTTCTTCGGTCTGTATAGTAAGGACGATATTTCGATTTTCCGAAATTGTACCCCCGACTCACTGATCACCTGATTTCAGTCATTATTAAACATAATCTTTCGTTTTGAATGAAACCCTTATATACGGTAGTGATAAAACAAAAATTGCGACAGTGGTAACAGTTAAGTATGTGTGTGTGAGTATGCAGACCTTATTCTCAACTCCTAGATAGGATCGTTCAGTATATGATGAAATATTTCGAACATCACGGCATGAGAACTACCTTAATAGCTGAATTAAGGGAAATCGGCTAATAGCCGCAGGTTTGATTCCCGACAAGAGAGAACATTAGTTCAGGTTTTCGCTACCAGAACGCGCCAGTCTCGCGGTGGCTGCGGATTGGAGGACATTTAGAGAGTACATGACAGTCCCTCGGGACAACTGACAAGTATGACTCTCTTTTAGATCCCCTCCATGGGCATTATTGGGCTCCGGCTGAACTGACCAGTGGAAAGTCGGGTAAATGAGTCTACCCCAGATGACTTTTTCCTCGTCCTCCTTGGTTGAAGGGGGACGTTTGTCAAGTTGATCACTCCCTAAGTAAAACTCTGATCAAGAATCCCTCGAGTCTCATTCGCTCTAATGATCTCAAAGGTCTATAATAACCAACAAAAAAAATACTAATAGCAATAACTACTTACTATTCTTATTACACACAAGAATTACTACTACTACTACTACTAAGTAGTAGTTAGTAGCAGCACTAATTCATTCTACTCTCTGTATGAATGTTTGCAACTGTATGCACTACTCCGTATGAAATATTAGCTTGGATGCTCTCTTCAGCTGCAGGTATATAAGTCTCGAGTGCCCTATTCTTAGACGGCTGTGTTATTATTCGCTAGCGTGTTAAACCATTTTTTACTGTTACAGTTTATTATTATTGTTACAGTTTATTGTCGCGGAGCTTCTACTACTCATGTGGTCCGAGAGGTAGTCATTTTGCTTGACCGGTTGCAACAGAGTAGGAGATGGCCGACATTATGGTACACAGCATGTTTGTGCAACACTATCTTCTGGCATAATACATAAGGGAAAGCCAAAACAATTCTCAGGGGTTCATTAGATACAAAGAGAAAATACATTTGCAATTCAACGATGTTTACTTTAATTACTCTATTTTCATAATACTACTTAAACTGACAGTGCAGATTTTACATTAAGACTAATTTGAAAACCATAATCAATTATTTATGAATTTAAAGTAGTATAATTTATCTTTAGCACACAAAGTGGCAATCGTTACTTCTTGATGGAAAAATACTTATACTATTAATCAAATTAGTAAATGTTGACATTGTAAATTAACCAAAGAACAAAATATTATTTTTGGAATAAAGGAAAACATAATTAGTTTGGACACGAGTATTGAGGTGGATATGTCAGATTTAAAAATTAAATCTATTTTGTATTTTCGAAAATAATCAATGTACAAAAAGTATTTATGAAGTGAATGAATGTGTTCAGGAATGAATTCTACCTCTTATTTAACTGGAACAAACAGCATTTATCAACAACTCATAACAGTCATAGAGTGCATAAACTGGATCCGTCACACACGCCGAACAACTAGCCTGTGTAATATATGCTCAATGTACAATTCACTGCCTGCAGTTCTATTTCATAGAGTTCATTCAAGAAAATTCCACGCTTCGTGTCTCTCTGCATGTGGCAATTCAGATCTGGAAAAATAGCCTTTCCTCCAAGTTATGTGTTTCAGAATAAACTGTTTAAGCATTTTACCTTCATCCGGTACTAAAAGACAAAAATATATATGTCGAAGGGCTATACTAATAAAAACAAGAATTAAATTTAAAGTACTCTTAGATCATACATTTTAAAAACATTTAGTCAAATGTTGGCAGTTTACTTTATTGGTGGTAAACTTTTGTTCGCAGCAACAGTCGAATGTTTATTTTAACAAAATTCAACCGAAATAAAGAAATTCTTACATATCTAATCTAGATAATAATCCTAACCATGTCGAAGTATATATATATATATATAGAGGAAAGGGGTTGCTAGGAGATTAGTGTCTTCCATTGTCAGTTTTTGAAGATTTTTTTTTATTTATTTATACAGGAGCACCCGCATGGCGATTTGGCTCAAAGTTTCACAATGTAGAATGAAAACAAAATTAAGAAAAATAACAAAACTGAACCAACAAATAAAAAATTAAATACAACAAATAATCATTAAACACTAGGAATAAAGACAATTAATAAACATTAGACTAGTAATAAAGACAACAATTTAAAATGGTTTTAATAAAATAATGATGTTATTCCTCTATACTAGTACATTTATATTATTTATTTTGAAGATTTAACTTACTGTTATTTGTTAACTTCCACTTAGTGCTTCTGAGACTAATCGAGACGGATTAACTATACGTTATTTATTAAATAACATTTGAAGTCCCAACCTGGCTAGAACAGGGTGTTAAATATTAATATTGCTAAAGTTTTATAGTAGTGGTGACATCAGTTAAAATTCATTTTGTACTTGAAAGTGCATTTTTATAGATATATTGTATTCCATTGGGGCGAGGAGTACTCACTCTCATTAGGTGAATTGTGATCCGTGAAAATTTAAACAAAATAAACATATAACTCTTTAATAATCAACGCTCATGAAAGAGAAGCCAATTTATTTAAAAACATGTTCAAGGCAAATGCAAAATATTTGATTATTAAGCTTAGGCTCGGTACATACGTAGTATAGCAGCGATTTTCAAGTTGGAAGCAGGCGTAATGATATTATGATATCCAGATCATAAAATTAATAGATTGCAGGGAGAGAGCGAAGCAATTCGTGGGCCGTTTGGAAAGGCAGCGACGCCGAAGAGCAATTTTCTGCATAAGTCTAAGATAATAAAGAGCTTGTATTAGCATAAGTCTGCTATAAAGAAGAGTTGCCGGTAATAAAGCAGCTGTCCCTATAACTGACCTATAGCTCCTTCACAAGCCATTTGGCAGGCTCTTTCTCATTCTAGCTCATTGCACATTTGGACCGAACAGAATAGTAAACGAGGAAAACAGTTCTACGACCCACCAAAGGCCCATAAACAAAGGTTGCTAATGAATCCATCCAGCTTCTTTGCCAGAAATAAGGCAGTCGAGCTCAAAAGTCAAGAGAATTTCGATGAGTCACTATTTTATTCATTGCCTATTAAAATGCAATTCGTAGAAACAGCAATGTGGACTTCTGTCAAGACAGTTGTTTTAAGAAAATGATTAAGAACTGTATAAAATGTCATTAGTTCTATGAATTGAAATCTTGATCGAATCAAAATACAGCCAGAGGCAGTTACAGCCTTCGTCACTTCATTAAACGAGCAGTAACTGTGTCGAGCACCAATATACAACTAACGTTTGGCGAATAATATTTAAGCTTCGTGATCGCATTACACTGATTGAGGATGACAAGCACACTTTCAATTTGTGATATTTGAAACGCAATCATAGATGTCTAGCAAATGTCTACAATCAAAGATAGCCTTGTTGCAATTGATTGAACCCCTGTCTGTAGTTCCCTTTGAACCAATGAAACACTGAGTTGGAACATTGTTTCCTGATTAAGGAAATAATTTAATAGAATAACACATTTGATGAATGCGCTGCCTTGTAGATGAGTTCTAGACCATTCCAACACACGGATCATAGTAAGTAATCATCATGCTCTACTTCCCGGCTTCCTGATATCGCTTTTCCATCCTACAAATCTCAGCATCATTCTTCATGTTAAATACAATCATCAAAATGTTCCACAACATAATCGTCATTGGGAAAAATATTTTTACAAAATATTGTATTCAATTTTATGCATTTTTCATACGACATATTGGATCATAAGGAGTTCGAAAATGATGTTGCTTACATACTGTTCGCTCTCCAAGATAAAAACAAAAATACTCAATTGCACCTTGTGAAAGTTTACTTGCTTTTTTCCAACTAAATCTCAGAAATATTGAAAACTAAATTTACTTAGACTATGGAAATGTAATAAGTATAAGAAAGAAATTTGTTTCTGGAAAGCAATTCAACAAACAACCAACGTAGATGGAATTTCATATACTATTAACTATTAATAGTAGATATTGATTGAGCTTTATACATGTGAGCTGTTATTAGAATTTGCCGTCTAATCTCATGCCGAAGGTCGACGAACTCTGCAAATAAGTTCGTTATTGGACTTCTTCTGAAAACACTTGCTACTAGGCGAAGACTAAGCTAATTTTTGAATGATGGGTAGAATTGAATTATTTATGAAAAACTGGTATAAGATGAAGTAAACGGTTATTTATTTTAATTTAAAATATTCTTTGTTCACTTGATAACTAATTTCAATGTCAGTTTTATAGTAGGTAGGTTTAACAAAAAAAAAAAATGAGTATTATTAAATTAAGCTTGGCATTTCCTCCAAATTCCAAAATAGAGTAGAGGACAAGTGGCGACGCATTAAAAATAAAAATCCTGTTAGCATTCTGTTGTAAGAAACCACTGGAATAAATCTTTTTCGAAGGGGAAAATGCAGATAGAATAGTAGATGAGGAGAGCTTTCAAAACGAGGCTAAGATTTAAGCAGGCTGAAAGATTCAAGGTTGCCTGAGGGGTCCTCAATGTAACTCCATAATGGAGAAAATTAAATTTTCCATGGAAATGAGAGCCAACTTCAGAACACTTCACAAATGTTAATCAGGAAAGCACTTTTCATAATTATTCATTAGCAGAAGACGTAATCAGCTTCAAGACAATAACATTCACAACTCACTGTGACGTTGAATGTGGAACACAAACAGGGATAATGGAAAGGGGAACGTAAACAATTGTAAGCTGTATTTGGCAAACCTGGTCTTCTCTGTTTGTACAGATCAATAGCACTTCCATAGATCAAGGATTCGGCGCATATTGGAAATTACGTCATCGATTGTTGTTACATCTAACTAAAATAAACATGAATCTCCAGTGATACCTTGTATATTCCAATGGTTTCAAGTGAACTCACTGACTGCATGAAAATACAGTATCCACAATATTTAATTCCGGTGAAAAAATATGATAAAAGTTTGTTCAGGCATTCTGTTGTTCTTCCATAGAAAAATGTATGAGGTGTGCCCAATTCAATTTAGGCATTTTCATGAAACACAAAAAAGACTTTGAGGCCCAGAAGCTTCATGTTTCAATTATAAAATTTCATAAATGTAAATAACAATTTTAGACGAAAATCGTGATTCTAAACACAATAATTTTTTCTTTACTTTTTTTTTAATAAAAACAATACTATCAAAGATATTGATGAATATGAATTTACCCGTCAAAGTATCCCCCTTCCCAGTTAAAAATTCTCCTATGGCGTATCATGTACATTAGGATAATTGAAAAATATTAATATCCATTTAAATCTCCCAAGACGTTTTTTGAGTGATTGAATTATAAACAGAAGGAAAGTCAGACAATATTTTCATTTTTCATGCCATTGTTCTAGAATGGTCTCAAAAGTAAAAATAATTGATCTCGACGAATTAAAATAGAAAATCACACAATCCTTAGGGTTTTATGTTTGGAGATTGTAGTAAGCTCTAGTGGCCATAGTAAACGACCACACATAGTCCTACTACTAGCAATTATATATAACATTTGACAGGAGTTATAAAGGATAAAGGTAAGCGGTTGTCCAAATGTGGACACTAGAAACGCCAAACTAAACAATGGCGAGGCTAGTTTTTGTTATGAACCACGAAATATTAATTTTTCTTTTTACGTACATTGGAAAACTAAAAAAACAGAAGTAGTGCTGTTTTAAAAATTTCTTTTTAAACCTAAATATTCAATGCTTTGATTTGTTTTACATTTTTATCCATTTCTACATTGTCTGGTATTATCCTAATATAATTCTACTTAGAGAGACAATAAAGATAGATTTATCTGAATTATTTTTTTATTGAAATATTACACTTTAGCTTAACATATCGCCCATGAAAAAGTTCGTCACGCAGGGGCTGCGGTAACTAAGCAGATTTCCCACGTGCTGCACGCATTTACATTTATCTCAAAACTTAAGTGTTCAATGAGAATAATATTTGGTATTTAGGCTTACAATAAAGTGATTCATAGTATAACAGCTTATTTTAATATGACTAGAAGTCGGGGTTTACTGAAGGCCGAAAACTAAAAAATGCAAATATCTCGGTTAATAATAAAGATAGTGACAAAATGTACAGAACAACATTTATAGATCATTACGTTTGCAATATGATTATTCTGTAAAAAATTTCGATCCGATTCAAAATAAAGGGGATAATTAGAATTTTCGAAATTCACTCCTCTATACCCCCCTGCCAATGGTCCGATTTCAGCGATTAACAACCTTGATCTTTCTTTTTTACATAAAACCATTAAATATCAAGTTTGGTAACAATCAAACAAGAATTGCAACCAAAAAATTATATATATAATTTTGAAGGGACCACATCTCCTAGGCAGGGTCAATGGATAATTGAGGACATTTTTTGAAAATCGACCTCAATTGCTGATTTCCCTTAAGGGGAATCTGTTAAAAGACGTACTTGGTAAATAGTTCTTCGAGCATTTATATGCTACTTAATATATTTTATTTGTTATGGTCTATGAAGGTCAGTTTTCATCTAAAACTCCATTGACTTACTCCAAACCACCAAGCTATTATTATTATTAAAGCTATTGAACAAATATAGCTCCTATTAGTAATCATACAGCGGCATGATTTATAATAAAGTAGTACCTTGATTGGTGTACAGCACTTGATTGCATCATTTTATTCTTCCTTTTCCCCTGAAACAAAAATGATCTTAATAAAACAATCTATCTAAAACTCTTGTTAATGAGAAAGTTCGACTTAAGGAAGTAATTCTGCTTAAAATAACTATGTAAATCTTAAAGTAACAATTGTTTTTAAATCTAGATAGGAAAGTTATGATAATTGAAATAATAAATAACACCACCGAATCAACGTGAAATGATAAATAGAATAAGATCTGAGAATGAAACGGCCTCGTTCAATATTACAGACTCTTGCGACGTCTTACACTGGAATCCCGGCAGCAAAGACTGGCGAAGGGGCTAGCGCATGCACTATAGCAACCAACCAAAGAGATATAATTGGGATATTTGGAATATACTATATACTATATTATGTATTAAACACATATTTATCTATCAATCCAAATAAATAAAAACCTATGGTCCGCCTGATATTCTATTTAAATGCCTTGGTAAAAATTTAAACTTACGATTGTGGTCCTAAAAGGTTAATATCTATGAATTTCGACTTTTTGATTTCCTAAGGGCCTAAGGGATTGTATTCGAGTTACTAAATCTAAAATATTATTCAGTTCTATGTATTTTCATTAGTGTTTTTTTTTATAGAATAAAAATCAAGGATATGTATATTGTAAACGTGAGCTATTTTAAACTATACACCATCGACAGGGGTGGGGGTATACATGAAAATCAAAACTTATGTTCTTCAATATTTTGTTAATATTAAAATGGAAAAAAAGAATGTGTTAAAATTTATTTTTCAGTCCTCATCCATAGCTTAAATTTATGGATTTCAAAATTCAGACTTATAATTACCAGTCATCAAACAGAGTTTATTAGTTGAGAATGCCTCAAGCAAATTGTGACATTTGATTTATTTGAACCCTTGAACAATAATAAATTCGTCGATGTTCGTACTTCACTCTTGAAACTATAATATGATTGTAATTTTATGAAAATAATGGGGCTATCGAATGGAAAAAAATTGTTGAGGTTGGATTTAAGAAGGCACATTTAGGCATGGCGTGTTTCTTTTGACAACGCATGTTGGAAATGTTATGTTAATTTTGGCAATCACGTGTGTGGCAACTGAATGCACATTCACTGTACAGGTTACAGGGCATATTTGTTGCGAAGAACATGTTGGCATTATATTGAGCGTAGATTATTGAAATCTTTATATTATCAGGGAAAACCATTTTACTTTAAACCAATCAACGACGGGAAACAGACTTAGTATGTGTGTTTGTGAGTATACTTTATTTCCAACCAGTACACTATAGTCCCTAAAAATCAATAGTTTAATTCTGCTTGTATATTTGAATCCATAAGAATAATTCAAGCTAAAATAAAAGCAGACAATGCATATGAAACATTTCCATAAGGTGTGTTAAGGAAAATTTTATTTAAAAAAAGTATATATAAAAAAATTAATAAGTTAATAAGAAAGAAGACGGGGAGAGGGAACCGGTCTGAAGGTATTAAGGTCAAGGTGACTATAAGCCAGTGGTAAAAATCTAAAATAAATTTCTCCAAAGGCAAAATACAATTAGATCAGTATACCCTTGGACGGGGCTTGAAATAGCTATTTCAGTCATATTTTTATCATCATCAGTATTTAATATTGCTTGATGAATGCAGTAATATCATAACATGTAATGGTGATTCAGCCCTCGTTCCTTCCCCGCCCGTCCATAAGGCATTTCTCCTTGAACTTAACTTTCTTGCTTTCCGTTTCTGCAAATAAATTTATGTATGCAAAGGGGACTCCGGTCGAGGATCGCTATCAACTCCATTAAAGCCTGTCTGCAGAATTAAAATACCACCAACTTTCCATTAAATATGAAAATCCAACCCCTACTTCTCTAGTTACGGCTACTTAATTAAGCTATTTTATTGATTAGTTGCAGTACTTCCGTTAAATCTAAAAGTCCGTCACGCAGGGGCTGCGTAAACTAAGCAGATTTCCCCCGTGAAGTTTTACAATAGAGAAATTTGCATACTGGTAACACAATACCACCGTGATTAGATAATGAGAAATCTTTCAGTTAATTAAAATAAATTCCCAACTGAAACGGCTTCTGAATTGTAAGAATAATTTATATTTTAATAACTCAAATTTTAGTAGTCCAAGAACTAAGGACGGGGAGGGCGGATGAACAGAATGTATTTGCATAAATCTCACAAAGTAAGGAAGGTAAGGTAAGGTTAAAAACGACAGGTTAGAAGAAGCTTCCGCCTGAGCCGAGAAATGACGAAGATGGCCGAACTAATCCGAACTATACCCGACCACAGACTTCATAAAAATGCAAATATCTCGGTTAATATTCAAGATAGAGAATAAATGTATATAACAATATTTATAGTAAATTTAATTTGCAAAAAGATTGGTTCTATACAATTTTTCGATCCGATGCATAATAACGGAGATATTTTGAATTTTCGAAAATCCCCCCTTCTAACCCCCCCCCCTCCCTCTGGTCCGATTTCAGCCATTAACGAACTTGATCTGACTTTTTACATAAAACGGTTAAATATCGAGTTTCGTAACGATCAAACAAAAATTGCGACCGCTAGAGCGTTAACAGACAAATATATATATATATATATAATTTTGAACGGACCTCATTTTCGTCATCTCCTGGGTAGGATCGATGGACATTTGAAGAAAATTTTCGAAAATCGCGTCATGAGTACGACCTCAATAGCTGATTTCCCTTGAGGGAAATCTGCTAAAACTAAAAAATCTAACACACACAGCCAAGAACATTTTGAATAAGTAGACGACGAATATTTAAACCAATAAATGACCCTCATCAATTGATTCTTTATCGTTGAAAGGCGATGGTTTTGAAAACAACAAAATTATTATCGGAAATATTGGTTTTATAGAACAAATAAAAAAAAATGTTTTTAAGATATATATTTAAATGTTATTTGAAATTACTTTGAAATTTAAAATTACAACTCATACTTCTAATGTATTTTAAGAAACTGCCAAACATATTCGAACTCTAGAATGACCATGATTCATCCAATTGCCACACCATGCTTCACGAGTAAATCTAGATAAGGAGAGTAATATGATGAAAATGAATGGATTATTTTTGGCTAAGGTTAACTAAGTCTTTATAGAGGGTCATTCAAAAAGAATGAACTGATTTCAAAGCTTTATGAGCTGTACACCAGCACTGCAGCAGAACACGTTGTGATGCGATCCTGGAAATGAAACATGATGATAATGACACCATAAAACTGTGTCTTTATTGCAATCTTGCATTGCTGTCTGTTAAGAAGATATAACTTAATAAAATTGGTTCATTCTTTTTGAAAGGCCCTCTATTTCTAAAGGAAATTACTTTTGTTTTAACCCTCCAATGACAGGTATCTGCAATTGGAAACGTACATTCGTTAGAATTCCTCCAGTCACTAAATTGTATTTCAGAGGTGCAAGTGAATAACTGTACAGTTTATGTACATGATTTTGGATTTAGGTGTTAATGGGTCAAAATTAAGGAGTACTTCGTGCATAAATTAACTCAATCATTCAAAACATTTTTACTGACTTTAACACACCCAGTAAATAAAAAAAGAAGATCAATGAAATTATGCATGTAAATATGCCTTGCTCTTATTTTGAGATTCCTATCAGTTTTTACATTTCACACTGCGCAATGAACACAAAATTATTTAGCGGCAATTTACGTCTAAGCCATTCAAAGAAGTAAATGAGTTTTTATGAGTCAAATATATTACTTGTGTTCACTAAAACTAATTTAGATATGGTAAATTAAGCCCTAACCAACAATTTCACTTCTGTTAATTTATCCCTTGTAATATAAAACGCCCTTATTAATATTAATAGAAAGCTCCTTATTCTATGCTGTGATTTGTTTTCAAGGTGAAATAAAGTATTTTACATCTTTCCTGGCATAGAATAAGTTGGGAGCGATTGTTCCTGGCTGAGTATTTCTAGGTGTTGCGGGAAATACATATAAATGGACTGTCTGGGAATGATTGACAGGACACCAAAACTGTAGATTTGTGAGTGGCTCTTGCGAGCAATAAATGGGAAGCTGACTACACACTGATACTAACATTCTACCGACGTTGCACGTGCTCTGTGTTAGATTATTGATGTGAAGTGCTGACGTTTCCGTTATATTATATCTATAATACGTTTGTTATATGTATAATACACAGGTAAGACAGGTTAATTAGGTTATTAGGTAATTATTGGAGTGTTGACTGAACAGAGGCAATGAGGCTACAATTGAAGGCGCCAAATATCCAGCAACTGGCTGCAAGGAGGTCTAAGGTACCTCCAAAAACTCACTTTGTGGGTGATTCTAGGTCACGGACTACCTGCTAGATCGAATGAAATATTCAAAGATCACTAGATCAAACAGACATTCTCAAGTGCTTTTAAATCTACTCCTCATATGAATATTAGCTCTACATATGTTAAAACACTTTCAATTTCATATAGACGAAGAGTTTTTCTAAAAAATTGTATACTGGCATTCATGTCATGTGTTTAATTACAAAAACAACCTTATTTAGACATAATGGTTTCCTCCCGAACACTCAACACTGTCAATATAAACACTTAAGTTAAAAATATGGCGGTAGTAGTCCACTCGATGTGGGTCTCATCCTAAGTAAATAACGTCTGTCATGCAGGAGGTGCGTTAACTAAGCACATTTCCCACGTGCGTCACGTATTTGCTTTTATCTCAAAACGTAAAAGTTCAATGAGAACAATATTTGGTATTTAGGCTTCAAATAATGTTCTTCATAATGTAACAGCTTATTGTTAATATGACATGAGTAGTAGTGGGGGTTTTCTGAAGGCCAACAACTAAAAAATGCAAATATCTTGGTTAATAATCTAGATAATGAAAAAACGTACATAACAACATTTATAGAACATAACATTTGCAATACGATTGAATCCATACAAAGCTTTGATCCGACGCATAATAACTGACATATTTCGAATATTCGAAATTCTGTCCTCGTAAGTGCCCCTCCCAACGGTTCGATTTCGGAAATTGACAAATTTGATCTTTCTTTTTACATAAAATAATTAAATATGAAGTTTGGTGACGATCATAAAAAATTGCAACAGCTAGAGCGTTAACACACACACACACACGCACACCCACACATATATATAAAATTGTGAACGGACCTGATCTTCATCATTTATTAGGTAGGTTCGATGGACATTTAAAGAAATTTTTTGAAAATCCTATTATGAGTAAAACCTCAATAGCTGATTCCTGAAATCTGCTGATATTGAATAAAGAAGAAAAAAAAAAAAAAAAAGTTGTTTTCCAAACGCCATATCTACACAAAACTCAATTTCACTTAATTTGTTGAGCATAAATACGAACAATTAAACATTTAAGTAGGTAGATCGTTAAAGGTTTCTGTTAGATTGTTGAGTTCATTGAAGAAAAGGCAAGTAAACAAGACTTAAGAGCATAGCTCGTGTTCACCTTGACAGGAGAGAGAGCAAGGTCGAGGCAAATGTATCTGTATAAAGGAGTAGGGTTCTAAAGGGCTTCTCTACCTCCGACTAAGGTAATTGCCACCTAAAGGCATAAATCATTAGACTATCTACTTATTTTCCTTTGGAAAACTCCCTAATGGATTTTATTAGCTCGTTTTACCAATTCCCTCCTGGAAAAATATCATTCACACCAACTGCGTAATTATATTCCTTACTAATGTTTAAAACGGAGAAATGATTCAACTCCCTTAATTACATGTAATTCAAAACCTTCAAACAGTGGTTAAGAAAACTGCGGGGAATAAAATGACTAATTTGCAAGTTTTGGTAATGTTCTTTAAATATAAACAGGACTGCGTTTAAACAGAAGATAATTTAAAATCTCTTTATGCAAATACTTAATCCTTTTGAAAGCTGCTAAAGGTCATAATAATATCACGAACAGTGATGAAATAGTTCTCCTTAGAAACGTTTGTAGTCAAGACTTGAAATTTAATGCCAAAAAAAAAACAACTATGACTACTACTACGGGAAAAATGAATAATATCATGATATTGCAGCGCACCAATAATATGGGTTATATATTATATTTCGATACAAATTTGTGTAATGGTGATATTTGTGATACTTATTTTCACCCCTTCACTAATCCCCACTCTTCTTAGAACATTTATTTTTCATTTATTTATTTATTTAAGTGTGTCGCAATTTTAGCGATTCACAGTAATCATATTATAAAACTAAGAGTTGGTATAGCCACCTTAAAATAAAAGAAAAATATGTTAAAATATCTAGTCCTAGGTCTGCACGGTTATATTTTCTCCAGTATATATTAAAGGTAACAGATTCGAATTCTTTAAGTTAGAGTTTGGTAAAAGTTTTAAATGTAGTTGAAAAGATGTGTCTGTTGGAGGTGTTACATGATTGTCGTGATGTATGGGCTGTTGTCGTGTAATAGTTCTAATAGGTTGGTGGGTAAGTACTTGTCGATTATTTCTCTGCAGTCTGTAAGTAGGTGTTTAATAGTCAGTTGTGTATTGCACAGTGTACATAATGGTGGTTCAGACCTAGTCATGAGATCAATTTCAGTTTTGGGCAATCTCAATATTTAGTTTTAAATGAAAAGATGAGGTTGATAATGACATTAAAAAATTAATCCACTAAATCATTGCAAAACTGAAATTTGTTTTAATGATATCATATAAAAAACAATTCTCTATTGCAATAGTAAGAACCTTAAGGAAATAAAACTTGAAATTTAACATAGCCCTGGGATGTTTAGTCGCATAATTCCAGAATCTGAAATTTGCATGAGAAGGCTTAAAAAACAAAAATACAAATAAATCGTGATGGTACATTTCACCCCTCCTCTCTATATCTACTCCATCTAGTCTGATTTCTCCCACTAACGAAGGTGATATTTAGTTTTACATAGAACTGTCAATTTTCTAATTTGGGAACGATAAAAAAACAAATAGAGGCTGTAATAGCGTTAACAGACGATTAAGGGATCTCGTTCTTGTTACCTCCTTGGGCCATTAGACATTTGAAGACATTCTTCGAATATCCTGAGTACCTGCTACCTTAATAGCTGATTTACCTTAAGGGAGATCTGCTAAACTGCCCTAAGGAATTTGACTTTAAAAACTATTTTTAACAGATTAATTTTAACCCTAATAAAAACGGGTGAAAATATTAATACCTTGTTTATTTTTTTCGAAAGAAAAGTCCATAGTCATAGGATCTGTAAAATTATAGCTTATATCATTTTTTTTAAGCAAAGGAGTACTTAATTCAAAAGGCAGTAATTGAGTTTGCAGTGTAATATAGGCCCAGTAAAAAGAATTTATTTAAAAAGAAAAGGATCGGTATTAAACATTGGATAGTAAACATTTTTAAAAAAAATATTTCCCAACAATTGCTGAAAAACTTTGGCCAGTTTTTAAAACAAGCGTTTACGAATGCTGCCGTGCGATGAGAAAGTTCTGCCATTTGAGTAAGGTTAGGCATCTGTCTCTAAGACAGAAAACGAGAACAACGCGTACCCATCGCTATACAGCAAATGCAATTACATAACAGTGTTGCTTATTCACTTCACAGTTCACGATCACAGGTAAGTGAAGAGTGATTAACATTTCTGAGCTATGCGGAATCATGACATAAATGACGTTAACTCAGGAATGCTGCCAGACCCTGATGCATCACTAACTCTTATACTGGAACTACCATTGTTTAATATCCAAGCCGTATTAATAAAAACCTTGCAAATTTAACACTTAAAAGTTAAGGTAGAATTTGGAGTGAAAAAAGCTGAATTGATAAAGCCAGTTTGATCACTCACTATGACTCTTTAAAATTTAATGAAGTTCGATTAATTACATTTGGATCACTTTTCTCGTTAGTTAAATGAAATAACACCGTACATATATTTGTAAAATGTACTATATCTTTATTAAAGTTACAATAACGCTTTTCACGCATAACATTACTGTACGTACCCTGAAAGCCTGAAGTTTTACCTGATGGATTCCGTTATCAAACCCAAGCTGTTTGAATGATGTACAATGAAGGATATTTATCGAAGAAGGCGAAATGTAATTAAAAGGATGTACTATGAAAGAAAGAGATACAAATAATTAAATATAATAATATAATTAGTATTATAAATACGAACCAACAGAATTATGCGAAATGTTAAGAACACTAAAGCCGACTAAAAATCTCCACTGCTTTCAGTATCGACTGGCAAAATATATGACAGTAATGGCTAGTAAAATATTAAATAAAATGGTTCCTATCAAAATAACCGCTTCTCCACTAGAACAGTAATAAAAGAAAGAGCACTTTGCCCAAAGACATAGTGCACATAATGTGAAACCAGATGAAAGAGAAGACAATGTATGGATTACCGATGGGAGAGAGTATGGGGAAGTTATGAAGGAGAAATTGCTTAAACTACGTAACGTTAGGCCCTTTTCGGACTACGGATTTAGTGAGTCCCCCATTGAATAAATTCCTTCTTTTTTTTTAAGCAAAATTCGAACCCACGACTCTATGCTTGCCTTTATAAAAGTCATATGAAGTAGTTCCGATTTACCATAGCAGCATAAGGTGTAAAATAAAAGCTATAAATTATTAATGGAATCCCCAACCCCCTGCATTCGGAGTAAACGCTTGAATGGAACTTAGACATCTAGGGTGGAAATTTGAAGTACAAATATATTAGGAATAGGATAGTGCTTAGGAATATTTTACTTATGAGACTTTAGTCAATTTAACGGCAACCTTAAATCGCATAAAACTCTTTATTGTAACACCATTAAATAATGAAGTAGCTTATTATGAGCATGCCCATTACCTTCGCCTTTGTAGCCAATATCCTCAAAACAAGGTATCTGTAGGCTCACTTTTACAAGTATAACGACATAGAGAAGTGCCTACAAGCATTCAATGGTGTTAAGAGGACCTTCTAGAACTACTCTAAGCCCAAACTAATTTGAGCTTTATGGAGAATGAGATGAACTTCCTTGATGACAATCTCGTGGCGAATTTAATCTCACTGTTATCACTTGTACACACAGCGGAGAGTATCGAGGTTTATTGGAAGGCTAATGCCTAATACAATAGTAATGACTTTAGGGACTCTTTCCTCCTGGTGAGTCCCCAGAAGTCATTCCACAGAATCTTTAACATACTCCCAGTTCGTTTAGGGTTTATAGGCAACAATAACTTGCTTTACTGCACACTCATAACATCACCTGACCCTATATACCACAAGAAAAATTAAGTATTTTTCAACTTCACGAGGACTCAAACATAAGTATTCAACATCTTTGTTATTTTATCATAATAAAATGCTAGCAGCAAAGCTGTTTTTTCAGGAGACTTCCTATTATCCAAATTAAACTGACAAATAATTTATACATTTTTCGGACATATATCCAGCGGAGGACGACATTGAATGAATCAAGAGCTCAAGCCTAGAGCGAGATAAGGAGGAATAAAAGATGAGATGAAAGTTATTCTACGAAGATATAGGTGTATGAATAGTGTATTTCTCCAGTGACATCATCATAAAATGTTATCATCATGTTCCCAAGTTATCATGGTCTCCCAACCACCATTGTTGATCGAGTTATATTTTACTAATGTTTCTTTACCGAATATATCAGAAATATAAACTGCCTCCAATATATTTTGTTTTTAGTTTAGCAAGTGTAAAAATTCTTACCTTCTTTGTTTTTCCTTTAAAAGTAAATGTTTCACAATGTTTTCTGCTCAGATTAAATAATGCAATTTACATTAGACCAACGCTAAGGGAGGAACACAGATTTGAAGACTAGAAAAAGTGATGTTATACATCTTGAGAGTGTACGACTACCTGTTAATGTAAATTGTCTTCCAACTTATTTCCTCCTTACTCTGCAAGTGTCATAGATCTACTGTCCAAAATTTCTATCTCCAATTTGTCTCATATTAAGGATTCTTTCTGAACAAGACATGAAAGTTAAGCTGGACCAGAGGTATCAGACAAATAATACCTTAATGTTAAGCTCACATGGGTATGAGTGGTGGTTTACTGGAGGTTTAAAAAGAAAATAAGGTATACAATTAAATCCTTGGAATTTATTGAAATAATGATATTCGCATTAGTACAAAATTCCTTCACGCAGGGGCTGCGTTAACTAAGTAGATTTCCCACTTACGTCCCGTATTTGCATTTATGACGTAGAAGTTCAATAAGAACAATATTTGTTATTTAGGCTTCAAATAAAGCTTTATAATATAACAGCATATTGTTGATATGACATAAGCAGGAGTGGGGGTTTACTGAAGGCCGAAAACTAAAAAACGCAAATATCTCTGTTAATATTCAAGATAGAGAATATGTATATAACAATATATATAGTAAATTTAATTTGCAATAAGATTGATTCTGTACAATTTTTCGATCCGACGTATAGTAACGGAGATATGTCGAATTTTCGAAAATCCTCCCCCTTCCAATGGTCCGATTTCAGCCGTTAACGAACTTGACCTTTCTTTTTACATAAAACGACTAAATATCGAGTTTGGCAATGATCAAACAAAAATTGCGACCGCTAGAGCGGTAGGATCGATGGACATTTGAAGAAATATTTCGAAAATTCCGTCATGAGTACAACCTCAATAGCTGATTCCCCTTAAGGGAAATCTGCTAAAATGTAAAGAACATCTGTAAGATATAACTTCATTAACAAGATGCTTGCTTGTAGGTGTTGTTACAATGTTGTCACTCTTCTGAACCCCCACTTCCCCGGTATTTCAGCAAGTAACGTATTTATTTACCTCCAGTTATACAAGAGCCTGTTAAATACCAAATTTATAACCACGGGTGCAAGAGCTTTACAACGCAAATAGCTGAATTCCATTATAGGTTGATGTGAAAAAACTAAATTAAATTAAACGTATATGTATACACATTGAAGCACTCTCTGCAGGGGCCTCCAAGAAGCAGGGCCAAAGACCGACCTTGGCATCTGCATCAAGGTCACTTATTTCTCTGTCAACACATTACTAACTGTTTAAACACTATTTACAAGCTGTTTAAACACTCCAAACAGGCAGTAATTCCTTACGATTTTTCGAAATATTTTTTACATATTTCTCAAGGAAACATTGACGAATGTTAAAGAAAATTATATTTGTTAACATATCTTCTTCATTAGAAGCAGGGTAGCTTTTTATATATATATATATATATATATATATATATATATATAAATATATATAGATAAACCCACTTATGACATTTGAGTGGTGGTTTAATATTCGACATGGATGTTAAAAAGTTGTGTTTTTTGGAAATCACTCAACTGGTTTAATTGAGATTTTGCGTTGTATTTTTGTGTAATACGGATTGAATTTATGAAATACTAAATATTACTTCTAACTTTATTTCATTAAAGTTGCGCGATCTAATATCGACGGAACGTCTTTCACATGAATATATTTTTGAACTACAATATATATTTACGCGTACAAAGTGTGGGAAGAGGAGAGAAGAGAGAGAGAGAGAGAGAGAGAGAGAGAGAGAGAGAGAGAGAGAGAGAGAGAGAGAGAGAGAGAAGACTAAGCACAAGATTCAAAAGTTGTAGCTTAAAAAGCCTCCATATCTATTCAAAATTATAAGTCTTAGTATAGTTTTATTTTCTATGCCATATTTGTCTTTTCGAATACGCAATGTATATGACCAACAGTGATAAGACTATTCGCACGTTTATGTTTCCTGTTATATGTCTATCATTTTAGAACAATTCATTATGCGTAGGAAAAGTAAATGAAGTAGGATTGAATTAATTATTACATTTAAAAAAGTTACTATTCAGTTCTTATTCAACAACTATGTGCGATGCTGTAGCTTAATCATTTTGATTTTTAACCAATCATTTAACATAATGGTTATTTTTTTATCTAGGTGTTCTTCATACTAATCAAGCGTCTCTTTTCTTTTGTATGTCAAAGACAGGATCAATAAACCATATCAAGCGTACGACAATCTCCTAGAATTAGCCCTTTTTCGAAATAACAGACCACGAAAGAAGCCCCACATCAAGTAATAATGAATCTATGGGAGGAAATATAGATTCATCTTCTCGGAAGTAAGGAATTGATGCGGTAGATAGGCGCGGGCTGCGGTTGGTCGCGTGCACTAAATTATACTCTCCGCTCCACTAGAAAGGCTCAGAAGAAGCGGTGGGACGCCGAGAAACATATATTCTCGAGACCATTGGAAACATTTATGTTCTCAGAGGACAATAAAGTTGTCCAACAGTGTTCCGGTCGGCTAATCTCAAACATATGTTCACCTACACCGCAGTCTGAGCACAGAAATAGCGAGAGGCGTCGAGTTAGAAAAACATTGAGATTGCATTAATATGGTGGATTGGTGTATTTATTGTTGCATTGCTGCACAATAAATCGAAGGGCTAAGCCACAGCGAGGCTATGTAAAGGAGTACCTATGTTTTATTCATAGTTTATGATTCATGTGGATGATATGGTAATGAAAAGCTTTCTGCTTTAGAGGACTTCTTTGCTATTATTTGAATCTGAACACGATCGCTCAACGGGCTCCAAGGTTGAGCCTGGGCTCAGAAGGCATTAAAAACTATTGATAAGGAAATATTTTATCATTTAAAATTAGCTTCCAGTTTATGTTCCTAAGTTCCTCTAGCCTTGTTCATGAAAATGTCAACTTCAACCATCTACATATATATCCTACATATAAACCAATTTTAAAAGTCCAAATTTAGAAATGTTACATTTTAAACGAAGTGATACTTGTCTTATAATTTATTTACTCAGGATTGTTTTTAATTACTTGGTTGTTTTATAAGATCATTTTGTAAAATATTAATTCAATTAATGCTTCTTTCCTTTGTTGATTAATTTTGTTTGTTGTGTTTTATTATATATTATTATATTTTTTGTTCTTTTTTTTCTGTTTTTATAGTTACTACTTAATTTGCTCTTGATTTAGTATGCGTTGGGTTGTGTTCAAGAGCAATAAATAAGCTAGCGAACTCTCCACGATAAATAAATAATATTCAAAGATTGGTCTTTTTAAAGCTTACATAGTGCCATCGGATTACATAATAAGGGTGTCATCGTCGAAAATGGGAGTCTAAATGAATTTTCTGAATTTATCAGAAATACTCAAAACAATCAGGTAGAATGCAAGTTTTCAATTTCAGGTCTTTACATCTTCTTATAATAAGATATAAACGGTAGGTCAATTGACAAGCACAATGAGAGAATATGAAAGTCTTTGTCGTATACAAAGTATTCTGACATAACAATTTATGCGAATACAATTTGCAGTGGGAAATTTTCATTGTTATTAAAATGAATAATGAAGAGATTCCCATATCTCAAGGCTACAAAGGAACACTTTTTTTATAAGAACGTACGACATAAAGAGTCATTCTTATATCTTTCAAAGCGAGCAACTTATTAAGTTCTGAATAACTCCTCTTGCATTATTTAAGAGATCATTAATAGGTCAATAGGATTATCAGTGTCACGTGCACATTCTTCTGAAAATTCAGAATTCCATCAATATCGCCCTCTGCATACCTCCTGCAACATTATACACCATGTAAACAGCTCTTTTGAAACCAACCATGTAGTACCCACCAACTAATTGTTATATAATAAGAATCTCTTTAAATATGCCTTCACAACATTGAGGTCTGCTTTAAACGCGTTCATTTTAGTGACAGCTAACTAAACCTAACTAGTTTCAAAGGGGCTATAAATGAAGTTTCTAAAACTCTAATACTTCTTACAAGAATAGGGTCGAAGCCTTATAATTCCTGGAATTTCAAATAGAAGCTTATTATTTATTTATTTTTTAATTTCACCTCCCTTAAAATTCACCATTAAAAACATGCTAGTGAGATTCAAACTACCATTCTGTGATTTCTTTATATTCTGGGAACATGAAATCACAATAGCTCTAAAGAATGATGAAATTTCCCAATAAGAAGCTTTTAGGATATAACAATGTAGGTTCTTCGTGGTTCCAAATTCAGCTAATGGAAGAAGGGTCTTTTGTCAGGTTAGGCCTTCACTGGTAAATTAGTGTATGATGACCTATCTAATGTCTTGTTTTAACTTAAAAAAGTAATGCCAAATGTACCTGATTTGCTATTGTTAATTATCATTTAGTTATTTATTGCCCATTAAAAATTTGGTTTTTAGATTTAAAATTAGCTCTATGATAATTTACATATTCGATTTTATTATCACTGAGTGCTGTTATAATTTATTTATTCTCTATAATTGTAATTAATTAATACCATATTAGACTAATTGAAGGACTCATTTTATACATCTGCAGCTACATAAGTAAGACTTGATGGATGTTTTCCTTGATGAATGTGAAACCTATCATCGAGGAACAAGGTATAATTTATACGAATGTAGGTACTTATAATGCATATTCTATTAGCACACAAGTTGTGTGAGTGTGAGCGTGTGTGAGTGTGAGCGTGTGTGTGTGTGTGTGTGAGAGAGAGAGAGAGAGAGAGAGAGAGAGAGAGAGAGAGAGAGAGAGAATAATTAATATTGGAAAGGTTTGAATAAAAAAAATAAAAAAACGGATTTGAAGCATCAAATAAATCAATTAAAGAAAAAGGAAGCTAAAGAGGTAATTGTGGTGTATTGAATTTGTTTAGCAGATTTCCCTTAAGGGAAATCAGGATCGTACTCATGACGGAATTTTCGAAATTTTTCTTCAAATGTCCATCGATCCTAACTAGTAGATGACGAAAATGAGGTCCGTTCAAAACTGTATATATATATATATATATATATATATATATATATATATATATATACTTGTCTGTTACCGCTCTAGCGGTCGCTATTTTTGTTTGATCATTACCAAACTCGATATTTAGTCGTTTTATGTAAAAAAGAAAGATCAAGTTCGTTAACGGCTGAAATCGGACCAGTAGGAGGGGGGAGGGTTTTCGAAAATTCGAAATATTTCCGTTACTATACGTCGAATCAATCTTATTGAAAATTAAATTTACTATAAATATTGTTATATACATTTATTTTCTATCTTGAATATTAACCGAGATATTTGCATTTTTGTTAAATCTGGGCGGATAACAGATGAGAGTGAGTTTCCCGCCAAAAGCTAGGTCAGCCGTTTCCTTAACTGTTCGGCTCTCGTGAAGTTTCTCTATTGTAAAACGTCATGTGGGAAATCTCCTTAGTTTACGCAGCCACTGCGTGACGGACTTTTAATCTTAGTGAGCTCCTATTTATTTTTCCCCCTTTGTTCTGCATATGTTGCTATTATCAAAGAAAAATATAGTTGATGAGGGTTCAATGTTCGCATCAACGAAAATAATATTGGACCTGGTATTTTGGTTGTACAGTTTGAGCCAAGAGGAGAAAGAGTTCTCATTTTCCACCATTGGTTTTTTTTTTTTATATTTCCATCAAATTACTTTTCCAATTACAAAATTTAATAAGACGTAATCCAGTACAGTAAATATTCAGGCTTTAATGTTAGAAGAAACTAGGGTAATTTGTTTCCAATAATAAAACGAGGTCATCCCTGGAGTAAATAAAGCTAGACAAGGCAATTATGGTAAAGGAGGTTGTTAGGAGGCACGTTGCGAGCATTTCTTAGACGATTGATGAAGATGAATGCACAAGTATTTTATAAGAAGCGTCAGATATATAGGGGTCAGGGGTGAATCTGAGGCTAAAGGCGATCGATCCGGGCAGAGGCTGTTCTTTGTAGGCCCATACATCCGCAATGTCGGCCTACTCTCCGCACCTTTCATATTTGTCTCACAACAACGTATTAGCAGATTTCCCTTAAGGGAAATCAGCTCTTCAGGTTGTACTTATTACGGAATTTTCGAAATTTTTCTTCAAATATCCATCGATCCTACCCAGGAGATGACGAAAATGAGGTCCGTTCAAAATTATATATATATATATATATATATATATATATATATATATATATATATATATATATATATATTTGTCTGTTAACGCTCTAGCGGTCGCAATTTTTGTTTGATCGTTACGAAACTCGTTATTTAACCTTTTTATGTAAAAAGACAGATCAAGCTCGTTAATGGCTGAAATCGGAACCATGGTTGGGGGGGGGGGGTTTAGAGGGGAGGATTTTCGAAAATTCGAAATATCTCCGTTACCATACGTCGGATCGAAAAATTGTTTAGAATCAATCATATTGCAAATTAAATTTACTATAAATATTGTTCTATACATTTATTCTCTATCTTGAATATTAACCGAGATATTTGCATTTTTATTAAATGTGGGCGGGTAACGGACGAAAGTGTTTCCCGCCAAAAGCTAGTTCGGGCGTTTTCGTAACTGATTGGCTCTCTTGAAACTTCTCTATTGTAATACTTCACGTGGGAAATCTGCTTAGTTTACGCAGCCCCTGCGAGACGGAATTTTAAATCCTCTAAATGGTTCCACATTCTAATTGATTTAGTTGTAAACCATCGGGCAAACATAGCTTTTTAGAATTCGGATGCTAATACTCAAGTAAAAATAATTGCCTGTTTATAGGGGCTCTGGTCAGCCATGTGAGTTAATGTGTTGGTACTTAATATGCTACATAATATTCTGAGCAAAGCGGGGGAGGTTATATGTGAACAACGTGGAATTTATTTAGTGATGTTCTCACTAAATAAAATCCCTAGTCCCAATCTAGCTAGGAAACGGTGGTAACCAGCGCCTTCTAATTAGTCACAATAATATAAAGTTTCTAAGCATAAAGCATACTTCAGTTTTTCCAGATTTGTGTCTAGATGCTATTTCTCTTATAAAATAAAGAAAAACATAAACCTATATGTTTAAAAGAACGGAATATCATTATATGATTATTTATTATTATTGACAAAAAACATACACCTTGAATTAAATTTAGTTGCTAGTGGATGTTATGATTACACCCTTTATTATTATTATTCATACAATAATCGCATTTCGCAACAGGGGCGATTTAGCGACGAATCAGTTATTTTATATACAGCATAATAATTAACATATAACTTATTTAACATATAACATATTAAATATATATATAACATATTCAACATATAACATTTAACCTATAACATATAATTATTATATTTACGTAAGTATGCTCATTTCTGCAAATATTTTCAGTATTGCCCTACATTATAATTTTTTGAAAATGATGTTTTGTTTCAAGTATTGGAATACGCGGTCTATATACGGGCTACAGTCATGTAGTAATTCAGTCAAAGTGTATGGTAGGTCTATGTGAGTCCTTAGATAGCAGTCAGTAAGTATATGTTTTATAGTAAGTCTACAGTTACAGTGTTGGCAGTAGAGTTCGTCTTCTCCAGTAAGTAGGTAAGTGTGAGTTAGTCATGAATGGCCAATTCTCAACCTCGTTAAGAACTCAACCTTTTTCAATATAGCGTGTTTACTATGTGAATCTGCGATATTGTATTGCAATGGGCTATTTTTTACAATTATCAAATTGCATTAGGCATTTGTTTCAGGGAATATTTATTCGGTATTTACTTGATTTATGTATCTATGTATTTATGAAATTACCTTTATTAATAATTTAATTACTTTTTATTTTAGATTAAAATTTTTCACACCAGCAGAGGCACGAAGCTAGGTGTCCAGGTGTGCCGACTTGCAAGAAGCTTCTTTTCAAGCTAAACCTCCCCATTTTGTTGAAGTAGGATACTCCTATTGCTCAGACAAGGTGGTTCCCTATACGTTTTAAACATTAATATACTTCAAGTCTTGTAGATAAATATACTTTATTATGCAACTGAGTGTAGATTTTTACATACATTCTTCTTCCATCTGGCCTTTGCTTGACGATAAATAAAATCATTAAATGATATTTTAAGTTATTTGTTTAAAGTTGAATGTAATTATCTTACACTGTTGATAGGATGTCGTTGTCAAAAACATTAACAAAGTAGAGATAGTGCCCATTTCTTCACCCTGCGCATTGATTTAAGCACCCCATTTACAGCATACAATTGGTGAGTATATGATTATCCATGCATGAAATGAAATAGTTTAGTTGTCACAAGATTGCTTAAAAATGCAGCAATAACTTGAAAATGCTTGAAATATATTAGCTTAATTCCCTGTCCAGTAGTTAAAGGAAGGAACAACTTTATCTTATACTTTCTTCACAAAGTAGTTTCTACCTCAGTTTGACTTTGAACTTTGATAGAAATTATTTTTGGCAAAGTTACTTTTTCTTTCCACATGAAAATAAACGGACGGCTACTGAATATCATCAAACAAGTTTTGCATTAATGTTTACTTAGCTTAAACAAGGATATGTGTTTATTAAGTGTCACACGTTTGAAACATAAGCTTCATTTTGAGAGATTACATTAACACCGTATAATAATTATCGTTTAAATTTAGAAAAAAAAATGTCATTGAAACTCGAGTTTTGTAGTAAATGAAAAATAAATTCGAACACTAGAGCGTCAATACTCAATCAGAAATATAGTTGCGTGCGTACATCCATAAATTTGAATAGATCAACAACTATGTATCTGCTACCATTTTAGTTATTCGAAGAAATTTATCGAAATGATTATAACCTCAAAATCTGATAAATATTGATTTCATTATCATAATTTCATTAAATATAAAAAATGCTCTCATATAGCACATAAAAATATGTAAGTATTATCTAGTCAAGGCGGTTAAAAACTCGAAACAACTAATACTTGTGATGATCATGAAGGGATTTTGGCCAAGGAGAATCGTCAGATGAAACAAACAGTTCAATTGTGACGAGAGCTGTTTACAAAATAAGCGTGGGATTTCTAGAGCAACAGATCAATCAGCCGTTTTCATTGCTCGGCTCAACCCAACATATCCATTTTGAAGGTCGCCATTTACATTCTTCCTCTGAGTGCTTTAACCGCCATCCTCCAACCCTGAGCCACTGCTATAGTCTCAGGAAAGTCGCCGAGTGGTGGTTTTAATCCAGCTTAATATGCTTCGACTTCATACGCCTTCCAGAGAGAAAAAGTCCGTCACGCAGGGGCTGTGAAACTTAGCAGATTTCCCGGAAGCAAAACAGTTACGGAAACGGCCGAACTAGCTTTCGGCGGAAACGAATAGAACCGACTTTAGCCGATCTCATCTCATCCGGTATCGGAACACACTTAATAAAAATGCGAATATTTCGGTTAATATTCAAGGTAGAGAATAAATGTATATAACAATATTTATAGTAAATTTAATTTGCAATAAAATTGGTTCTATACAATTTTTCGATCCTACGTATAGTAACGGAAATATTTCGACTTTTCGAAATTTCCCCTGTAAACCCCACCCCCTCCCACTGGTCAGATTTCAGCCATTAACATCATCTTTCTTTTTATATAAAACGATTAAATACCGAGTCGGCCACCAGAGTGTTAACAGACATATATATATATATATATATATATATATATATATATATATATATATAGTTTTGAACGAACCTCGTTTTCGTCAACTCCTGGGTAGGATTAATTGATGGACACTTGAAGAAATTTGTCGAAATTCGCCTCATGAGTACGGCCTCAGTAGCTGATTTTCCTTAAGGGAAATCTGCGAAAACGAAGGAAAGAAAACACCCTGCTCGAGTTGAGGTTCCTCATTGACACATGTTATTTATATCGAGACCACGAACGAATCATTGTTGAAAGGAAAAATGGTGGAAGGTGAAATGATATGAGTGCGGAGGAGAGGAGGGATAGAAATCACTTTGACCTTTTTATTTTTCCACAACGCGTTACATTTCCTTCATTTGACACCTCTTTTCGCGTCACTCTCTTGCGTAACTTCTGCATAGCTATAGAGATACCTGACCACTAATCGGGGCACGTCAAAAGTAATAAAGACAGGCAACACAAACAGGCTGATTACTTCAAGCATGGAAGCATAGCAATGATTACTTTTAATCAATTTACTCTTTATTAAAATACATGATGAACATTATATAGCATTCTTGTTAACAAAACTATGTTTGCCTATAGATATGTGGATATTTTTTTTTAATCTTGGTTGTGTTCATCTTTTATCTAAAACTTATATATTGTCAAAGTTTTATATAATTTAAAGTATTAAAATAATCCCCAGCGAGAGAGGTTCTGTTTTCTAAATGACCGAGTTTTTATGCTATTTTAATCCCTTAAGTATAGTTTACGGCAATCCCGCTGTATGCAATTTATCACAGGCTGAACACATTATCTTATAAACATAGTATTTAGTATCCTTGTTTTTAATTTTATCTGTTATACAGCTACAGATCTTCTTGATGTTATCACTGTATGTACACCAGTTAGGTCCATTTGCATTCTCCTTAGATTTAGACGAGGGTTATTGGACGAGGTGTGATCTTAACTGTCGTTGCAACGTTTTCGTTTTTAAATTTATTGGTAATATTTTTTAAAAAATGCTTAAAAACAAAAAGTAAAAACGTAAAGCTCAATTATAATTTAATTTTGGGCAAATGTTAAAATAAGATCAATTTCAAAACATCATTTTACATTTTGAACATAAATTTAAGGAAAGACATTTTAGAAATTTTATATGAAGATAGCAACGCAACTAAAAGGAAATTAAAAGAAGACATCCACATAATTTAAAATTAATATAATGTTATTAGTAAGAAAGGTGAGATTTTAAATAATATAAATGATGTGTCTGCTTTCGTGGTCGTCTAATACGCCCACAGATTGTTCCTATTAATTAGCCTCAATGGCTTAAATCGGGCGAAAGCAAAAAATAAATAATATTATAATTAATGTTTAAGTATAATAAGAGTTCCCTACAGAAGCATAGTATATATTGGATTTAGTAACTCAAAAATGAATTAATAAAAAAAAAACAAGTTAAAATAAATAAAAGAGTGAAATTTTGAGATATGTATACGTATATAAATATAAAATAAGAGTACATACAATTTGATTCCTATGCATATGTATAGTACATAATAATGTTAGCATGAAAAAAAGCAGAATAAGAAGAAAATCCATTTATAAAAAGTCCGTCACGCAGGGGCTGCGTAAACTAAGCAGATTAAATACAAAAGGTAATGAGAAATCTTTCAGTTAATTAAAATAAATTCCCATCTGAAACGGCTTCTGAATTGTAAGAATAATTTATATTTTAAAAACTCAAATTTTAGTAGACCAAGAACTAAAGAAGGGGAGGGGCGGATGAACTATGAATATTAGTCATAATTACATACTCATATGTAGTTAAGGTACTTAAAAAATTAAACTAGAAACCACGTTCAACTCTAAAAATTCTCGTTCAATCCAGATGTGATGAATGTTTTTTTTTTCCTTGTCCCGATCATGTCCGAACTGCGTTTCTAATAAAGGTGACGGGTCCTTATAGATGCCAAAAGGAAGGGTCTGAGGAATGCAAGCTCCGTCAGGGCTAATCTAAAGGTTAACCCACCTAGAATAGACACAACTATATAAACCTAGAATTAGAATAGAATGCGCTTCCCAGCAATAATACTCCTCAATAACAATAACTCAGGCAGTTATCGATTAAATATATTTATTTTTTATTGATATCAGAAAGTGTTATTAGTTATAAATGCTGTAGAGAAGGATGACGTATCAAAAGGTGATGATAAAATAAGCTTTATAATCATTCGAAATCACAATAAACAAATTATTGTTTCAAAGCGTACAAAAAATAGTAACTGATAAGATATTTACAAATATTACCGTACAAAAATTGTTTGAACGGAAACAAATGTTTTAGAACTAAAAGTGTAATTAATAATTAATAATAAATAAAGTATCGTCTTGTGTGATTATATAAAAGACAAGCTCAATCGAAACAAAAACTTCTTCCTTGACATAATCGCCAGTGTAATAGCTTTAATGAAATAAGTGCTGAATAAATAAGTACCGTCAAGCAGGGGCTGCATAAACTAAGCAGATTTCCTGCATGAAGTTTTACAATAGAGAAATTTCACGCGAGCCGAGCAGTTAATGAAACAGCCGAACTAGCTTTTGGCGGGAAAGTCGCTTCGCCCGTTAGCCGCCCAGATTTAATAAAACTGAAAATATCTCGGTTAATATTCAAGATAGAGAATAAATGTATATAACAATATTTATAGTCAATTTAATTTGCAATAAGATTGATTCTGTACAATTTTGCAATCCGACGTATAGTAACGGAGATATTTCGAATTTTCGAAAATCCTCCCCTCGAAACTCCCCCTCCCACTGGTCCGATTTCAGCCGTTAACGAACTTGATCTTTATTTTTACATAAAACAACTAAATGTCGAGTTTGGTAACGATCAAACAAAAATTGCGACCGCTAGAGCGGTAACAGCAAATATATATATATATATATATATATACAGTTTTGAACGGACCTCATTTTCGTCATATACTGGGTAGGATCGATGGACAGTTGAAGAAAAATTTCGAAAATTCCGTCATGAGTACAACCTCAATAGCTGATTTCCCATAAGGGAAATCTGCTAAAACGTTTTTTACAACAAATAAAATTCTATTGAAACAAATATAATTACAATTCAAAAATTACATTCAATATGCCCTTATCAAAAACAGCTGTAGAATATACACCGGAGATTAAATAAACTAATGCCAATATAAGAAAATAAAAAAACATTGAGGACCTTTTGGAGTTTAATCAATGGGATTACGAATTACTGTAAGTAGATCGTGCCAACAATCGAAATCCTTACCTCCTTCGAATAAACAACTACTGACCCTGGCAGATTTGCAGGTTCATAATCATTGGAGTCAAAACGCCAATAATAACACATTTAAGAACAGTGTTATTATTATTATTTGTAAGTGATAGCAATCCCAAAGAATGATTAATACGCAGTCCATTTTAGAGCTTAATCCATAATTATCGGTTTATAAAAAAAACTTTTAACAGGGGTCCATGTTTTTATGTAGTCAACGAATAAGGCTCGTATAAATAACGGTTGGACATAGTCCATAAGACCTACGGATGACCTATGTATAGAATCAGTCAATATTTAAAGTAAATAGATTCAAACCATGTTCAAATACTAAAGCTTCTATCTAGTGATAAATTTAGACTTTGTTGACAGTAAATGTTTATATCAAGATGAGGAGATTAATGCCAGGCGTCACTAAATTTGTATATGATTATTCTCACGAAGTTAATTCATTCATTGATTAAGATTTTTTCTTTCCTTTCACTAAGATATATCACTCATACATATATACTTCATTGAAAATGAATAATATAATAACTACTTTAATAATTTATAGACTTTTATAGACCAAAGTTCATAGAATGGCATGTTAGCTAACATTCCATAAACAGATTTTGTAATAGAAGAAGAATAGTGCTTTCTGTCCAAGAACTGCATCTTCAGTTAGATAAATTAATCACGACACTATATATACAAAACATATTAAAATAAAATTTTAAAACGTATACCTAATTAACAATTAATTAGATAAACAATGCTTACAGGGTCAAGAAACAAATAGGAATCACTCCAAATGTTTGAACAAAGCAAATTAAAAATAATTAACAAATGCACAATCGCAATAAGAAATCCTCTTTGCTAATACATTATTTTATTCGCTCAAGCAATTAATTAAAATACATGCAATAACCCAAGATTGTCCAATGCTCTTCCCCTCTTCATTCAGATTAATCTCAGGTCCATAGCATTCTGATGTTTATTATTTCATGCTAGAGTGTGAAGTTGAATCCAAAATTTATTATGTATGACCACTTTTGAATTATTTATCATCCTTCACGTCAAGCTACTACGGTTAATCAAGATTGGTTGTCTCCAGTTTGCTCTACTTCCCAAGGTGGAGCAATAGATTTAACTTAGTGGCTCATTAATAAATAAATTCCTATTGCACACGGGGGAATCGAACCCACGACGTTACCATAAGCATTGAGACCTGATACTTCATATACCAAGGAGTTTTTTTAAAAACTATTTAACACATTTGTTTTCCTACAGATTTCCTTCAAGGTTGAGTATACCTCCTATTGAGAGTGTTCTTATGAGTCAGAATTTAAGAAATCGTACAACAATTCTGCTTGAAAATGTAATATTTTATAATTGTATTCTTCACATTTTTTTTATCTAACTACAAAATTAGTAGATTTATTTTTTAGCTTTCATCCTTCAGTTAAACCTCATACCCATTGATAGCATGTTTATACAAAGTTACTAAACACCCGCAGTCCGATTTACGTAAGTTTTAGCAGATTTTACTAAGGGAAATCAGCTATTAAGGTCGAACTGACGCGATTTACGAAAAATTCCTTCAATTGTCCATCAATCCTACCCAGGAGATGACGAAATATATATTTGTCTGTTAACGTTCTAGCGGTCACAATGTTTGTTTAATCGTTACCTAACTCGATTTTTAATCGCTTTATGTAAAAGGAAAGATCAAGTTCGTTAACGGCTGAAATCTCATAGGGAGAGGGTGGTTTAGAGAGGGAGATTTATGAAAATTCGAAATATATCCGTTACTGTACGTCGGATCGAAAATTTGTATAGAAGTAATCTTATTGAAAATTAAATTTACTTTTAATTTTATTCTCTATCTTGAATATATATATATATATATATATATAAATATATATTTATATATATACATATATATACATTGAGAGTGTGTGTGTGTGTGTGTGTGTGTGTGTGTTCTAATTTTTAGTTTTGTTTTCTGACTCTATTAGTATATTCTTCTTCCCCTATTCCATGATAGCGACTCAACACCGCTGTTCGACCCACAAAGAGGCATGCCTTGCTACACCACCGCTCACCTTTCTTCAAGAAGTCCTGATATAACAGCAATGTCCATCTGTACAGCTTTCACCCTCTATGGACAACTTTGGCTGGGCAAAGAGTGTATGACTCCTCTATTTTGTTTTATTGTTTATTTAGGAAGCCTAGGGAAGAAAAAGCACAGACCGTATATCCAGTTTTCATTTTAGCTATATCTCTTGGAATAGCACCCTAATGACACTTAGAACAGCCTTCTTGCAGTAGCATGCACCATGAGATATGTGCTGTTTTTATTTTTTTAATTTTATTATTTGAGTATTTATTAAATTTTCTACTGTTTTTATCCTGAATTTATTTTGGTTTTTATTTTTTTATTGTTTATTTTTTGTTTTTTAGACTGTTGGTCATGCTATGATTAACTTAAGGTTTTTGTTTGTCAGCAGGCACTGAGGTGAAAGTGCACTTTGCATAATATTAAAAACAATAGTAGAGAATAAGGCCTTTTTTATTGATCCTCATCAATTGGTTCCTCTACCATCCAGCATATTCAAGAGATATGTTTTTATTTCATTCTAATTTAGTTCATCATTTTTGCACCTTTTGGGAGGGGAGGGGGATATAATAACTTTAATTTAATTATAACATCCAACATACGTTTTTTAAAATAGTCTAATATTCATGTGAGGTTACATACTTTATAGGCCCTTACTGGATTGATTTTTAGCAAGCCTTTTGAAAAAGAAACAGAGGTATTGATGTACCCATATATCATCTGATATATTTTTCTCTTAAGAGCTCATTTTTTTCTGCTTACAGCTTCTTAATAGATAAATAAAAAATAAAATTCTTCACCTGAAGCGAGAGGCCGACAGGTAGAATTACTATGTGTCCCCTAGACAAAATAAAGAGATTCTATTTTTGATCCGGATGACTCGCTATTAATAAAGGACCATTGGCAACAGCTAAGCACTCTAAATAAACAACTCCCTTGACTATCTCATAAACAAATGGGTCTCTTAGCCCTCTCTAATGTGAAAATATATCCTGAAAAATACGTGTCAAATATAAACATATTCTAAAATTGAGAATTAGTAATAATAACAAAAAACATTACGTATAAAATAATAACACTTCCAGGATTTTCATTAAAACAAGACCCTAGTATAGCTGTTAAAGGAATCTCAACCCTAAGAGAGAAACACGGAGCTTTATAATTGTGTGAGACTCAGGGAGGGGTCCTATAATGTAACGAAGATACGAAGTTCCTTAGCGAGTACAGTTTTGCGTTTTGAGATTGTCGAGAAACTGCCTGAACAAGGAAATACTAAGAGCACTCCGAAGTGATATATAAGATCCTACCACAAGAGAAGTGTAGCCAAGCCCTGAGCCTTTCAAAAGTTGTTCTACACAAGGCATCTCCTCATATGTGCCACAGTTTCTCAAACTCGGCTCGCATATATTCTAATTTCCAAAATCACAGGGTTGGAATACGGGAAGTATAGAAATCAATTCACTCACAAAAATAGTCTAAGAGTAACGTCCCAAAGGAAAGCGTCTGAATGGCAAACAAACAAGTTAGCCAACCCCTCAGGGCTGAATAGATAGATAGAAATATTCTTAACTCGAGAGGAAACCAATTACAGAAATATATCATAACATATTACCTTTATTGAATTTTTATCTCAATCACTCAAATTTTAGTAGTGTAAGTACTTAAGACGTGGGGGGGGGGGGAATCAACAGAACATATTTGCATGCATCCCGTATAATAAAGGTCTCGTAAAAACATTATTCGGTAGTTAAGCTTCGAATAAAGTGCTTCATTATGTAATAGAGTATTGTTTATGTGGCATGAGTAGAAGTAGGGATTTGCTGACAGCTGAAAACTGAAAAATGCAAAAATCTCGGTTAATATTCAATATATCATGACACGATGATTTAATGTTTATTATAACAATATTTATAGTACATTTAATTTCCAATAAGATTGGTACAATACAATGTTTCGATCCGACTTATAGTATAGTAACGGAGATATTCCCCACTGGTCCGATTTCAGCCATCAACGAACTTGATCTTTCTTTTTACATAAAACGATTAGTTACCGAGTTTGGTAACGATCAAAAACAAAAATTGCGAACGCTAGAGCGTTATCAGGAATATATCTCAACAACTCAATATATATAATTTTGAACGGACCTCTTTCTCGTCATCTAATATTAATAATAAACTAATAACATTATATATTAAATGTTTACCGTAGCAAAAATCAGCAATTAAGGTTGCAATAATTAAGCGATTTTTGTTTATAATAATAAAAAAATATGCTTAAATTGCCAAGAAAAGGTCAGTGTCTACGAAATATGTCATCATGTAGGAATAATTACGCAACTTGAGTTGCATGGTAAGGTGATAGCTTAAATTGTTTTTCTTATCTAATCACATTGTTGTTTATCAGGTTCCTATTTCTAAATTCAGCCATACAACATTGAAATAACAAAGGCTTCTTTTAATAACTGGCTTCACATTATGTAAGCTATGTTTAATAATAACGTTTTTTTCGTGACGTAAATGGTATACATTTGCAAATCCTGACCTGTATACATAACGACCAATAAGTCAAATTTCACACTTTTTTTCCTCTGCGAAAAGATTGCTTAAATAAAACATTGTGAATTGACAAACGTCCACAACGCAGGAGCTGCGTAAACCAATCAGACTTTCCAGGTGCACGAATGACACACGTCGACGTCAATGGTATCTTATCAGCAATTATGACGTCATCTGCACATCATAATCTCTATTTATCTCTTTCTAAGAACCCTAGAGGTTTAAAACTTAAGCTGAATATGAATTATTTAGTGATATACTACCTAAAAGTAGAATTGCTAAAAATGGTGATTTACTGAAGGCCGAAAACGCGAAAAAACAAATAACTCCATTAATATTCACGTTCATGAAAAATGTATGGATCAATAGTTTGAGTACCTTACATTAATCAATCAATGGTAAATACAGGTACAATGGTAAATTTTTCGGTTGGAAAAATAATAACAGTATTTAGGATTGTTTGTTTTGGCCATCCTCAAAACCCTCATTCCAATTGATCTGATTTCGGCCATTACCAAATTTGATAATTCTATTTGTTAAGATAATTGCATTTAGTATGCAAGTAGATTTCAAGAATTCAATTACAATTTTTCAATATTTATAGTAAATTCAATTTGCAATAAAATTGGTTCTATACAATTTGTCGATCCGACGTATAGCAACTGAAATATTTCGAATTTTCAAAAATCCCCCCTCTTAACCCCCCTCCCACTGGTCCGATTTCAGCCATTAACGAACTTGATCTGTCCTTTTACATAAAATGGTTAAATATCGAGTTTGGTAACGATCAAACAATAATTGCGACCGCTAGAGCGTTAACAGACAAATATATATATATATATATATATATATATATATATATATATATATACATATATATATACATATATATATATATATATTTATATATAGATATATATCAGTTTGTACGGACCTCATTTTCATCATCTCCTGGGTAGGATGGATGGGCATTTGAAGAAAATTTGCGCAAATCGAGTCATGAGTACGACCTCAATAGCTGATTTCCCTTAAGGGAAATCTGCTAATACAAATAGGGGAAACATTTGTATAAACATAAAAAAATTAATATTATGGTTAATATAATAATGTCTTTTTAAAGTGTTTTAAAAATGTATGCCTTCAAATAATTGTCTCCAAATGATCTGAAAACATGCTTCATAACCAGTAATCGATATGCTAATTGTATATCGACTGATTCAGTGTCTTAAAGTCCAATTCATTATTTCAATAGACACGACGACAGATAACGCATAACTGCATATCGCAGCGTTGCTCCTCCAAAGGGACAAAACCCCTGAAAACACTGTTTCGTAATGCTGAAATGAGTTGCTCAACTTGAAGAATGGCCTGCCCAAAACAAGATTCATTCCCCCGATCTCGTCCATTTTGAAATGAAACTAAGCAAAAGCAGCTATTTTACACAATTCTTTTTCAAACAGTTATATAAGCAGCGGTCTCTTAACAATAGAGGCTTAGCTTTTCTTTATAAATCTTCCTTATTTATTTTACCGGCCGGAAAGGACTTAACACCACTAACTTGCTAACTTCATTGTCTGACAATCTCAAGTATAAATACCGGGATTTTTTCAAAATAACAATTGATTTACACCAAATAACTCAGGGTATAAAACCATTCAAATTTGTATTTAATTCGAAATTAGTAATCATTACTCAATTTACAGACTTTCTTGAAATCTCAGAAGTATATATCACACTAGAAGAATATTACGCTAAACTATTTGTTTTCTCATTATTAGTTTAGTTATTCATAAATCCGTTTATATTTCACGAATCAAGTAATTCATGAACTATTAACACTTTCTTATTTTGAAAAATAGGTTGAAACCCTTTTTTTGGGTAATTGATTCGACGAAAACGGTTTAGCGTTTATTGGGCCAAATAGAATGAAAATTCATTTTTAGGTAGATACGTTCACGATGTAATAAGTAATAATAAAGTCCCTAAACATTCACCAGGACTGGAACAGTACGACAGCAGTCGCTCTAATAAATACTTAATGTTTACGTAGGAATGGAATACTAGGGAGTCAAGCTAAATATCCTGAATTTGAATATAGGAGGGTTTGTATTGGAATACAAACTTTCAATATTTATAGAAATATTGAACAACAGATATTCCCTTGTATTATCTAGGATACAAAATGACAGCGCTTATTTATTCTTCCTTGTATATAGTAAGGGATGGTTTTGAATCACGAAAAATGTTGGCTTTCAAATTTCAACTTAATTTTCAACCTCCCTAAACCCACTATTACTTACCTGTGCTCTTACGTAACTAAAAAAAATCTGCTAATGACAAACCTTAAAATTTCATATTTAGGACTTCTGTAACATCTAGTTGTGCATCACTACTTATGATCGAAATCTACTTAGGGAAAGAGATGGTTCAGAAGAGAGTGAAAATATAAAATTGAAATTCCTCCGTAGCTACAATGATTCAGAAGATTTGCATACGATATTTTTTGTTTATTGAGTTTAAGTTAAACAGTTGTAAATTATATCCTGTGATATGTTTTTATCCGATGATGTCTTATATCACAGAATGAAATAACTTTAAATTAAGTGCAACAAAATAATTTGTTTATTTCATTTGATACGAGTACAAGTAAGACGTGTGGTGTCAATTTCATGGCGTATTTATTCAGCCTATTAAAGGAGTAATAGATCGGAAGGAACCTGAGTTTAAATCAGGATTTTCCTGTAACAATGTTGCCAAATTCTATTATAGGACAACGGCAGATAAACATGTAAATAAGTTCAAACCGGGGAATGGGAAGAAACGGGTCAAACTAATAATAATAAGCAGCGGTCTAATTTTAAAACCCTGCTGTCTCCAGAGTCTGCTGTGACGTCACATGAGGAGGCTACGTCAGGACACGTGGCCCGCATCAAGCCGTCGTTCATCAACGACTATCTCGCCTCGGTACATTTCCTCGGCACGTCTAAATCCGGGCAGGGGTGCTGCTAGCCTCTCCCTATCACTCACTTATCGCCCTGGCGCTAAGGCTCTCTCAGTTATTTTTGACATTTGTGACTAGTATTGCCTCAAGGAAGTTTGTTTAAAACTAAATATTCCCCCCGACTAACTGCCGTAGACTTATCACTAATTTATATTGTTAAGAGTATTAAAGGCTTTCTCAAACTCCAACTCAATGTTCTAATAAAACTAACCCGGATCAATATTTTAGTGGACCTCCATTTTAAACTTCATAGGAATTACTTAATCAGGTCACAATAATAATTCAAATTCAGATCACAGAAAAAAAAGGGCCTACAATACTTAACTAAGGAAGTTTTATCACGGTGGTAAAACATGCATAAATGGTATTACAACAAAGTGTTGGGGAATATATGCATGAGGTCATTCTGCGTTTAAGAGAGGCAGTAGGTTTAAATGCCATAGTGTAAGTAAAAGAAAAGTCTCTAATCCAGGCCAAAATTGTCAGATAACTGTAAAATAAAAACCTCCATACCTGAATAATGATTGTATAAGCAAGGTGAATACTAGCAACAATTTATAAAGTATAACGTAAAAAGCAAATCATCAAAAAATAATTTATGATCAGGTGTGTTACTCTTTAAGACGAGACACTTTTCTCACCATTCACTTAATAACGAAGTGTGTCTAATTTTAAAATACATAGTTACAGTGCTAAAAAAAATTAATTCAAAAGTTGAAGTTTATTTACTAATGTCCATTTTATGCTGATATGACTTATTGGGATGGGATTTCTACAGGTGGGACTATATGAATTCAACACTAAATTAATGCCTATGGAATCCATATTTACCAAGTGAATGAAAAATTTATTTCCGTTGGTAGCCTTTTTCCATGGAAACATCCTATATTTTTCAACACATGATATGCATTAACTAGTGTCAGTATGTAACCTTTTGAAACTTATTGTACCATCAATTTATATTACTGAAATAGATCAGTGAATATGAGATATCTGACGGGTGTTGGGTCTCAGAGTTCAGGCTAAGTGGGCAATTTATTTTGACATATGTATAATTTTTCTATTCAAGAAAGAAAGTTGAATTAAAATCATTTCTTGGACGAAAGCGACGTAATGATCTTATGAACGATTCATTACTGATGTATTAAGAGGCATACGCGGTCTCAAAATCACAGTCAAAACATCATTTGAATAAATAGAACAATGTGTTTACATTCAATGCCTTTATGATTATTATGATTCAATCAAGTTTCATTAATATTATGGACAGAATTCACAATTTAATTTAGTACGTTCGTCACTAAATAGATTCCTATTGCCCAAGTGGGAATCGAATCATGATTTAATCATTAATATTAAAAAAAAATCTTTTCCGCAAGAATAGAATATTTTAAATGTTTAGAGGTAGGTTGAGAAAACCACCTGTACTTTATAACAGAAGATTAGCATGTGTCAGGGTTAAATTTAACATCATTTTTAATACCATTATTAATGAAAGTTTTGGTTCTTTTTATCTCCAAATACTAGGTAGATTAAAACAGAGGAAAAAATCGGTGATGAAATATATGATTGTTTGGTAAAATAGGACACCCTAAGCATGTTAAGAATAGTCTATTGCTTTAGTAAGAGAAATAACTAAAAAATGCTAATATCTCAGTTAATAATCAGGATAGTGAAAAACTGTACATGGCAACATTTATAGAACATTACATTGGCAATTAGATTTGTTCTATACAATATTTCGATCCGACGCATAATAACGGAGATATTAAGAATTTTCAAAATTCTCCCCCTCTAAACCCCCCCCTCCCCCTGGTCCGATTTCAGCCGTTAACGAACTTGATCTTTCTTTTTGTATAAAACGATTATATATCAAGTTTGGTAACGATAAGACAAAAATTACGACCGCTAGAGCGGTAACAGACAAATATATATATATATATATATATATATATATATATATATATATATATATATATATATATATATAGTTTTGAACATCATCCGTCATCTCCTGGGTAGGATTGATGGACATTTGAAGAAATATTTCGAAAATCGCGTCATGAGTACAACCTCAATAGCTGATTTCCCTTAAGGAAAATCTGCTAAAACGATTAACATTAAAAGAAAAAATTATATACATTATGCTACTATGGCTAATGGGAACGGATTATCTACAGGTTGCCACCCTTTTATAGACAAGGTGGGACTAAAGATTTTATTATGATAATAAATAAATTACAGAAAAAAAACAATCCTCACCCAAAATTCTTATCCTATCCTACATCACAGCCCGGTATGTGTATATCCCGTGTACATGAGGTACTTGTTTTTATTTTGCATGCTTGCACGTGTTTCTTTCGCTTAGTTTTCTTCGCATACCCTTCTTCTATGCATGATTTTTCTTTTGGTCTTTCTTCTTTAGTCAGGGGTAGGGAAAAAAAAAAAGAAAAGATTTTATTTATGCTTTCATGATAGACCCATTTAATTAAGATCCACTTCTAATAAGTTTATTTCACGGGGGAAGGGGAGAGTTATTTAGTTACAAACCAGAAGATAATCGTACTGATATTATATTAAAGGCGAGCCCCCCCCCCCTCCGAAATATTGGTTATTAGCCAATAATACGGAGTTGGTTGCACATTGTGTATCCTCTTTATTGGGTAATGGATCTGCCTGTTGTGTAGGAGTTTAAATATAATCACATTAGAACTGCAGCTGATTCAAGGCCACGGCTGATGTAGTCCCATTGTAGTCAGGCCGAGTGCTAGTAATACCGTATTTCACGGCGTTTTACGACAGTAATTCCCTCTTTACGAGTTGCGAGATTAAACCATAATCCTACGTCACCGCACGTGCCAAGTAAGAAAGCCTTAGGTCGACATGCGCTCCTAGGACACTTCTAAATGCTCACTCAGCTAGGCTCAAACAATCTATAAATATGGCACTGGTCGAGCTTAACCAGTATAACACGTTTCACCGTCATATTAATTTAACATTAAATATTCCATTGGCTTTGATAAAACGTATCAAATTCTCCATATTTCCCAACAACAGATCGATGTAGGCAGCAAAAGCTATGCTTCTCTTTTTTTTTTTTAAGAATATTTTGTCATCCTTTATCTTAATCCTCATTCTTAAGTTACTGTTTATAATTAAGAAAGCCGGATAAATCTTGAAGTGATTTTAAATAGATATTTATGTTTTGCATATAAGTATTTTTAGCAGATTTCCCTTAAGGGAAATCAGCTATTAAGGTTGGGGGGATTTTTCGAAAATTCAAAATATCTCCTTTATTATGCATCGGATCGAAAAATTGTATAAAACCAATCTTATTGCAAATTAAATTTACTATAAATATTGCTATATACATTTATTCTCTATCTTGAGTAGTAACTGAGATATTTGCATTTTTATGAAGTCTGTGGTCGGGTATAGTTCGGATTAGATCGGCCATTTCCGTCTTTGCTGGGCTCAGGTGGAAGCTTCTTCTAACCTGTCGTTGCTAACCTTACCTTACCTTCGTTACTTTGTGAGATTTATGCAAATACATTCTGTTCATCCGCCCCCCCCTTCTTTAGTTCTCGGACTACTAAAATTTGAGTTATTAAAATATAAATTATTCTTACAATTCAGAAGCCGTTTCAGTTGGGAATTTATTTTAATTAACTGAAAGATTTCTCATTACCGTTTGCAGATTTCTCTATTGTAAAACTTCACATGGGAAATCTGCTTAGTTTACGCAGCCCCTGCGTGACTGACTTATTTTTAAATTAATTGTTTAAATACGTTTTTAAAAAATGATTTCCTTTGTGTATTTCTGATAATCTACATATTATTAATATTTTAGGGGTTTGATTCTGGGTTTCCTGAAAATCTTTTTACTGGGGGAAAATTTATCCGATCTGAAAATCAATAACTTCACCGCTTTTTGAAGAACTTGCTTACTATACTGATAGAATCTTATAATACAGATTTTTTCGATTACAAAATTATGTCTTCTGGTAATTTTCAATTATTTCACAGAATTTTTAAGTCCAATAGCAAAATAGCAATGGCAGTGACTGTAACTGATTTAGATTTTTAGAGGACTTTCAATTCGGCAGCTTGGGTTTAAACCATTTAACACATATGTGGGCAACCCCCGGCCCGCGGTAAGGTTTGATCCCACCCGCGAGACATTTTGAAAACCGAATCAAACAAAAATATTGCACTACTAACTCCAAAGGAGGAAGATGAGGAGAGATTTGTGCGTTTTGCAGTACTTATAAATGTGAACATTTCTTTTCATTGATGAAAGTTAATAAATCAAAACGTCCTACAAGGCTGACTGGCATTAATTTCGAAAATTCTTGGCGTCTTTGTATCAGTGGAATTAATCCAAACATCGATGGATTAGTTTCCCAAATTCAAGCTCATTGATTGTACCATGTTGAACTTATTTTTTTTAAATTTCATTTTGTTATTTTAATAAATTGTATTATAGATACATTTCCGTTATAATTTAAAAAAATTAGCGAACTATCAAAAAAACCATTTCCTAATAGTTACCTGTTTCATGGAGATCACTGCTTCTGTATTGGTGTGAATAAGTGCTCAAAAAATAAATCATTTTTAAAAATCAGAACAAAATTTAGCAAAAATCAAAGCTTCATGTAACTATTTACGTCTTTAATTAATTTAATGGCAGAGAGAAAATTTGTAAGCAATTCTCAGAAGGAAGACCTTTTGTTTCCACAACTAAGCTAGAGAGAAATATTAAAAAAGTTGAAATGTTAAATCTAACAAAATAAAGACTCCTTCCTACACCTTCTTTTTAAGTCATTAAAGTCAACCTACGCGTTCTAATGTCGCAGCTATACGATATACCAAAAAACTTTACTTTACCTGAAGTAAGGTTTTTCAATCAATGAAATATTAGGAAAACGAGGGGCATACAAAATTATATATATATATATATATATATATATATATATATTTATATATATAATTTTGTCTAAAGTAAAACCTTTGGGTCCCAAACTACGTCTCCCCCCCCGCGTTTAGAGAAGTGAATTTCGAAAATTAGAAATACCTCCGTTATTGTAAGTCGTATCGAAAATTGGAAATAGAAATAATCTTATTGCCAGTTTAATGTCCTATAAACATTGTCATACTTACTTAGGTTTCTTATCTTTACAATAACCGAATGAATCATGATACGTCTAATTCCAAGTTTAAAAACCAAATATTGTTTTCAACACATCTTTGCTAGATGATATGCATTAAAATACGCGATAGCGTCTTCAATTAAAATTTTATTGATCTCACACTTCTGGTTATTGGATTTTTATTTCAAAATAGAGAATGGTGAGATGACATCAGCAGAATGTCCATACATGCACGTTGGATATCTGTTTAGTTTACGCAGCCCCTGCGTGACATTTTAGTTTCCAGCCTTTACTTTAACAATAGGGGAATATTACAAGGAAGTTATAGGAAGCTATATGATGACGACACTGATTATGATTTTATTTTACTACTCGAAAATATTTATTTGATCTATACAATACTCGATATTTAACCGTTTCACATTAAAGATTATATTCGTTAATGGCTCAAGTCGGACAAGGAGGTATTGAGGGGGGGGGAGGTAGACGGAGAGGAATTCTAAAATTCAAACATCCTCCATTATTATGTGCCGTATAGATAAATGTTGTAGCTTGTACCTATCTGTTAAATTATTTGCGCTCTACAAGTGTTGGTATATAAATTGTTTCGTAACTAAAATATTAAGGGAGCTGTTCGTACTTCCTTGAGTTCAGCCTTCAGTAAACGCCCAATTCTGATTAGCAGGTTTTTATATGCAAATTGAGAGAATTTATACTGAAATGAGATAAATAGTGTGTCACGCGACCACGAGGGAAGAAATCTGCGTAGTTGACGCAGCCCCTGCAAGCGAGGAGATGAAAGAACAGGATAGTTTGGAGATGGCTGTAAAGTGGTAATAGTGTGTGCTGACTGACGGATGCAAACAATCTGCTGCTGCAGCCAGCCGAAAAGAGGAGTGCACCGCAAGCAGCCATCAGTTGCATCACTCCGTCTAGCGGTCATTCCCTGCTCCATACTCCACGTCGTCCCCTTCTAGTTTCATTAAGGAAAGTATGTATACATATATATATATATATATATATATATATATATATATATATATATATATATTTGGAGAACTGGAGTTACTGACACCAATTTCTTGTAATATGTTAAAATTTATTTTTTGAAATGCACTTTGTTCGAACCACAATTTATATTAATATAAGAATTGGCTCTTCACATGTTTATCTTAGATAAGTCATCGTCCGGAAATACACTAATGTAAATAAAATATCCATTAACGATTGAAATACCATTAAATTACAGTATTTCGTGCGATGGCATCTTTGAGGAGAACGGACATCTTCTACAAACCGTCTTTCAGCTTGGCCGCTATATATATATATATATATATATATATATATATATATATATATATATATTTGGAAAATTCCAGAGCACAGGAGAAATCTACAACTACCTAGTAGATTTGTCCGACGAATCGGAAATCAATTTGTATTTGAATAAGGAGGGCAACAGTGAGTAGGACAGACAGAAATATGGAACTCGTCAGACCGTCTAAGATATATTTAGAAATAGGAGGAGTAAGTACATTGCCCACCCCAATGGAACGGGATGATTAAATAAAGTAACTGATTGTTGATAGAAGAAGTTTAAAATATTTGCCTACCAAGTGATTGGAAGTACAAGAATAGCCATTATGAATATAACTCGAAAAAAAATTATTTTCAGAAAAACAGTCAGAAGTCTTTGTTTCCGGGTGTATTCATTACTCGCAAGGGGAAAATCCATTGGCCTCATCGCTCACCCAATTTAACTTTTTACGATTTCTTTGTACAGGGATATCTAAAAACAAAGATGTCTCGACCAAACCCACCCTTAACCATAAGCCCTTAAACACGGAATTGTAGACGAAATTGCTGCTAACCTCTAACTGGGAGAGGCCAAGCGAAACTTCCAGGCCATCTTACTAGAATGTCTTAGCTGCAATGGAAGTCATTAGCAGACTTAGTTATCAGAAAATAATGTTGATGTTTTTTTAAGTTTTCAGCCCATACGACCATTCTTGTACTTTCAATTACTTGTTAAGAAAATATTAAAAAAGTTTTTTTTTTTTTTTTTCCAACCTATTACTGATTTTAATCATCCCGTTTCATTGGCGGGCCCTATATGGGAGGAGATGTACTCAGGTAAATTTGGTTGGTCAGGTAAATGTTGAGAATCGTTAATGTAAATAGCCGGAGAGCCGCATGTACTGTTCAATAACATTGGTTGCAGAGGCCCAGGTTTTTCAAAGTTCTGTAGTACACGGCATACGAAAAAAAAAATGGGGACCCAAGAACAAACCAACATAGGAACTAAATTTTAAGTTCGCCACCTTTACAATGGCCACAATCACTGGATCAAAGGCCGTACAGCTTTCTGTACAGATTTGAATCTCAATAATTTTTCAAATTTTATTATTTGTAAATCCGTTTATTATACTTAAAACCATTTATAAAAAAATGTATGGCTTTCCTCTTTTTCCTGATTTAGTTATACACATTTTAAAATTATGTTCTCGTCAACATAGATATTTATATTTTACGTAAATGATTATTTCAAATCGCTAAATAATTTGCTGATTAAAACTCTTTTAAAAAATAAATAACTAACCGCATTTGTAGATTATTCATAATAAAATGCTGCTAGGAAGCTTAACACGACAATCATAAATTTATAGCGATGACATTTGCATCCCAATGCTTGCATTAACTAAGAAATAAACTATTTGAAGAGAGGTAACGATAACTTGTTGAGACTCCCTCCTGGGAGAGCTGCCTGGAGAGCACTCTATAACGGCCTCTTGTTTTCTATACATAAAAAACCCTTTTATGGGCCAGCAACTTTTTTCTTCTTTTAAGTGCTCTAACATGAACCGCTAAAAGCATCGTGTTACTAATATATGAATGGGATTTTTTTTTTCATAAATGATTGGACATTCGGGATTCTTCCCCCCCCCCCAACCCCAGAAAACAAATCAAACTGACCCTTGCGGATTAAATGTAGTTAACAACAGAAAAAATTAAAAAAAGGTGGCAGCATTCGAGTGCTAGAATTCTCAGCTCAGGATTTTATTTTCTGACAACCCTGATCAAAAATCGGACACTAGGTAACAATGAGCCTCCAAACCACCAACCACTCAAAAATACAAGGAAAAATAAATCAATTCATTTAACACTTTACGCGTTGCTTAAAACCATGCCATGGTCCTCTAGCAAATTTCTTATATATATATATATATATATATATATATATATATATATATGTATTTGTGTGTGTGTGTGTGTGTGTGTGTATGTATGTATATTCTGGGCCTAATATTTTATGTATTCTTCATAGTTTCTTGGCAAGGGTCACGAATAAAAAGCATTTTTTTTCGTCCAAAATTTATTGATTCTGCCCTACATGTTTCGCGGCGTATATACCACCTCTTCAGGGTCTATCCATTTCTGAAATGCTCGTTCCTTGCGAATGTCCCTTTCTCCCCAGTGAGGGAGGAATTGATTTGGCTAGTGAAGATCAGGTTTTGAACAAAATTATCTTAGAGGGTACGTTGCCCGTTCTGATCATATCGAGTCTGTGGATCTATTTTTTCTTTTGCTAAATTTATTCATATCAATAAGAGAAAAGAGTGTTTCGTTACCACATTAAATGAATCCATTTAATTTTTTTAATTTAAAATGAGAATTAGGGTCCATTCCGTGAATCGTGTTGACCATTGCGGGATAGATACAGATGTTGTTTGTCAAAGTAAATCAATCGTGCGGTATAACGAGACCGGAGAATCTAGTTGATTTGAAGAAGCATGCTTTGAAAGGATGTATTGGAAAACTTGGGGTAAGTTAGTCACAAAACTGCAGGAAATGTAGATAGGATTTCCCCCGGAACATAAATCTAATATTCTCTTCAAGTCCTGTATTCAGTTGAGAAGGTCTATCTGTGGAGCAACTCTTTGTCAGCATAGCCATCCGAGCTACAACAAAGCATACTCCGATATTCTAATGAGACATGGTCGGGGCATTTCAATGATTGACTTCTTACTGTTTTTAATAAATCAACAGGTATTAATTTAAACCGGGTATAGTAGTATGGACTATATGAATGAACAGATACGACAAATGAAAAAGATACAAAAGGATATGGGGATTAAGAATGAAGATCAATGTAGTATCACAGTATTCAACTAGTTTATGATAATTCTAGAGGCTTAGAAAGTTTTGGATTTCACTTTTAAGCTAGATTATCTGTTTTGATTCTGAGTAGATGAGGGCGGATGGCTATAACAGGCTAGGACGGAGATTCGGGAGCAGGATGGTGAGGGGGTGGGCCGCATTCCTCACCAGTGATGCATCCTCTCCTCTTTATCTCTCTAATTCATCTCTCTCTCTCTCTCTCTCTCTCTCTCTCTCTCTCTCTCTCTCTCTCTCTCTCTCACACACACACACACACTCTCTCTCACACACACACACTCTCTCATTCTTTCTCTCTCAATTGTAGAGTAGGTCTCTCCCTCACTTTCTCAATCGTGATGAGAAAACCACCTTCACCGAATTTCTAATCCTTTAACATTTTATTGCGAAGTTGCATTAAACTTCAAATAATACTCCCCATAAATCAAATTAAATAAGTCACGCAGGGCCTGGGTAAACTAAGCAGATTTCCCACGTATAGTTAGTTATACAATACCAATCTCCATACGAGTGCCGATTAGTTACGGAATAACAATGCAAATATCTCGGTTAATATTCAAGATAGAGAATAAATGTATATAACAATATTTATAGTAGATTTAATTTGCAATAAGATTAACTCTATATAATTTTTCGATCCGACGTATAGTAACGGAGATATTTCGAATTTTCGAAAATCCCCCCTCTAAACCCTCCTCCCACTGGTCAGATTTCAGCCATTAACGAACTTGATCTGTCTTTTTACATAACACGTTTAAATATCGAGTTTAGTTACGATCAAACAAACATTGCAACCGCTAGAGCGTTAACAGACAAATATATATATATATATATATATATATATATATATATATATATATAACGTTTTATGTAAAAAGACAGATCAAGTTCGTTAATGGCAGAAATCGGACCAGTGGGAGGGGGGTTTAGAGGGCTGATTTTCGAAAATTCGAAATATCTCCGTTACTATACGGGTACGTCGGATAATTTTGAACGGACCTCATTTTCGTCTTCTCCTAGATAGGATCGATGGACATTTGAAGAAATGTTTCGAAAATCGCGTCATGAGTACGACCTCAATAGCTGATTTCCCTCTCTGCTAAAAACTTGTACCGGAAAGGGGTTATGATTATAATAGGTCAATCATCTAGACAGTACAGTTCAAAAAAGTAAATAACATCAAACACCAAACTTGACTGTAAATGCTTTTCGTCCTAAAAAGCTTAGGCGCAGTTTCCAATAACAGGAAGTCACTGACTTTTTAGGAAGACAAGAAAAGAGAGACATTGCACTCGTGGGATTCTCTTTGCCTTCGTCACAAGACTAACCTACAAAATAGGAAAAATTACTCCACATTATACAGAGGGCAATGTCAAAACAAAGGAGGCATATGTCAATAATACTATCAGTTGTTTACTATATATATATATTTCAGCCAAAAGTAAACCAGAGCCTTAGCAACAATAAATGGTAGAAAAAACTTCTAAACAATTGCACACATTTAAAAGTAAAAAAAAATACTTTTTTCGTGTTTAAAACACGAAATTTGCGCTATTTATAAGTTGGTAAGAAAAAAGCAAATTCAAAAAATGTCAACATAACATCAGTTAATAATTACCTACAACGATTGAGTTCGTCTCCCCCCAACTTTCTCACCCACTAAAACTTCCAAATGTTTTGTTTAAATTATTTATTTATTTGTGTAATATGGAATGGCAGTAATATACATTTATTTGGAAATTAAATGTTTACTATTCTAATATTATACAAACAATTATTTAACTCAGATTAGAAGCAGTGGCCAAACACCACTCCAGAGCGTCTCTAAGAAGAAGAATATAGCCTATAGGCTGAAGTTGAGTTCCTGGCAAAGCTCATACCAAATTTTATCGAAATTCGGTTCAGACTTTTTACCCTTTAAAACACCACAGAAAAACAAATTTTGTATTTTTCAACTTGATAGGAAAAATCCATGAAATTGTCAATTTCATATATTTTATATTCATGAAAAAAAATCGATACAAAGACAAAGTTTACATTTATACATATATATGTACACTTGCACACGCACACACAGACACCAAGTTTATTTAATCGATACCAACACGATATTTATATATGTTATATATAGAAATAATGATCTAGTCCGTTAATAGTGGAAATCAGACCCAGAGGAGTAAGGGTTTGGAAAAGAGATAGAATGTTTAATTCATAATAATGATGCGTGTTTGCCGTTGTCGGTACAGGCATGGCTCTAAATTATGTGATTTAGACATTCATCTGTAACCTGATTATTAAAGGAGTTATTGCATATGATGCAGTACGAAGGAAATCTGCTTAATAAACGCAACCTTTATATCACGGCCTCTCTTTAAATGCTACTTCGAGGACAGCCTACTCAGAGAGATAGTGTTGATTCTTAGTTCATGAATGAAGGATGGATCGGTATTCCTAGAGTATATGCTCAGGCACTTAGCAGCCGTCCATCATTAGCCGCTTAATATCATCGGCCAAGTCCTTCAACTTCGCCACCTTCACACTGAAGAGACTTAAGTGGTTTATTGTGCTTGTGCGAAATATGCAAAACAGGTCCTAAATCCACAGCTCCGATAAAATCTGGATTAAGCCATTTATATTCCCCGGATGTTTGGAGAAGAAAGAAGAAGAGAGGCAGAGCTCCCAAAGGTATTTACATATTCTTTGCCTTCATCACCATAACTTAGGTTAGGTGTTGTGTGGCCGAAGATTAGTGCGACTTCCATTAATGTAGTTAGAAATGTACCTCTTCCAGCCACTGGAATCCAAATCGATGCCTAATTTACCGCTATTTACTGCTTCAGACGAATAGCTCTATTTGCCTTTGTTGTTTAAAGCATTCATGAAACTAACTTTAACTATTCCTTTACTTGAACAATTTTTATTATCATAAAAAATTATTCTTGAATTGGTAGCAGATTTGCCATTGTCGACTGTATTGGGCTGCTCTAAAAGTATTACAGGAATTATCCCGTATCACATGCAAGATCCCTTTCTTTTTTTTTACCCCAATCATGACTATATAATATATTTGATTATTATTATTTATTAACGTCCACCTTATGCAACTAAGTCTAATTGGGAAGGGATGTCTACAGGTTACCACCCTTTTCTATCCAGGGTGGGACTACGGTTTATATTTAATGAATTGTCACTATTCAATAAATTCAAATAAATTCCTATTGCCCAGGCGAGAACTTGCCACTCTAGGTTTACCAAGTGAGATTAAAATGAATCTACATAACTATATAATATAAATGTTATTCATTTAAACCTTACCTTTCTAATTGAAATTTTTTTTAATAACCTTGTATGTCAGAAAATTTGGCTTGAACAATGTTGTTTATTTTCTTGGAAGTGAGAGGAAGTTCACTTTTTAATAGCCTTATGTCAGAGAAATTGCCATAAACAGCGGTGAAATCAAATTAATGCTCTTGGAAGCCAGGGAAATTCTCTAACCAAGATTTAGGATATCTATAATTAGGGTAGTGTATTTTTTAGCCTTTTCAGTGGCTGTTCACTAGTTCTTTAATTATATCTGATAATCTAAACATTTTTATCAAGATTCTGTTATTTTTAAAATTTCAGATACAGATGCACATTCATTCAAATTTTCAATGCTGTTTTAAAAAGTTAGTAAGAGTGGATGGAGGTTCAGATAGGATACAGTTCTAATATTATTATCAGGACTTGTAGAAACGGGAGCTTAGCCAGTATCTTATGATAGATTTTAGCATCTTATGAAACGATTATTTATCTGATGTTTATAGGTGAATAATGTAATTTGCAGTTAACAATTTGAGTTGGTTATCCTTATTATATTTACCCCAAATGATTTATGATAACAATAAGTCCGTCACGTTGGGGCTGCGTTCACTAACCACATTTCCCAAGTGCGCCACGTATTTGCATTTATCTCGAAACGTAAGAGTTCATTGAAAACAATACATAGGTGAATCAAATGAAAACCTTAAAAGTGCTGAGAAAGTTATGCTCAACTTTTAAGGTTTTCATTTGATTCACCCTCGTATTTGGTATTTAGGCTTTAAATAAAGCGCTTCATAATATAACAGCTTTTTATTAATATAAAATGAGTAGGAGTGGGGGGTTTACTGATTGCTGAAAACTAAATAAAAACGCAAATTTCTAGGTTAGTAATCAAGCTAGTGAAAAAATGTGCAAAACAACATGTATAGAACATAACATTTGGAATAAGATTGGTTCTGTACAATTCTTCGAGCCAACTCATAATAACAAAGATATTTAGGATTTTCTAAATACCCACTTTGAATCTCCTCCCCTCTCCCTCGCCTCCCACTGGTCGGATTTCAGCCATTAACAAATTTTTGTTTTTCATAAAACATCGAGTTTGGTAATAAAAAATAAAAATAAATTTCGACCGCTAGAGCGTTAACAGAAAAACACACAGTTTTGTACTCATTTTCGTCATCTTTTGGGTAGGGTCGATGAACATTTGAGAAAAATTTTCTAAAATCGCGTCATGAGTACGACAACGCGTCAATGAGTCGACCTCAATAGCTGATTTCCCTCAAGGGAAATCTTCTTAAAGGCAAATAAAGAAAATGAAAACACTTATCCATTAAATAGGAGAGAAATATTAACAAGAGAAAATCTCAATTTTATCTAGAAAACCCTTAAATGGAGGAGTAGAAAGAGAATTGGACTGGGGAGTGGAAAGAGGAGCCGAGATGTCTGCATATGTAAGTTACAGTGAAAAGTTCCTCCCCACCCCAGTCTAACCCCCCCCCCTTACACTGGATAGGGTAGATTCAGGAGGCTGTAAATAGCAGCGGAGCTCCCTGGCTATATATACTGGCAACACTGGCCCCACACTGTCTCTCTAATCTCTTTGGGCACCAAACACCAGTCCGGCCCAATTTTAGAGTCAAACTAGACGCTCCATATCATCTAATCTAGGCATTTCTGCTTGAATGTTTTATAATCAAGAAATAATTTAGCCTTAACAAATTTTCAAAACTAAATTAGGTACCTATTGAGGGTAACTTTTTTTTTTGGGAGGGGGGGGGGTCAGGTTAGCCATGTGAGTTACAGCGCTGACTTAAATCTCTCATGGTAAAACTGGCGTAGCGAGTTCGATTCCCACCTGGGCAATAGAAATTTATTTAGAGACGGAATTCATTAAATATAAACCGTAGTCCCACCCTGGATAGAAAAGGGTGGTAACCTGTATACATCCCGTCCCAATTAGACTTAGTCGCAAAAAGTGGGCGTTAATAAATAATAATAATCAAATATATTATATATTCATGATCAGGGGTAAAATAAAAGTATCTTGCATGTGATACCCCGGGGCTAATTCCTGTAATATTCTTAGAGCAGTCCAATACAGTCGACAATGACAAATCTGCTACCTATTCAAGAATATTTTTTTATGATAATAACAATAGCTGAAGTAAAGGAATAGTTAAAGCTGGTTGCACCCATGCTTTAAACTCTGACAAGTATGACATTCATTTAATAAAATCCTTAGTCCCACCCTGAATAGATAAGGGTGGTAACCTGTAGATAACCCGCCCCAATTAGCCTTAGTTAATAAAACTTGGACGTTAATAAATAATAGTAATAATAATATTCAGGTATTTATTATTAAATTAATATAGTGTGGCATTGCGGTTTGTCTTATTCAAGGTGTTTTATTGTCACGTACAAACTAAAATAATGAGATATTTCATTCGAGTAGGCCATCTCCAATATCAAAAATTTCTTTAAAATACTGCTTTCTAAGAAGGAGCAAAATAAGAAAAGTCCCTTGAATATTATATTATTTATTAACGTCAACTGTAAGGTTAAAATATAATTTATTACTAAATAAGCAATAAAAAAAAATGTAGAATCCCAAACACTACCAAATACTGGGAACATATCCAAACAGTTTTCTTCCAGTTTCATAATAACTAAGATTTATAAATGTTGACCAGAATGCAAGTGTTACAATGGCATTAAAATAAATTTAAATTATTGATTAACATCCACTTTTTGCAACAAAGGCTAATTGGGACGTGTTATCTACAGGTTACCACCCTTTTCTATTCAGGATGGGACTAAGGATTTTATTAATGTATTCCATCACTAAAAAAATTCCTTTGCCCAAGCGGGAATCGCGACTCTAGGTTTACCATGTGAGATTAAGGTCAACTTTGTAACTTAGGTGTAATAAAAATATATATATATATATATATATATATATATATATATATATAATATGGGCGGGGGCAGAAGGTCGTGGACGAAAAGTTCCAGTCCCTTACCCATGCATACTGAGCCGTAGATAAGCCCAAAAACGGAGGAGTTTTTGTGAAGAGACTATAAGTTATTATCGTTCATTACAAAAAAATGAAGGATGCAAAATATTGTTCACTAGTTGAAAATAAATAAAAGTGAACAAGTCGAAAAGACACGGTCACATGCTAGAGGCTCCTTCCCAATGAAATCAGAGTCTAAATAGGAATAATCTGCCCATTGGGGGATGAAGAGGATTAATATTATAGATTATCCAAAATAACATATATCTTGCTTAGTTGCATCTTTCTGGGAAGGCAACACTTCGGAAACAAAGCATTCGTAGCAGTGGCCATTGGAAAACAAATAGTAATTACTTTATCAGAGGACAGTAAGGACAGGCTGGCGCAATTGTGGAACTGAAATGGTCCAAGTAGCAGCAACGGGCCATCTCAAGTTCGAATATAATAACCCTTTTTTTCTAATAGTAACCCAATGAGGAGGGATTTTATTTTTCTGCACATCCCATGCATATTTGTTTTATATGTGCCTTTTGTCAAAACTTGTAACAATTTTTATATAATAATATAAATACATATTAAAAGATGTAAGTAAAAACTTTACAACAAAAAATCATTATATATTAACAATACAATTGAAATAAACAATAATAAAAATCATATAATTTTAATATTATATTTCCTCCCTTAGTTTAGAGATATCATTCGCTATTGTTTTTAATAAAGTTAAGTTTTTGAAAATAAAATATTAATTAATTAAATTAACTCATAAATCAAGTATCTCTTCAGTGTAACTATCTCATTTACAAGTATTTGAGTCTGTAAGTTTGAATCCGTTTAAGCAAGAGTTTGTATTTCCGTGTCTAGTTAGTAATTGTGTTAGATAGTGTATGTTGGGATAGTGAGTTATTGGTTTTTAAAAAAGGGATCTATAATTTCAAATGTAATCCTTTATCTATTTTTGTTTATGCCAAATGTAAATGAGGCACCAGAAGCTATTTGAGTGGCCTAAATCTTTGTACAGGCACCTGGAAGACCACATTCAAGGACGAAAGGTGTTGATATAATTGATACTTCATAACTCTACTTCCTAGAGAAGAAACTACTGAATTCATTAATTTCTACATTAAAGAAATACATACTGGCAAACCTCAGGAAAGAGTGACGATGTAATCATACCTGAAAGAAAAAGAAAAAAAGGAGTTATAATTATCATATTATATGTTAATTTTATAAATAACTTTAATTTTTGCAGAGCAAAGAGCTCAAAAAGTGTTCAAAACAAGGAATGAACATGATTTACTTAAGTAATAGTGAATATAATTTTTTCTCCTAATAAGGATTAATTTTTCAATCAAATTAGGAACTGGGTCAGTTAACCTCTACTTTGGTGATACTAGTGTGATACCCTAAAATTGTGGTCATAACTCATTTACTGTGGACTACGTAATGGCAGAAGGTCATGGAATAAAAGCCATAAATTTATTTGACGACGTGAATTTATTGAGTTTTCCCTGTATACAATGTTCTTATAACAAAGATGAACCTCTGTTCAAAGTAATATGTTGGTTCCCGAGGCGTTTATTTCCTTCTATGATTCATTTTAATTCACAATATACCTAATGATTTAAATTAGCAATTCCCGCCAAGATGAGGGCAAGTAGTATTTTGAAATAACTTTATACAAGTGACTCTTGCCAACAATGATTAAAAGAGAGAGTTTACTGCCTTTTATATTTAGGCCACTAGACAGTTAAGTCATACCGATGATGCCAATGGATTGGCTGTTGACAGCGATGAGTAGGCAATGGAGACCTCCAAGAGAACAACACATATTAATGATTCAGTGCAGGTATGTCAAATGATAATTGACGCAAAACACAGGCGTCGACCGAATAACAAGTAGTAAGCGGTATTGTATCAGTGCGTTATTCTCCTCGGGGAACAATGTTGCCACGAAATATGAAATAACCTTAAAGGGTGATTCTTTTTTCCTTAAAGATGTCAGGAACATTTGAAACGGAAGAAAAAAACAGCCGGTCACGGTAGGTAGAATAGAGGTTGTTTACTCTCAGCTCTTTCCTGTCATTATGAATAAGCGTGACGTCATTATTGAGCACGTGATCCCAAGTTTAACAATCGCTTTATGTATACACTACCTAGGATACCACCACTGACAGGCTCCACAAACACTTTCTTCATTCATATTTTTTCAATTACGCTTAAGTTATGTTTCTTATCACACTAGACTCATTGATTTAGAACGGGCAAAAACTACATCATGGCCTTCGCTTCTACTAGTCGGACACGACGTGGGTACCTCCTATTATATTAAATGTACAAAATTGTGTGCTGCACTTAACTTAAAATTATTTCAAAGAAGCATAACTATGGAAATAGCATACTTAATCTATGTCCTGATACATCACATCAAAAAATGTCAAAGGTCATAATTTATAGATCATATATATTTAGCAAGCACTATATTCCTCGTGTTGATAGAAAGTCGTCTTCGTGTCATTATTATTGGATAGTGTCATGCAGAAGTTAAAAATAAATCACAGAATGTTGCTGGGAACTTATCTCTTCTCCTGTTCGTTTTAGTCCCCATCAGAATGGCTAAGAGCACAATTAAAAATATGTTTTAATAGTCTATGAGGTTTTCTGAAATAATGATTTTCTATAATCACCAATATCAGTAAGAACTTTTTCTTATTGAAACATCACAAGATGAATTTCTTGATTTTGAAGGCTTGTGATCTTGTGGTTTATAGATCAAGTTTCTTAGGGTTAAGTTTGCCAACCACTACAGGACGAAGTTGCCTAGATCGGGAATTATTATGGATTCGATGCTTTTATACCTGAAGTTTACGTCTAAATTATTCCGAAGTGTTGAGTTCGAAACGTAAGGAAAAATCATTCTAAAATATATCACACTTCTAACTTTGATTCGAAACGTGAGAAGACTCTGAGTGGAGCCATTTCCAAGAATGAGAAAAGGTCCGAAAATACCGAAGGAGCAGAAAGAGAAGCACACAAACAGAGAAGAGAAGAGGCCTTAAAAGGCTGGCAGACACGATCATCCATTGGACGTTATTAAAGTATTTACTATCGATGGCGGGGTTCCCACGGAGGTCCCTAACCTCTCCTCCAGTCAGCCGTATAAAACACTCCAGAAACCATTATCAAAGTCATTCAAAGCCCCAATATAGCATCGCCACAGATGATTCAATCTTATAAATAGATATGATAAATAGAAATGACGCTTTTTTCCATTTTGTATACGCCTGTCAGGTTTTATACATTTCCGTTATTTAATAAAGTGTAACACTTATTTATTAATTCACTTTAAGAACCCTCTCACTACAATGTTTGTTATGTAGGTCGAGATAGTGAATTGTAGCTTCTCATAGAATTTTAATTGCTACGAGCCCATGTAGACATGATTCTACATAGTACTGTACCACTGAGTTAGTCATCGACTAGTACGAAGATGTCTTCTCGTGAGCCACACTCTCTAAATGTGAGGCCGAACATCGAAGATTTGACGCCGGACAATAATTTTCAATGAACACCTTATAGTAAGATACACCAACTAATCGTAATACTGTATAGAATTAAATTTTAGTTCACCAAGTTATTTTTAAATTAAGAGAACAATGTTTCTATCCTACCACGAGTTAAACCCTCGTATTCTGGATATTTAGTCGAGTAAACCGACCCGTATGAAGAATTTTCTTAAATCTAAACTTTGTAAGTGCGAGGCTCACATTAAGTAATATAAGAAGGACAACAATTATCAATTAACGCCTTAACGAATTGTCAATTAGTTATTTACACGGATTCTTTGAACGGATGAATTTACAGAGTAAATAAGTATGTATGTATTTCGCAATATGCCCATATTATGCAAAGTAAAGTTTGATAAGCCAATTTATTAGAGTGTTTGTAGAACACCGTGCGAATGGCTTTTATCCAAATGAAACTCGGGAAGGGTAAGAAAAAAAGAAAACAAAATCATGAAATAGCTTTTTACAATGAAACCAACTAAAAGCTGACTTTTGGTTGTTTAAACAAAATTTTTGGCTGTAGCGATTATTAATGTGAAATCATATTAATTTTTTTAAATAAAAATAAACGGTTAACATTTGTTCAGAGATGCAGATTAAAGACAGATATCAAGCTTGATCATGATGGTGCATCAATATAGCAAGCTATAATTACAGTAAGCTATAATTAATGCTTGAACAGAGAATTAATGATTATCTAGAATTAGAACAAGCAATGAAGTCCAAAGGTTCAAAGAGTCTCAAACTCAATCACTGGATAAACTGGGAGTGGCCACTTTATTCGGCTCAGATGGTTCCCCAGTTGACGAGTATTGGGCAGCAATCGAAAACGATTAAAAAACATAAGGTGGAGCACATGAGGTGATTCAGAAAAGGCAACCAATCTAAGAATCGGGTCATTGTAAACGAAAAAAGAAGATTAAAGATCCAGTCTAATCACATGTGGGATAAGTACAGATTTGCACGAATGGCAGATAATAAAGCTATAGGAAAGCACAAGAAAGAATTCTCGGCCCAACGAATTCTAGACACAGAGGAGACTTGATAGAGTGATAAGGGGTAGAGGTCAATTTGGGAAGAACTTAAATGAAAGAGGTGGTGCTTGGAAAGCGGAAAAGCTGTGGAATAGTGTCAGCCACACAGAAATGATGATGTCTACCGTGTTGATGGTCTGGATAAAAATATGATTAAGGACCCAAATCTCCTAGAGATGGCAATTGACAAAATCATTAGGCGTAATACCTCCGACAAAGAAGGGGCGAGGAGGAATTGATGAGTCAAATACACCTCTTTACCCACCAGAAAGGAAGTGAGGAAAGAACCCTGAATAGGTAGAACAAAGGACGCGAATGTCCATCCTTGAAGATTGGCCTCACTAATGAATAAGAAAACTGCACAGTTAATGCACAAGCACCTATGATGAATAAATATCCATTTTATTCGATGATGATTGCACACCAGTCCATTAATTTTCTTAGCAGCATTCCGAGAACCATGCTTTCATCATCACGTCATTGCCGTGAATGTACGATGGTTTTAGGAGTCACAGTTTTGACGATGGACTCTTGGTTCTCCAAGAATTGATGATCTGAATAGAAAATATATTGCGTTGAATATTACCCTACTTAGCACTCCAATATTAAGTTACTCGAGAACAGTTGGGAAGTAGAGAAAGATGTACACGCCCCAGATAAGCCAGGTAGACGTGGCTACATAGGATTTGTGCAGCAGGAAGAATGGTTGACAATTGTGGCAGACTCATGTCCTGCAAGGCCTGTAGAGCATTGTAGTTAGTGAATAAACTAAGAAAATACTTAACCCTTGTTACTTAGCCGGAACTTGCAAAACAAGAAAACAGTTTTAGTGCTCAGGAAATAACCTTCACAAAATTAGATTTACATAAATATTTACCAATTGGGTTATTTCCGGTTATTCGATGTCACATTCAGTAAAAACAAATAAAAATGTTATTATTGTTTCTTCAAGTAATTATTAAAATTTATTATTTATTTATAATTTGAAAATACAATATATCCCCCTAAAACTAGGCAGTTAGCTAAAGTCACTAAAAACGTACTTCCTGCGTGTCAGACAGTGTAATTTGTTTGAAATCTGATAATCGAAATCAAAATAATATTTTGAGCTCTTGGGGCACACAAGGACACCTCGTTCCCACGAAATGTGTTATCCATGACGGACTAAATGTTAGGAAGGGCAGGCTTCAGTGGTTCGGATATATGGAAGAAATAGAGCCCGTCAGACCTTAGTCGACGTTTTATGGTACTCCAGGAGTCAGAAGGTCAAGGTTTGGTAATAGGTTGCTTCCTGAATTTGGATGCCTATCAGACTTGTAGTGGATTGTATTTGCCTAGCATTGAGACCGAGTAAGAACTTTTGAAAATATTCCTAGCTGAAACCCTTCAGCCTTACATTGAAATATAAAATCTTGATAGTTAAATATTGGCGTTATTGCACCCGGAAGGATGCGCCGAAGGACGTTGGGAGAGAAAATGGCACTGGTGATGACGTCAAGGAAGAAACAGCTCAGAGAGAGGCAGTAGGCGGACAGAGCGAGGACTAGGAGAAAGGAAACTAGAGAGAGGAGCAGAGCGGAGAGGTTTACAAACACTCCCCCCTCGCAACCCCCTCCAGTCACGTCTCTTACAAGGCCTGGAACGCAGAACCTGTGGCCTTGTAAGGCCGTTACACCTACCGCAGATCCGCCTTCCCCAAAGCGGTATAACTCACCACCGCGGCGCTAAGCCTTCTTTCAACACACTGTTAATGAAACAGTCGTGTTCATAAATTACGACGATACAAGATTAATGGCTATCTATGATATACACTATCGACTCAAAGACAACAACAAACGAACGAAACAAATTTCGTAATTCATCAAGGAATGCTACTGATAAATAGGTTGAAAAGAAGAGACACTATACTCCATTTTGCAGTCGGCAACTGAAGGCATGAAAGTAAACGGACAGAAATAGCCCAATCTGCCATTCATGAGATTGGAGGTGTTTCATTCTTACGGCCAAATACGTGAATGATGTTACACTCCTCCATTTGCTCGTGGCAATTTCATGGACGGACTGCATTTGTGGCGTCTTAACCATTAATTTGTAATTAAAGAAATGCGTTGGAGCTTCATTCTACTCCAATGTATTTCCTGAGGTATTTAGTCTATAACTTCTTACTTTCAATACACTCGCATGGCTACCTTATGACAAAAGATCAACCCCCGATTTGTGAGAAGTGTAACACAGAACTGACTATCTACCATATATTAATGGATGTCATAAGTATACAGATATTAGAAACAAATGCAATATTTCCAATAATATAGAAGTGGCCCTTGGAGATGACTCGAAAGAACTCGATAAATTGTTTAATTTTGTAAAGAACACGAGTTTATACAAAGAAATTTAAAGTGCAATGGTTTGTATCCTCGTTTATATTGTTAAAATGGCGATATGGATGAGGATACCAAAACGTGAATTATAAATATTACAGGGCGATGATAACCTGGTAGTTTTTCGCCCTTAAATCCTATACAACAACAACAACATTTCCTGAGGCAGGTCCGGGAACATGTTTTACATTTTACTGTCCCACTTACTCTGCATTAAATATATATACATATATACACACAGACACACACAAATATACAAGTAAAATGTGCACGTATGCAATATGACAAATATCTACATTATTGAGCGTCAGATCGAAGTATGAGAAATAAACAACATTGTTCTTGATGGAATTTGCTTAAAGATATAAGTTGACTGTTTCAGTTTGATGAAACACTACACCATTTCGCCCATCTATGCGAAGCACGAACTATCACTTTTTGCATTCCGTTACAAGCAGGCAGTGGGAAAACTTAGTCCTTATTGAGCGTCGCAATTAGATCAAGGAACATAGAAGTAAGTACATTGTAACTTTGAGACTAATTCGGTAGAGCTGTGAAGATGTCGTTTAGTAGTGGGGGCTCATTCCGATAAATTTGAAATTTACATTTGAATGAGATAACCCGCAAGGAAGTTGATGACAGGTTCATATTTGCCTCAGACAGGTTCACATGGGCAGTACTCAGAAGGGTCCCTAGTGGGAGAGGATGGTAAGGAAAAGACGTGCCTTTACTCTGCGTGGAATCGAATGCTTAATCATCAAAGTGACAAATCTGTTAAATTAAATACTTATCCCACCTTATTCCGTATGAATTCGACCTTGAATCCTATGTATTTGGGAAAAATTGTCACAACCCCAGGTTTTCAGTAAAACCTATGTCCGTGTTTCCTCTTAAAAAGACCAAATAATCTAACAGCTGTCATTGTGCATGAAAATGATATTATGGACTTCTCTGGATTATTTTATTCGAATTGACTTTGAAAGAGAGGACAATAAAGTATCCAGCCCAGCACCGTAGTTGCATGAGAAGAGAACGTTAAAGAATTTATTACAAATGACTTTGAGACAATGAAGGGATATCATGTAAGGCTGAATTTAAACAACCTCAGCTAGGCGACGTGTTTGTAAATATATTTTGTGCTCAGACATGTTTTAGTATTTAAGTGGGTATAATTATGCCATAATTGGCCATTGCTAAAATATCGTCAAAATGTAACTCCATTCCAATCTTCGTTGAAGGTGCAATGGCAGATGGTTAAACGTTGGGAAAGAACAAAATATCTTTCACTTATTCCTCATTCCGTATGTTTCAAGTCTTTATAAAGCCACTTCAGGAGTTGTATATATAATATAAAATTTCAGTTTTATAATATTTTACACTACTCCTCCAATTAATCTCGCCAAGTCCAATGTCAGAATTAGCATCGCAGCAAACGGGGATGCCAGCACTTTTAATTTAATGCTGAATTCTTCAATAACTACATTACACTCATGACATCATCCGTTGTGTTAAGCTATACCACAACTTATCTGTTTTCTATAAGAACCTGAAAAATACTGTATTATAAGTGTTGAAAGTGGCGGGCAATAAATATTCTTATATTGGTCTAACATTTTATTGTTTCACATTGAATGATAATTAATTTATTGAATAATTAATATCCCAAATTTTTGCTTATAGAAAGTTGAGTTAATCCGAATACCCAAGTAAAAAGGAAATTTGTTTTTAACTTGGAAAATTGCTCAAATAGCCATAGATTAAAATTAGCAAGATTCAAGTATCAAAGGAATGGGTAAAAGAATTGTTTAAAAGCTCCTATAAAACTCTCGTTAAGCTAATAGAAAGCATTTCAACGAAAATAGCATTCGCCCCATTAATTCATACACCTCATTTGGAGGGACATTCCTAGACAGAATGACCACATCCAATGATGTCAACTAACATTCCTCTAGCATTCCTCATTCATGATGAGAACATTACCCTCATCAGGCGCGTGGGATAGATATCCTGCCCAAATTTATTTCCTTAAAGCTCTCTGATTACTTTACCACTGTGTCCCCAGTATCTTTATTTCCCTAATCTATCGCGTATAATAAAGACTCTGCTGCCGATTAGTATATTATTTTTGACTATTATAAAAAAAAAAACAAGTCCGTCTTAAAATCTTAATTCTTGACGTGCCACAAACATTTTCGAGTGTAGAAGGTAAGATCTTAATTCATCATAACGGTCCACATTACACATTTGCACGTTTCTCACATATTAAAGGTCCGTCCAAACCAGTTGGATTCCAGTTGGTAATAAGACCTTTCATGATATAATTACTTCTTGTTAACGTAAAAACGAGGGTTTCCAAAGGTTGAAAACAAACATTACCAACAACTCGTTTACTATACAACATATAAATAAAAATATCATTTTTATTTATTTATTTAGATTTGTGCCACACAGCGATGGTGATTGGCATTATTAGGATGATACTCGTATATTTACTCCTTCACGTGCTTAACTTTTTTGTACTTTTATATTATGGAAAATATTTCCTTAATATCTGATTCTTTCTCATATTCCTGCTTTGTTTAAAGAATATCATAAACGTTAACCCTTTTAAATCTTTTTAGGTATCCTATAGACCTATTCTATTTGCATTATATGTTTTTGTAAATGTAGATGTGTTTTAGATATGTTAGTATTCTATATTTGCTGCTATCAGTTAATAGTTCTGTCATATCGTGGGGTTAAGATTTTTTCGTTGGATGCAGTCTGTCAGTATGTGCTTTATCGTAAGGTGCTTGTTGCAGTATTTGCATATAGGGCTATCAGTCCTTGTCATTAAGTGGCTAATGATTGTTCATTAAAAATGTAAAGAACAAGAACTTAGTGAATTAAATTTGTAAACAGAGTGGTTATAAAACAATTTACAGGTGCCACATTATAACGGAGATATCTCGAGTTTCAGTTTACCCCCCCCCCCTCCCGGTCCAATTTCAGTTATTTTGTAACGATTGAAAAAAATTGCCTTTAATAGAAAAAAATATATATATATTTAAACGGACATCATTTTCATCTTTTCTGTGGTCATTTGAAGAAGCTTTTCGAAAATCACGTCACAAGTACAACCTCAATCAAGTAGATCACTGTGATTGAAGTATCAATACAAATGAATGTAGGAAATTTAGATCATCCTAAAGTACAGAGCAAATTGACTAAAATAAATTTTCTCAAAAATGGAAACATTTTGAGATGACCATTCATTATGGTATTATTATGAATATCATGAAGGTTGGAACCAACTATTTCACTCAATATAAAAAAAGTACAATAATAATCCAATCATCAAAAGAATCAATTTTACTCCTTTTTTATCATCTCTATAATACTAGACTATTAAGAAGAGTAAATATTTGGGAATCCAGGAGGCACAATTGAACTAAGGTGCAAGGCAGGTCAGGATAGGGGTTGAAATTAGCCATCTAATAAATAAATATCTGAATTTTTTTTTTTACTTTTCCTATTAGCCAATAAATAGTACCTAAAATGTGACAACACATTTGCACTGCCAACTTTTCTAATAAGTAGATTTCCGTGAGTGAAATCAATTAACTACATTCTACTTGCGGTCGAATTTTTGGGAGAATGTCATTTGTATAAATTACGTATTTCCTCAACATAGTAACCCTATGTGGAGGGATCTTATTTTTCTGCACATCCCATGCATATTCGCATCATATGTGCATTTTGTCAAAACTTTTAACCAATTTTTTATATATTAATATATATATATATATACACACACACACACATACATATTAAAAATGCAAATAAGATTATCAAAATTAAACTTGACAAAATAAAACAAAAAACATTAAAAAGAACAATTCCGGAATACTATTAAATAAGCAATAAACAAAATTATATTAATATTATATTATCTTTTCCTCACTCAGCTTAAGAATATCATAGGCTATTGCTTTTAATAAATTTAGGTGTTTTGAAAATAAAATATCGGGACTGATAGGCCATGCGGGAATATGACTATTTAACTGTCTTTATATGGCTTGAGTCAGTCTACATTCATAAATTAGGTGGGTGAAAGTCTTCAGTGCAACTGTCACATTTACAAGTTTTTGGGTCAGTAAGTTTGCATCTGTGTAAGTAAGAGTTTGTACTCCAGTATCCAGTTAGTATTTGTGTTAGATAAAATGTACGTTGGAATAGTGAGATATTGGTTATTAAAACAGGGATATATATCATTTTAGATGTAATCCTTTATCTGTTTGAATCCATCTCTGTTGTCACAAATTAATTCTTTTTTTCTTAGTCAAGATTTTAACACAGTTGGAGTAATTTGATTGTAAATTACCTCTTCGCTACTTTTGGAGACACTTTTGGCGTGGATATCCACTATTTCATTGCCCATAATTCCCGCATGTGCCTTGACCCATTTGAAGTGAATGAAAGTCAGCCTGTTTTTTAATTGTGTTATATTATGGCGTATTTGTTCTATATGTTCGTGTTTACACAGTGTGTGTATTTGTGTATATGTCTATATATATATATATATATATATATATATATATATATATATATATATATATATGGTTGGATCGTTTTTGTATAAAAAAAAAAAATCAAAAATCGGACACTTCAACAACCTCAATAGCTGATATAATAAAGTAGGAAGTGAAATAGTTATTTATTATACAAGTGACGAAAGTAGATCATTTTACAACTCGAGTGAAACGTTTACCCACACGAGCGAAGTGAGTGTGGTAATTTCACGAGAGTTGTAAATTCTACTTTCGTCACGAGTGTAATATTAAATTTTTTCTGTAATCGTGTAATACGTGATCAGATCTAACCAGAATATGAACAAAACTAGGATGTTGTGAAGATTATGGTATGTTGTTGGTAGGTTATAAGCATGGTTGTGAAAGGTTATAAGCATAGTTATAAAACAACTAGAGATGATTGTGAAGTAGTGCAGTTATAAACAAGTGCAGGTTATAAACAAGGAAGGTAATTATTATTATATTTAAATTTTAAAATATATTGATTATTTCCACCAATAATTCATTCACATTTCAATTTATTTTGTTAAAATAAATTCATACAATGTTAAGAAACATTTAAAAGCATTCACTTTCTTCACTCTATTGCAAAATGTTTCACTTTCTTCACTCATTTCAATTTAGTAATGTTACCATTATTCAACGATTACAGAAAAAAAAATTTTCAAGCCGTTTTAAGTTAGACTGAACAGTTTAAATCTCCCCATAAAGGTGAGGTTGAAAAAAACTCTGGGTATTGTATTAGGATTTTTTAGAGCTCATCTTGTAAAATAAGAATATAATTATTATCTTTTTCTGCTCATATGTATATAATTAATTGTATGTAATTATAGCTAGATAGGAAATAATTAAATGTATGTGATTACAGCTGGATAGGATGTACACAGGCATGAGAAAAGGAAGGAGGATAATGCTTTCCTTGAACGCCATTGCATTTATAACTATGAATGAATGGACAATAGCCATTGAGTTTGGTGTCATGTCAAAATTACATCACAATTCCGACAAATTTTCATGGGTATTAGGAAATGAGAGCCTAAAACAAGATCTGACATGGCTCGGAGTAAAAAATATTTTTTTATTTATTAATTTTTTTTTTTATCTAAGGCCCAGTTTTCAATACAAAGAGACTTAATGCAGACCGTGCGTGTACCTATGTTAGTTCCTTTTAACTGAATACAATATTTTAAACAGGCTTTGTTAGAGTGTAATGAGTAGAATATCTTGGGTTGTAGAAAAGCCGCCACCCGGCATTGCCCGGGATAGGAGAAAGCAAAAGGAGAAGGAAAAGGGATAGTAAGAGAGGAGATAAGAATGAAAGAACTGTAACATCACCTAAAATGTAAACCTAAAAGTCCCTAATTTAGAGTTTAAAGGAGTTATTCATTAGATGCTTATCTAACCTAACTAAACCAAATTTCAACTTACTAAGCCCTATATCTAGATTTGATGTAATGTTTCTTAGTGAGGTTGTGATGGCGACATTACCAATATGCTCCAATAGCAAGAATCACTTTATTTAATGCAAAAATACGATGTAGCTTTATCCACAAGGAGGAGTGGAAGTTTAGGGAAATATCAAGAATTTGAAATATGACGGGTTAAAAAAATGTTATATATTGAATCTTTTTGGAAATGTAATGTGGTAAAATTGTTGTTCTATCCAGGTTGTTCGTGTATTTAGATAGTATTACTTTTAGAAAATTTCCCTTATTTAGTTTTCAATCTCACCCCCCTCCCGCTTCTACTTATGGGGTTTTCAATTAAAGCATGTGAGTATAAATAAACATCACATGTTCAGCTTTATTTGTAGTCTTGTTTACATGGGCTTCTTATTATGAATGAATTAGAGAAGCGATGCAAAATAACGTCGCCAGCTTAGCTTTGCAGGAGTCGGGAAATCTGCATAGCTCACGCAACACCTGCGTGGCGCCATTTTTAGCAGATTTCCCGTAAGGGAAATCAGCTATTGAGGTCGTACTCATGACGCGATTTTCGAAAAATTTCTTCAAATGTCCATCGATCCTACCCAGGAGATGACGAAAAAGAGGTCCGTTCAAAATTATATATAAATATATATATTTATATATAAATATATGTATATTTGTCTGTTAACGCTCTAGCGGTCGCAATTTTTATTTGATCGTTACTAAACTCGATATTTAACCGTTTTATGTAACAAAGACAGATCAAGTTCGTTAATGGCTGAAAACGGATTAGAGGGAGGGGGGGGGGTTTAGAGGGGGATTTTCGAAAATTCAAAATATCTCCATTATTATGCATCGGATCGAAAAAATGTAGATGTAGAACCAATCTTATTGCAAATTAAATTTACTATAAATATTGTTAAATACTTTTATTCTCTATCTTGAATATTAACCGAGATATTTGCATTTTAATGAAGTCTGTGGTCGGGTATAGTTCGGATTAGGTCGGCTGTTTTCGTAACTGCTCGGCTCAGGCGGAAGCTTCTTCTAACCTTACCTTTCGTTTCTAACCTTACCTTCGTTACTTTGTGAGATTTATGCAAATACGTTCTGTTCATCCGCCCCCCCCTCCTTCTTTAGTTCTTGGACTACTAAAATTTGAGTTATTAAAATATAAATTATTCTTACAATTCAGAAGCCGTTTCAGTTGGAAATTTATTTTAATTAACTGAAAGATTTCTCATTACCGTTTGTATTTAATCAAGGTGGTGTTGTGTTACCAGTATGCAGATTTCTCTATTGTAAAACTTCACATGGGAAATCTGCTTAGTTGACGCAGCCCCTGCGTGACGGACTTTTTTGAGGTTTGGAGTAGAGAGCGGTAGTATAAGGGTATACTGGGGACTGTTAGTAAACAGAGCGACGGGAGGGGGGTAGGGCAGCTATCGACCCCGCCACTGACGGTGGTTCTGGTGAATGGTGGAGGAAGGCGCATGCGTACAACCACCAGCTCTCAGGGTCACTCACCTAAGCCTGCAGGCAGCGAGTAGTATCCCTCCACCGTACGGGCCCACGTGGCTGCTGCTTAGCTTCTATCTACTCAATGGACCCCAACTCCAGGGCCTAACCGTTATCTCTGCTCCCTCTAACCAGAAAGGGGTTCTGGACTATATATACTCTCTAAGGAAATGCACGCGTCCCAGAAAATAAATACCAGAAAGCCCGTCATCCTGGGGCTGAGAAATATAAGCGGATTTTGTTAAGTGAAGACTCTCTGATGCCATCTTGCATTCTATCCTGCCATAATCCACCCATAACTCCTTAGAGCTTTGTTGACATCAGAAACCACGTCGCCTGCCCGACCATCTGGTTCTTTCAATAAACGGCGGGTTCAGAAGGCTTACGATACTCCACTACGATGATTGACGAAACTGGCTGTCAATAGATCATTTCAAAATGTATCAAACTAAGTCACATGGACCACAAATAGCATGTTTATGCAGAAAGATAACTGGGGAATAAATTGTGGTGAATTCTGCCCTACAAAGGGTAAATACATTAATACGAAGCCTATTGACATTAGATGTTTAATGATACAATTTTACAATGATTTTATGGGAAAATCGCGTTTATGAAAATGGGGCTCAACTGAAGCATGGGGGAAAAAATACAAACTCGGTCAATATCCAAGTAACCGAAAATGTGTACTACACTTGTAGTACAGGACTTCATTGATAAAACATTTTACCATCTTAAAACATTATTTAGATTTATGAATTTCAAAATTTTGTCTTCCGGCTTTTGGCCACAAAATAGTATTTATTACAAAATAGAAAGTACATAGACAGCATAGCCAAATTTTTTGTGCATTATCAAGGATATGAATATTGTCAGCGTGGGTTGTTATATACTTTCTTTTACCTAAATGAGTTAGGGTTTATTTGGAAGTCAATACTTATGTTCGTTAATATTGGAAAAATGTAAACAACAAATCTTATTTGAAATGTAATTTTTAAACCAAAACTACTGCATGAATTTATAAATTTCAAAACTTTCTCTATGGGCTTCCGGTCACAAAATAGAATTTATTAATGTTTCAAGTGGCTACATTATGCCCTCCTAAAATTAAGATGAGTGAAACATACTTAGAATAACCTTAATTGTTTATTTCCGCTGAAACAATTTTTATTTCAATCTATGACAGCTAGCACAATAAGTCAATTACTTCCGGACACTAAAAATCTATGGAGTTGCTGCAAAATGCCAAATAATTTAATCCCTATTTCACCGAATGTTAAGATGATGCAATCGTTGTATTTGACGGGAAACTAAATTTATTTCTTTTAAACGATGATAAATTAGTTGATAATCGCCCAAGCCGTATCCCGCTTCTCGTATAAAAACAATAATGTGCCTACTTTGAAGACAATATACGGTTAAATATTTATGTATTAACACCCACTTTATGCAATTGCGGTGGTAATCGTGGCAAGTTATCCCCAGGTTACCTCTTTTTTTTAGCCAGGATGAGATCCAAGATTCTATTTAGTGAGTTCGCCACTAAATAAGGAGGAGGGAATCGAACCCACGCCACTAGCCTAAACCACATGGCCCACCTGATGACAGTAACACTAGCCCAAATCCTTATATTTTGAGGAGAAAACGTTAATATTTCAATTAATTTACGAATAGCGGATAAAAAAAAATTGACACATGTTAATAATAGATAATAATAAAAAATAAATTCTGTACATATTAAACAATATTCGTGATAAATATGACGAGATGATTTTGTGCAAAGGATAATCAAAACTTTTTATTCCCACGGGTAACGATTTCGACTTTAACCCTTCAACGATGATTAACACATTACTAAACTTAGTGTAAAACTAAGGCGGAGGTTCGATAACGGCTAAAATCGGACCAGGACGAGGGGAGGATTTAGAGAGTGGGGGGGGTTAAAAATTCTAAATATCCCTTCTAAATAGCCTTCTTATAATCTAATAGTCAATTTAATTTTGTATCAGCATTGTTCTAAACATTTTTCTCTCGCTCGGATATTAACGGATATATTTGCATTTTTTAGTTTTAACCTTCCAGTAAACCCTTGCTAACTGATTTACCTTAAGTTATTGAGGTTGTACTCATGATTTTCGAAAAAATGAGGTTCGTTCAAAATTTTATATGTGTTTGTGTATATATACATTAGTTTGCTTCATTCTTCTCTGTTTTGGAGATTCGTACGTTTCATTAAAAAAATTGATGAGAATAGTTTGTGAATAATTAATTGGTACTTTCGTTAACGTTTGTCGTAATGTCCCTTGTTGTAAGGGTAGCTGTTGACATTACATATGTGTGTGTTTGTGTGTGTGTATGTGTGTCAATTAATGCTTAGCATTTGAAATTTAGTTGTACACCCAAAAACGTAAATTTTGTGTAGGTAAGAAAAGATGTTGTTAATGAATTGGCTTCTGGCAGTAGTTCTTGTAAGTCGTTGGGCAAGTACTGATGTTCGTTTCGGCATTCTGTTAGTATATGTCTTATCGTCAAGTCAATGTTTCAAATTGAATAAATGGGTCCGTCTATCTTTAACATCAAGTAAGTGTCAAGAGTGAGTTAATTTGGTGTGGGTGAGTCTTAGTCTCTTGAGAGTTCTCAACTTCTTCTTTCCTAGAATTTCTGAAATGTGATGACCACACGCACATAGTATTCTTAATTGTGGAGTCTTTATGTTACCTTAGTGCAGAACGCCAATGCGAACACAGCATCAGTTGCACAGATTCTTTAGGCTCCGTTCAAACACTACAAAATATTTACTCAAATCACCCAATAGCCCGAAAACTCAAACAAGAACTTATCAGTTTAGATAATACACATTATATTCTATTGGTTACATGGAGTAAAACTGCGGACTTCGATGTAAAAAAGAAACATCTGAAAGACTTGAATATGAACATAAATAGGTAATTCATGAAGACGATTCAAGAGCTACAAAACATCTAATCCTACATGTATGCCAAACGAACTGGAGCAACACCAGTACTGACGACAAACTACACTAGTTTTTTACTAAGAGCTTCTAAGCTACTCAACACCTCATGTCCGGTTTAAATTTCAAAATTCTGTTAGCATGGCTTTTTTTTTTTAACTGGGAGAATTGAGAATAGATAGAATCATATCAGCAGAATATTTATCATGTGGAAAACCTGCTTAGATTTATGCAGCACCTTAGATTAACGGTCATTTTAAAATCACTCTCTTTATGCTTCTTAAATAAATAAAATTGTTTCAGTACTGAAATACTGATTGAGGATGACTCGTTTAATAATTCATGAGAATCAAATTTAAGAGGCAAAAGAAGACACATTTTTTTCTGCATTGCAATCGTATGATTAATGCTAATGAGTAAACAGACTGAAAGGTCTAAATCATTAGCCAGCTGAATGGCTGCTTCACAACTTTGAAATCCTGACAGCTACCAAGGACACTTCTTCCAAAGAAGAACAACTTAATGTGATAGAGGTTGAGGTATTCAACCAAATTGAGCCTACAATCCTTTATTCACTCAGTTCTGCCTTTCAACGTCACTCCACTTGAAACAGCCCTAGAATTAGTCTAATACCTCGTAGCTAATCTATTCTCCATTCAGATAAACAATGATCAGGTGATATATACATGCATATACATGTTTGTGTTTCCGCTTTACCTTAATTCTCACTTGCATTAGATGTTCAGTCTGGAGTGTGTTTATTCTTGCTTATTTATACATTTCATTAGGCGTTTTATACAAAATATGGGGAGGTATTTCTCTAACATTTCTATCTATTCTCATTAGAATTCTTGCTGGTGCTTCTATCGATTGGCTTCAGTAAAAAGGAACAAAGATATGCATGCCCTTGTGACCATTTTCTATCCCTATTTCATTTTGTCCTTCATCAGTGTTTGGTATTCACAGGAACAACTCAATTCCTTATTTCTATTATGGATTTTCCTCAAAATATAGGATTACTTTTTTTATTATTATTATTTAGATTTTGTGTCTACAATATCTTCGTTAGCTTGAATTTCAATGATTACCAGAGTTCGGTAGATCGTTTCTCTTCTTTTGCATATTATTAAAATTATGACTTCTCATATTTACTGCTCCTTAATAAATCTAAATATCAAACTACTAGGGGTTTTAGCAAATTTCCCTTAAGGGAAACCCGACCGAATCGAGCTGTTTAATATATTACCAATACTATTAAAAATGGTAGGTCAGCTGGTGGAGATCCATCTTCAACGGAAGGATATGTGGGAGATCCCGTGTAAATAGAAACCAACTTAATAGCACTGAATATGGGCCAAGTTGTTCCTAAAGGGTGGATGTGCTTGAGGGTGGTTGACCTTTTTCATATCCGCTGATTTAGGTAGTTTTTAATGTTGCATTTTTATAAAATTGCATCAGCAGGGTACGGATGATGATGCGAGTAGCTCCGAAAATGTTCCGATGAGAATTAAATATTTTAGGAAGGCAATCCCAATTATTCTGAATCATGAATCAGAACTCTGGAATTTAAGTATATTTTTGATATATTCAACTTAGCAAACGCTTTTGAGTTATTTAATCTTATTGAGATTAATTGCTTGTATTACCAAGAACCACCATGTGAGTAAAACAATATATACGATTAAAATTCATAAGGCTCAAAATATAAGACGAGCCGTGTTTTGCCCTGGAGCATATCATACATTGGCCGTATGAGACGCCATGGTGATGCGTTTGGTATTCATGTCCTTTTCTTGTGGTCCTGAATATAGATCAGCCTCGGTATGCCATCGAATTCCTACACACTTCTTCCCCTTGGTCAGTAGATTCTCTTGGAATTTTCAGAACTTTGATGTCAAAAAGATGGTTTAAATTTCAAATTATTTATTAACATAAACTTCACTGTAGCGACGAGTCTTTAACTTTATACTTCTACCTATATAGCAAAGATGTGGTACACCAGTTTATTTTAAAGCCTGCTCATTTATTTTTTTTTTGCAATTAATGAAATGGAAAAAGAGTAACGCCCTAATAAAAAGGCTAATAACAGTAACTCCCACTAGTTGTGTGTACATATAGCTGAGCGCGTTGAACCGTTCCCGTGAGCAGGAAGTCATAACGAACATGGGAAGGAATGTTTCGAAGAAATGCGTTAATTGCCCGTTGCCTTCTGTATAAGTCTGTGCTCCATTAAAAGTATCACGAAGAGAGGAGAGTATGCCACTCGATCCCACAAGTGTTAGAGAAGCATCCCTCCGTTGCCTGTTGACTGTATAAACTAACTAATGATAGGCATTAACTAATATGAGTATACAGAGTACAATAATGTACTTCTCACATTTATATTAACTCTAAAAATGAATAAAATGTATGACTTTTATCCTTAATAAAGATACACGAGTACATTTTTGGATACATAGAAAATATAACTATTTCAATTTTTATAAAAATAAGAATGAACTTTGATGTTGAGAAGTATAAGATTTTGCTTTTATCGGAAATAGGATGATATCGGAAATTTTATAAAAATAGAAGATAAAAAAAGTCATTTATGTTGGAGAATAATAAATTCGTTTTGTACCAGTTAGAAGTTCCGATACAAGGCGAGAACGGATTGAAATAAAACCGTTTTCCATTGAAATATAAATACTGGTTTACGTTAAGCACTAAATAATCCGTCCCCTAACCCCTATCTTGTAGTTTAGTCTTCTCTTTATTTCCGCGAGTATGAAGTGGTAGTTGGACGAATATTGACAAATTTATGTAAAGAATATCAGTGTCACTCGTTATCAACGGTTAAAATAAAAAGCATTTGGAGTTGTATGGATCGAATTCATTAGCTTAGTACTAATACTACAGAATATGATTCAATAATTTCTCTTGTAAAAGTTAAGTATTATATCGTCACCTTCCGGTAAAAAATGATATCTCTAATAATGAAAACCATTTAAAACACAACTTATTATAAACGATAATCAAAAAACTAATACTAATACCTAAAATATTGGTGCATTTGGCTTCAAAATGGATTATTTATTAATTTATTATATTTTACTGATATGCGAAGAATATCCAAATTCTATTAGGGTATTCTCATGTGAAATCAATAAAGTTCTATTTAGTAGCCGAATTCATGAATCAAACCAATATCTTAGTAAAGGCCAAATTCTATTCACTTGGCGATGAAATTAATATTAATGAAGTAACCCCCCCCCACTCCTGTTAGTTGCAGTAAACAGTAACATTGCTCATATTGACAATAGTCTATTGATTTATATCAATAGACATATATATAGAATATTTTCTCAATCACATTCAGAACTTGTTTCTAGTGTAATGATGTTCTATTTGGCAGTAAAGCACAACAAAAAAATTGGAGCCTAAATCAAAGGTTTAAAGAGAACTTAATATTTAACCGATGTTATACAACAATACAAAGAACATCAAACATACTATTATGTAGAAATGAATGATTTTAGGAGTACAAACAACTTTAAGAGTAGAATATATTAACAAAAAAAAAAAGATATTTTTGCAAGATATAAATTAGCTACGCATAATTTTTGGTAATTAAATATATTTGAATGATGTGCAAAAATATAGAAGCTGAGTTGAAATGCCAAGCCATTCACACTCAGATGTTTTAACAAGTGACCTAAAGTGTTACAGCAACAATTTAAATTATACTATAACAACTTTTAAAGGAGGCTCAGGTTAGCCATGTGAGTTAAGACGTTGGCCTTAATCTCACATGAATTGAGAGTTCGATTCCCGCCTGGGTAATAAGAGGAATTCATTTAGTTGTCAAACTTCATTAAATAAAATGCTTAGTCCACCCAGATTAGAAACGGGTAGTATCCTGTACCAATTAGTCTTAGTAGCATAAAGTAGACGTTGATAAATACTAAACAAAAATATATATTTTTAAGGGAACTAATAAGACAAATGTGGGATTAATCATAAGATTATGTATTTATGTCAATTTTAAAATTGTAAAACAAACTGTGAATTACGCCGATTCATTTATGGTAAATGTAATTGTTTTATATTTAAAAGAAATCGCTTGAAAAGGAGGTTATATTTGGAAAGCCGACTGACCTCTCCGAAACTGATTACTGCTACTCTCCTGAACTGATGATGACCCATTTAGAAGTCGAAATACGACTCTCTAAAGACTTATTCCATTGTATTTGGTATGGAATTTTCAGATTCATTCGGCTCCACTTCGAATTATTTTGGTGCCACAACCGCTGCTTCAATTGGCAAGAGGCTCCAACCTCCGGATATAAGTCCCGTCATTAGTTTTATGATCAATAGATACCAACAGTAAGTGTGAGGACTTCTGGCTGATTTTATTTATTAGGTCAGACCAAGAATGCACTTTACCTAAGTTAAACTGCACAGGAAAACGTTTAAAAGTGTAGTTCCTCAATCTTATAACGGATATGTTCATAATTATCTGGCAATTGCTGCAGGTAGCCAGTAAATGATTGAGAATATTGACGAATTCAAATTGCTACTTAATTCTTGCTTACTTATATTAAGAAAGGGCTTTTTAGGAATTACGGTGCAATTTGAATAAACAATACTGTATCACTTATCACCTCTATTGCTGTTATCATCTCAGCTAAAGAAAACTTAGTTTCCGCAGCTAAAATTCGGGCAATTTACGAACTATGAGACCAGCAAGCTCGCCTCCATCCCTTAGAGAATAAAATAGAGCTACGAGATGGAAAATATTAAAAAGGTTATATGAAAAGCTGTGTAGTAGTGAATTGATGAAGACGGCCTTGGATGCTTGAATGGTAAAGGTCTCGATAAAAAAATATCCCATCCTTTCCCATGACCCTTCCTTCAGCCCTTAACCCTACACTACTGCCTCTAGGACTCCCTCCCTTACTACATTATAAATATTTTATTATATTGATAATAATATTGATTAGTTTTCTGTATTGTGCACAATTCAATAATATTACAATTTGGAACAAAATACCATTTTAGCACTAAGGCCCCGATACATATATCTATATTAACAGATTGGAAAATAAAATAGGAATCCTGGATAAATTCAGTGTTTGAGTCTGGTGAAATAATAATATGAAAATGGTTGCGGCGTATGTCTGAAAATCGGCCAGATAGTGGGCAGACAGGAATACCTCGTGTGGTGGCTGGATTTCTGAATTATTCAAATCTGTAAGGGTCGTTTTGCTTAATGGAGGCTTTGATATCGCTCTGAGTGGCTAACATTGGATGCCGGCAATTGTCGAAGTCATCCAAGTGATGTCCGGGAATTAGTAATTATTCATTCCTATTATTTTGTTAACGCTGGCGGCGGTTTTATTTATTTATTTTTATTTTATTTTTTTGTTGCTATCCCGTATATATTCTTATTTTCTTCCTATACAATGTACATATTAAACTCTATTTAACAAGTTTTGAAAGAAAGATGAATCTATTTGGATTTAGTTTAACAAATATTGTTCGTCTAACAAGTGGAAATTTTATTGATACAGTGTACATGCAAATTGGGACCTTTCAATGATTATTACTGCAGATAATTCTTTCAGTTTTCTTTTAGAAATGAAATTGAACTTATTTTGGTTGAAATATATTTAATAAATAAAAACGATTGAATGTTCCTCTGATGCTGCTATCAAATCCATTCCCCATGGATGTAATCCCTCCCCACCCGGAATGCCAGAAGTAATACTCTAAAATGAATTAGGTAAGGATGCTTATGGAAACACAGTACCAACCCACTAAGTATCCAGTAGAGCATAATGGAAAAAAATGTATTCTAGACAAATCTTTAAAAAGGCTAACATGCAGAAGTAAGAAAGATGACGCCCATCTGGCCTAACACCTACGTAGATGGCACGCTTGTCATATTGAGACCGAAAATATTCGAGTCGGTGTCAACAAGACGGTCCATTTGAAGTGTCGCCAAGGTTCGGCGTGGTTCAATGACTCAACCCACCTACATTGTAAGAAATACTTCAAAGAGAATTATAAGAGAAAGCGCCAAGTGACGACACGGAGATCCACGACGAACGTCAATACTAAAGCATACCATTCCATTCAAGAAGCTCGAGGCGATTTTAGCTCGCATCTAGCTAACGTCAGCATTGCTATGCGTTGTGCTTCTTTTCTTGAGAATATCTATTCTCATTGACAGTTACACTGGCTAAATATGTTAGAAAGTATTTTTGAGCGCTCACGGGGGTGTGGAAATACAATGTTCTTAAAATGCCTGTCAGTCCATTAGGAGGAATAGTTAAGTGCTTAGCTACATGCTAGGGATGGGAATTACCATCTCTATTGTAAACTTTCGAAAGTATTTTAAAATGGTTCTAAATTCCTACAATTGAAACTTGAGTTGTCTGCTCGCCGTATGAATCGTAACGTGATAAAAACATTTTGTCACTTTAAACACTCCACTATACACGGCTCTTGACAACTTCGAAATCTTCTTTTGAATTTTTTGCTCCTTGACCTTGAGGAATTTCCTATACCCTTGGTATAAACCCATATACGAGTATTACTCCATCCAGATGCCTCCCTGAAGAGCCTTTTAAGGGTATATTACTGGAAATGCTACAAATGTGGACCCGACCGTTCTGGTTTTTAGAAGATCGGCCTTAATGGTAGTCACTGTTGATACTATACCCATGGATCTGATTTGCAAAAAAAAATGTCTTCAAATTACAATCAACCACGCTCGCGTGCGCGTGCGTGTGTGTATGTTTGTGTTTGAGTGGCTATTGCACCGATTACATATCAACGTTATATCCAGGGTCCTTAAACTTGTAATATGTTTGAAATCCTCAGGCTTTGGTTTGAAAATTTTATTTATAATAATTGAAGACATATTGATCATGTTAGATGGAAAAACGATGAGTCCATTCATACGCGGCAACGTTATGAGTATTTAAGCCATAAATGTTGCAACTTACTCGTTGAACTAGATGGAAGAGAAAACATAAGGATTTGCTCTAAAAACCGGTTGTCGAGGGGAGAGTAAGGAATTTCGAGGACGCAAGGATATATGCAAACAACAACAGGAAAAGTGTAGCGTTCCGCGAAAACACTCAATCACACACAGGCCTCAGCTAATAATATACAATGAACTATAATAGTTCCAACGGAGGCATGTACTCGGACAAGCTGTAATTAGAAGGAGGTAATTCCATCTTGTATGTTCTCATGCAGACAGCGGCTTAGTAAGAGCTCAGTCGAATGGAGATTCACTGACAGTAATAACAATCTAATAGATGAAAACATGACTGAGATAATTCACCTTGATCTATTTCCTTAACCTCTTTAAGCAACCGAAACGTATATCGGGCATGTGCTGCGTAAAATAAGCAACTTCCCCACGTACTGGAATGACTCGTGTTGTTGAGATGTCATATTCTTTTCACTATCTCTCCCGAAATAAAAATCCTATTTAAATTAGAGGTTACTCAGTTGCTTTGAAAGAAAATTCTATGAAAAGTGGGGGCTAACTGAAGACTGAAATAAAACATACAAATAACTTTGATATTATTTGATTTAGAGAAAACTGGAAAAACTATTGTAGTATATAACGTTGTTAATAAATTGGGACATATAACATTTTACGATCCGGTACATAATAACGGAGATATTCTTGATTATGTATATTGCTTCTTCTCTAAACCCCAAACTCTCCTGGTCCGATTTCGTCCATTAGTTTCACATGAAGTGGTCCAAAGTAGCTTTAATAAGAAGAAATGGTTAAATACCAAGTATGCCACTGTTCAAACAAAAATAAAGGCCTCAAGAGCATTAAGATCCTGACTTTCGTCCTCTCCTAGGCAGAATCGATGGAAACGTAAAGGTATTCAACCATTGACCATGAAAACCAATAGCTTATTTCCCTTCAGAATCTGTTAAAAGAAGCACTCACAAGCTAGAAGCATCATTTACATAAACATACTTTAATAATTTAAAATATACATGGTTATTAATACTAGTTCATTCCTCGCTTTTATTCCTATTACCACAGTTAACAAACAGCCATTTACTTTTAGCAGATTTCCCTTCAGGGAAATCAGCTATTTATTATTTTGTTTGTCAGCTATTGAAGTTCTTGGCAAATTCCTGGGTTTAGCCACTATCATGGTCGTTTCACATGGTTCTCAGTTGCTTAGCTCATGATATGAGATCAGCAAGGCCACCCTATAGGGTTTTGCCACACTCAACACCCATCACAGTAAGACCAATTAATATCAACTATGGTTTAATTATAATTGTACTGTGTTTGACGTTAATTTAGAAATTAGAATCCGTTTCCCCGACTATTCTTTGACCTTTAAACATAAATTTAATTTTGAAGACATAGAAGTTTTAATGATTTCTTCCGAAAATGCTGGATGGTAGAGGAACCCATTGATCAGGATCAATAAAAAGGCCTTGTTCTCTATTAGTGTTTTAATTTGTGCATAGTGCACTTTCAGAGTTAGCGCTCCGTCGTCAGTGCCTGCTAATTAGAGCAGTGTAGCCTGGACAGTCGCCCAGCGGTTTTGGACCAGGCTACACTGCTTTAATCAGGCACTGACGATGGAACGCTGACTCTGAAAGTGCACTTTGCTTATATTAAAACACTAGTAGTTGACAAGGTCTTTTTATTGATACTGATTATAGAATTTTTAGATAATGACAAAAACTTAACCAACGGAAAGATAAGAGAATATATGGGCATTTTCTCTTATCTTTCCGTTTATTAGAAACGAACAGAATGTTGTGAACAACAAAACACACAATAGACACGAAATTTCCAACGAATATTTATCAAGTATTTTAATAAACAGCTAGTCGTTTAGATGTAGATTTGACTATGTTTCTGTTGAAATCCAATTTCCATACTTCGACTATTGTTCTGTAAAGTTTTAGCAGATTTCCCTTAAGGGAAATCAGCTATTGAGGTCGTACTCATGACGCGATTTTCGAAAAATGTCTTCAAATGTCCATCGATCCTACCCAGGAGATGACGAAAATGAGGTCCGTTCAAAATGATATATATATATATATATATATATATATATATTTGTCTGTTAACGCTCTAGCGGTCGCAATTTTTGTTTGATCGTAACGAAACTCGATATTTAACAGTTTTATGTAAAAAGACAGATCAAGTTCGTTAATGGCTGAAATCGGACCAGAGGGAGGAGGGGTTTAGAGGGGGGATTTTCGAAAATTCAAAATATCTCTGTTATTATGCATCGGATCGAAAAATTGAATAGAACTAATCTTATTGCAAATTAAATTTACTATAAATATTGTTATATAAATTTATTCTCTATCTTGAATATTAACCGAGATATTTGCATTTTTATGAAGTTTGTGGTCGGGTATAGTTCGGTTTAGCACTATACCCGACCACAAACTTTCTATTTTCGGCATTTCTCGGCTCAGGTGGAAACTTCTTCTAACCTTACCTGTCGTTTCTAACCTTACCTTACCTTCCTTACTTTGTGAGATAGATGCAAATACGTTCTGTTCATCCGCCCCCCCCCCTTCTTTAGTTCTTGGACCACTAAAATTTGAGTTATTAAAATATAAATTATTCTTACAATTCAGAAGCCGTTTCAGTTGGGAATTTATTTTAATTAACTGAGAGATTTCTCATTACCATTTGTATTTAATCATGGTGGTATTGTGTTACCAGTATGCAGATTTCTCTATTGTAAAACTTCACATGGGAAATCTGCTTAGTTTACGCAGCCCCTGCTTGACGGACTTTTTTTTATTACTTCATCACTTGAATTTATCGATGTAATCAGCTGATTTGTACTGGAATGAAAGTTAGTTTCAAAATATTTTGTAAGTGCTAAATGGGAATTGTTCCCCTTTTGTTTTTAATGTTCCATCCGTTTTGTATTGTTCTTTTTGCTTTATTATTTTGAAATTAAAAATTCTTCAATAAGCAGGAAAATTACCTTAGTATTATTATTCATCGTATACTTTTGTCTCTATCAACTTTTTATTTCAAAGGCCTCTTATTTATATTCTTCACTATAAGTTTTTCGTAAAGCATTCAGCAAATGAACAGACTCCACAAAATATTTTTATTATAGAGGTATAAACAAGTCTTGTTAAGAAGAATTTTGTTCTTTGGAGACGATTATGGATTCGATTAATAAACACGTGTTTTAGAAATTAGAGAGAAGAAATTTTAACCATGAATAAATACAAGAAATTGAGAAAAGATTATTTGGAAAAGACTTGAGGGGAGCACTCTACATGGCCAGGATTAATCCAGAAAACTCATAGAAAAATTAACCACAAACAATAACAAAAAAGAACATTATTTAATTTCTAATATTTTTTTAGTACAAATAAAGGTTTTATTTACTTATTTATTTATTTTTAATGTATAAATTCTTCTTTGTAACCATCCACCATTAAGGTGGTCTCTTTATTTTCTAATTTTGGGCTTGGTTTTTATAAAGTTCATAATTCTCGTATTCAATGTTCTTATTACTGTCCTTTTCTGAGTCTGATAATGTGAGATAGCATGTTGGAACCGGAATTGTTCGTGGGTTTTCTCAACACACAGTTGCCTTGATTGTGACACCTTTCTGTAGCAGGGTCGGACTGGGACCCCCAGATTGGGCGCTGCCTTTGACTTAAGAACGGGCGCATCGGGGTTTGAATCAGTAAACAACAACTAAAATAAATGTTATTGAACAAATGCGACTGTGATTTTATTGGTTAACTCACAGACGCATTTTCATTATAACCGTTGGGTTTGGTGTGTATTTCGAATTACCTGAAGCGCCTCGGCTTCAGGTCTGTTCTGTTCACGCATCTCTACTTACGAATATATTACAATTCGATATCTATATCCATTGAGGAATGTGTGGCCAACTGGCTGCCATTAAAATGCTGAAAAACTGTAACAGCACGTAAAACCTGTGGCTGCTAGAGAGTAAACAAATAACCTATAGGTCGGGGTAGATACACTCACTGGCACATAAACACTCACATGTCCACATACTCATATATAAATCAAATGGGCTTCGTTTTTTCCAGGAAGTTCTTGATGGAATTGTTGAGTAGTTTTGTCATGTGGACAACTTCAATAATGTATTTTCTAGAAACAATTCACTAAAACCAACACAAATCTTACATGTAAGCCAAATTTGAGAGCGTTCTGGCTTCGACGAGATATAGCTATTATATCTAATTAGCTATTACGAGATATATAGGACGGTTTATCTACAGGTTACCGTCCTTTTGTAGCCAGGGTGGGACCGAGGATTTTATTTAATGATTTCGTCATTAAATAAATTCCTATTTGACCAGGAGGAAACTGAAATCGCCACTCTAGGTTTACTATGTGAGATTAAGGCTTTAACTCACAAGGTTAATATAAGCTCCCACGAGATATACAGCTACTAGCTTTCATCTAATTCATTTTGTAACAGACTGTCATTTTTTTATGAGCCACTATTGATTACAAAATGGAGAAAAAAAATCTTCCATTTGAATGGATAAATGTTTTGCAAGAACAGTTCTTGTTTAAGTTTAAAGCCTATATTTATCCCATTAAAAATACAAAAGAAAGGGCAAACACCAATAAGAAACAAGTTTATTAATCATAAATACAAGAGGCAGCCATATTGAGCGGATGAAAGTGAAGATGACGTTAGTGGAGATGCCACAGGTGTCATTGGGATGTACTTTCCCTTTCGCCAGTCTCTCATGGGCTACATCTCCCAACTCATTCAAAGACATTCATTCACTTTATACACTCATCATTTATGCAGTTTTAAAAGGTAGTAGAGCATTTTGGAACTACTTACTTTTAAATTTTAAATGTTGAGACAAGATGTTCAAGAGATTTAATACTCAATTGAAACAATCAAATTAAAATCTAAATAACAATAATATATTGCCCGAATAAATTGATGAACTACAACTGATTATACAAAATAATAAATCTTCTTAGAAATATTGAGCTAATTTAATGAAAGAATAGCGAAATATTACAGTTTGTTTGTTAGGCAGAAATGACCATGGTCGTAGATAAAGAGACACCAGGCGTTGTTCTTATTCTACTAAAACACTATGAAATTCTGTCATTAAATATTTTAATAATAATCACCCAGCTAAATTTCCAGTTTTAATTAAGCAACATTAGCATGTCATACTTTACGCCATATCGTATATCATTTACACAGTAACCGACATTTTCTTAATTCAGAAAAGAACCTCCCGATTGTTTTTAATATGGAAAATATAGTTTTCTCATTTGGGCAAAATTTCCTTTGGTAATCACTCAGGCCTGTCTATTTTTCACAATCTGAAAGATTACACACATGAGTACATTCACTGGAAAATTTCAAGTATATTTCTTTGACGGTCTATAAATTATGGTCAATGGATGTAAATTATGCTCCCTTTTCGTAAGCTACGTAAACGATACAGTTGTTAAATTTACTACTAGATTCTTACAGTTTCATGGGAAACCGATTTACTGAAAACCTTTTGCAGAACATATACCCTCCGGCTCCCAAGAAGGTTTGAGTATAAGCTCTATCAACCCTTGATTGATTATAAGCTACATTTTCATAAGAGTTGTGATTATAAGCTCCATTTCCCAAGGAGGTCCAATTATAAGCTCCGTCTCCGTAGGAGTTGTGATAATAACCTCCATCTGCATAGGAGCTTTGGTTATTAACTCCATATCCCTGCGAGGTTTGATTATAAGTTCCGTCTCCCTAGGAGGTGTAATATAAGCTCTATCTCCCTAGGAGATTTGGTTATTAACTGCATATCCCTGCGAGGTTTGATTATAAGCTCCGTCTCCCTAGGAGGTGTTATATAAGCTCTATCTCCCTAGGAGATTTGGTTATTAACTGCATATCCCTGCGAGGTTTGATTATAAGCTCCGTCTCCCTAGGAGGTGTAATATAAGCTCTATCTCCCTAGGAGATTTGGTTATTAACTCCATATCCCTGCGAGGTTTGATTATAAGCTCCGTCTACCTAGAAGGTGTAATATAAGCTCCTATCTCCCTAGGAGATTTGGTTATTAACTGCATATCCCTGCGAGGTTTGATTATAAGCTCCGTCTCCCTAGGAGGTGTAATATAAGCTCTATCTCCCTAGGAGATTTGGTTATTAACTCCATATCCCTGCGAGGTTTGATTATAAGCTCCGTCTCCCTAGGAGGTGTAATATAAGCTCTATCTCCCTAGGAGATTTGGTTATTAACTCCATATCCCTGCGAGGTTTGATTATAAGCTCCGTCTCCCTAGGAGGTGTAATATAAGCTCTATCTCCCTAGGAGATTTGGTTATTAACTCCATATCCCTGCGAGGTTTGATTATAAGCTCCGTCTCCCTAGGAGGTGTAATATAAGCGCTATCTCCCTAGGGGAGATTTGGTTATTAACTCCATATCCCTGCGAGGTTTGATTATAAGCACCGTCTCCCTAGTAGGTGTAATATAAGCTCTATCTCCCTAGGAGATTTGGTTATTAACTGCATATCCCTGCGAGGTTTGTTTATAAGCTCCGTCTCCCTAGGAGGTTTGATTATAAGCTCCATCTCCATTTGAGGTGTGATTATAAGCTCCATCTCCCTTTGAAGTGTGATTATAAGCTCCATCTCCCTTTGAGGTGTGATTATAAGCTCCATCTCCCTTTGAGGTGTGATTATAAGCTTCATCTCCCTGGGAGATGTTATAATTAGCTCCATCCTAGGAGGTTTGATTTTTGATTAGGCCAACAAGTTAGCTAGTACCCAGCTTAAACAAAATAAACATTTGTAATCATAATTATTGTGTGTGTGTGTGTGTGTGTGTGTGTGTTGTGTTGTCCACGTTATCCTTATGACCATCCTTATGATCATGATTCCAATAACTTTGAATGTAACTTTAAAAATATATATATTTATTATAAATATTGGCTTAGAGAAAGAGGGGTGGTATAAAGGGGAAAGAAAATTACAAAACTGCAAATTTCCCTGTCCTTTGGAGATAGGAAGTATTTGTACAGGACCAATTTTATTTGTCTAATATGCTCTGAAATTTAAGTGAATGCAAAATATAATATTTCGCTTACGTTCCCTAGGCCTCTCTTTAGAACCTGGTTTAAAATTGCAAAATTCTCTGATTAAACAGGTTTTCTGCGAAGAGGTAGTATTGCGTTATTTAGAAAGACAGTTCTTTCCATACCTGCAAATTTAATACATTAAATGAAATACTTGTTCCATTTAAAATAAAAGTCACTGTAAATCAGGAGTCATAATATATGAAATCCATATTTCGTGTCTCTAATTTCTTAATACTGCCATACCATAAATTTCGAAACGAACCTAGCATTAGTCAAAATATTGCTAAACAACGAATTTATTTATATTTTTTCGAACTAAAACTGTCTAAACAATCACATTCTTTGACTAATACTTCGTAATAAATAAATCATTGTATGATATCTAAATTAGTAATTGAGTCTGCAACTATACAAAACTAAATCTTTTTTATTTAATTTATACCTCCCTGATTTAATTTAAATTTTAAACATACAAGTTTTGTATAATTCCTAATAAATGTGAGGTGGGAGGACCCAATTTTAAAAAACAGTAGAGGACTTAGCCTTCTTATTGATCCTTATCAATTGGTTCCTCTACCATCCAGCATATTCCAGAGACCCAATTTTCCCTATCCATAATTTAGTGCTACTTAACTACGCCAAAGATACGGACGGCGGCTAAACTTTTTCCAATTCACGTAGAAAAGATTTTCTTATTGCTTCTACCTACTCAGTTACTATTCAGAATAGAAGATATAAATAAAGACCATATCACATGAGATAACTAGAAAGGAAGGGAAGGGACAGCCAATATGGAAATTAACGGGTTATACAATGTGCCGTATTGTCATGGGCTGATTTGTTAACCAAATAGAGGGGCCACTGAATACAATCACACACACAACCGACCAATATTACTTTACTACTGATAGGAGTTTGTATACAATGTAATTTTCTAGCAGAGTCTATTGCATACCATCATCCTTGAATTAAAATTACCGTTTCGGCTTGAAGCTTGTTTTTGTTATAATACGTGTCAAATGTGTAGTAAAAAAACTCCATATTACATTGCTGAAACAGTTAGGAGGCTTGCTTATAATATATAGATATTTAAAAGGAAAATTGTAGAAATTCTTTCGAAAACGGACTATGTAACATTATAAACAAAAATAAATAAATCACGAATATTTTGTATGAAATATGAAAATTAAATGAATCATTTTTAAAAAGAAAAAGAAAAGGCTCTTGTGAATGGTTCATGCACAATATGATATGTCCATGATAAAGGTAAAAAAAAAATGAGCAGCCGATCACTAAATCAAAGACATTCGTCAAAATTATGACATGAAGTTGAATGTAAATTAGCTAAAACGAAGTAAAATGATATCATAGGGTAATACATCACATTAAAATAATTAATATTCCTGAAGAATAGATTAAAATAAATTAATCTTAAGGAAGAAATAAAATATAAATTCATATTTATCTCCATTGGTATGCGTCGGATAGTACCACCAAAATTATGAAAAAAATAATGTACTACAATTTTTCTCTAACTCGAATGTTAACCATGCACATTTTTGTATGTTGCCAGCCATCATGTTGCCTACTCAAGCAATGTCTCTTAAAGCAACTGAATAACATAACAAGCTCTTATCCAGCATAAATTTCATTGAATACTTTCGCAAGCATCTTAATAGGGAAGAAATATAAAATAGAAAGTTCGATGACGTCATTGGTCGATGACGTGTTGCTTTTACCCCAGCTCACAAAACTTTTAAAAAAATGTATTTTAAAGTTTGTTTTTAGCCAAAAAACCGAAAGTTTCCACAAGAGAAGCCAAGGGTACATACCGCAGAAATCATACGGGCAACAATAGAAAGAACATGTGAATTGACATCAGGTTGGAGTTGTATACAAAAACGAAATTGATGTTAGGCACCAAATGACTCCCTTGAATTCCTGTTTGATTAAATATACAAAACATTTTGCTGCACTTCATTTAAAATTATTTCATTTGAAAGTTATACTAAATAACTCTGTGCGTCAAATCGAAAATTTCATAGAAAATAATTTATAGACATTTCCATGGTAAACAAAAAAAGTTCCTTTACAAATCAATTGCGTCTCTAATAATTACAGAGAAATTTCAATGTTTCTATGTTCTTTCTACCCCCCCCCCCACCCCGAAGTCCTCTCAGTTGATTTTTCAGTTCAGTTGAGTTGGGGAGGTGCACAACTAGACGTTAGAACAATACTAAATATCAAATTTCAACATTCTAAAGATAGACGATTTTGAGTTACGAGAAATACGTACACACAACACTTCGATCTTACCCAATAGGCCGAGAACCGAACTCTGGTTTCTCTTCAAAACGCGTAAATCTTTCGCATTGCAATAAAGATTTCCTTAGAGAGAAACTTATGATACGTGCGCACAGACTTCACACTGAACTTGTCAAAATGGGTAATCCGGTTGAAATATGGAAATCAAAATGTTTTGGAATAACAATACTTCCTTTAATTTGAACTAGGAAGTGAAAAAGGAATGAAATTTAGAAAATATTTCAATCACTTTTATAAGCGATAGAGAGTAATTAGAAGATAGTACTAGTTAAGTAACTTAGATATATTATATGCGCTTCATAGGAGAGTTGAAAAGGGTTTCAAAAAATATTATATTTTTTAAAAAAAGATATGAGTTCATAGGCATATGCACAACATTTTCTTTAACTGCAATATCAACGATTTTTTAAACACAAGAACGAAAAATAATTTTAAAAAATATTGAATTAAATTAACCCAAAACCTCCTTTCAAGGCGAGAATGAAGCATTCATATCGCTATTGCATTGCGGGTTTAGTATTTACAACATGCAAACTACAGAGTGCCACAGTTTTACAAAATATCTTACCCGTTACTATAAGTTCCCCCGGAGCCGGTGCCTTATACTAAGGCTAGTATTGAAACCAATATTAACGTTCTGTTTCAATAAAGCAAGATAAACTAATTTCAATATTAAATCAATCCCCGAATTCCATGAGAAACAGTCTCCTGATCTGCCCAGCTTCCTAACTGATTGATATAAGAATTTAATGTTTGTCTATTTTCGTTTTTTATGTATTTTCCAGCAGAAGCTATTTGTGAGCAGGTATAAATTCAATTATTCTTTTAAAATGAGAGGTAATTTATAATTCGTGTTAAACACTTCATACTCCATAGCATAGTAGTTTTTCTGTTTATTAAGCCGTTCAGCTTTTTTACTTGGTATCACTCCTCTGGCTGAATCTGACATGGTTTCCCCTGTCCTGGTGCCGACTTGTGTTTCAATAATAAACACAACTGGGTTCAAATCGCTTGATTCCATGTCAATTATAACGTACTTTGTATGAGTAATTTGGTAGGAAGGAGGAGTGCTAGTAGACATAGTCATAATGAGTGATATTTTTCTAAGATGTTATATTTTGCTCTTTTGTTAACATGCATTCAACGAACAAAACTTTTGTTTCTTTCTATTCATTAAAAATAATTCTTTATTATGATATATTCTAAATTTAAAAGGCGCTGTTCCAAAATCAATGCATCAATAAGTCATTTCTTTTCTTAAGAATAAATGAATGTGACAAATGTTCCCATCAGAACACCTTCTGAAACGATTCTTCACAGATAGATTAGAAAGGAATTCTAAAATAATGCTATTACATTAGATTTTAATAAATAAGCTGGGACTATATGAAAATATCCTTTTGCCAGAGGTAATATCTTTCATAGTATATGAAACAGTCGTAGGTCCATGATATGAAAATTCTTATTTACAAACTTTGTCCCACAGGTAACCCCGCCTCCGTCTAATATTTTTCAATAACAATAGGCAGAATAATAACATTCTATAATAATAACAACAATCTAATCATAGGATTCTACAAGAAAAATACACCAGTAAAAATATCATCATGTATCAATAAATATCCAGCTTGCTGAATTAAATGAAGAAGTCGATTTTAGAGTTTAACACAAGAAGCCAGATAGCATAGAGGGAATTGCAGATATGCTTTCTTTGCTTATCTACTTCCACCATTGATTCGAAAAATTATAGTCTTCAATCTCATTAAAGTCCTTGGAGCATAATGAATGAACAAACGCCAATTAACAATAACATACTTCGAGAAGTGCCAACTACCATCAGCCTCTGGGAGACATCACGCTAATGTAATAGACATTCCTTTACGAGGATAAGAATTGGGCATTGTCTATGACCAGATGTGACTACCTGTTGAGAAGATTAGACCACATTCGTCCAGTTTGCCAAGACAAAGCGAACCTGATGGTTTTACATATTGTTCTCAGATGCCAAAGATAAAAGCCAACTACAATTCCTGAAATATTAGAAGGAGCCCTTGGTAGCAAGAAAGAAAACATTGGCAGATTATTAGAGTACCTAAAGAGAACATTCATGTGGTGCAAAATCTAATTTTTCTGTTCGCTATTATTACGATTTTCACATTCAACCTTTTATTTTTCCGTTGATTTTCATTTCTCTTTTCATTTATTTTATTTATTTTTTAATATTTTTTATTTTAAATATTTCCTTTGTTATAACTATTATTTTATTTGTTTGGTTTGGAGGAATTATTGAGTAGAGCCGTATTAAATAAATAAATAATAATATTCTATTTCTTATATACCTACAAAATATTTTCTCATGAAATACCTGTGTATTTACTTTGAGATTATATAAAATTATTGTCCAACTCGTAGCTGTTGAATAGCTGATGTGTTTTTAAAGTGGTCCGATCTGCACCTCCGGTGTTGAGTTAGATGCAAGAACACAAGATAGGAAGAGAGAGTGGCTGAAATTCCAGTGAAAGGCGAAATAAGGCCAGCTAGCACATTCCTGAGGGCAAGTGAAAATTACCTTGGGACTTGTTCTTCTGGTTTTTCACTGAGGTTATGAAATATAAACCCACTTAGACAGTTTAAAGAGTAACTTCGAGGCCACGCCAATATGAGTGCTTCCCTGTGAGCCGAAAGAGACGTTCTTCTTAATCCACTAATCTGAATAGGATCTAGGCGTTCTATTTCATAATTCCGTCATTAAATATACATCCAAACACTAGTGGGAATCGAAATTACGTAGAAGTACGAATACATATAAAGATTAAAAACTGTATGACACATTTTCACTATTAGTGTTGAATTTCTTGCCGATTTTTGTTTTAATACGGCTTTTTAAATATAAAGGAATTCTATTTGATATAAAAGCATTATTAGTTAAATATTCCTTAGAAACATAACACCATAATAGTGGCAAAGCGGTTCTAGCTAATCCTATATCTTTAGCTACACAAACGGTTTTTTGTTAAACATCTTTTATAACCTTTAATTTTGCACGTAATTCCTGAGCTTGAGTTCGAAGTAAATAATTATAACGAAAAATACTTCATGTAAGTGATAATCATGAAAATTCATATAGCTCTATACTCTATTATAGGGAGGGACTCAGGTTAGCCATGTGAATTAAAGCGTTTGCTTTAATCTTACATGTAGAGTGGCGAGTTCGATTCCCGCCTAGGCAAATAGGAATTAATTTAGTGACGAAATTCATTAAATAAAATCCTTAGTCCCACCCTGGCTAGAAAAGGGTGGTAACCTGTAAATAGCCCGTCCAAATTAGCCATAGTTGCATAAAGTGGACGTTAATTATTAAATAATATTATAGGAAGAAATAAGGAATGATAAAGAGATGAGAAAGTTTTGGAATTGCTGCACATAATTCACAAAGATTCGGGAGAAGCAGTGTATGAATTGATTTCAGAATAATCCGAAGTCTGCTTATATTTCTATAACTTAAATAGAACTTTAAATAGAATATTTCTCGACCCTAGCTCTCATAAATTAATGTTCCTCTGTAAAATAATTTTCACATTTGCAAGGCGCAGCATTTTAAAATTACATTGAGTGATTTTTTAACTACTTCAGCTAATGATAAGCAATTGAAAAAGATTTGAGCATCAAACTATATCTGAAGATTGGATCGTAATTGAAACTAAATTAAAATCTGTTACTAGAGGAGGTAGTAGGATTTTCTTGAGAATCATTAAAACTCTAAAGTGACGAGTTCCCGCCAGGGCAATAGAAATTTATTTAGTGACGAACTCATTAAATAAAATCCCTAGCCCCACCCAGGCTAGAAAAGGATGGTAACCTGTAGATAACCCGTCCCAATTAGCCATACTAGCAAAATGTGGACGTAAATAATAATCTCTGGAATAAGCTGGATGGTAGAGGAACCAATTGATATGGATCAATATAAAGGCCTTGTCCTCTACTGTTTTACTCCTCCTCTACTCCTTTTGGTCCACGCTACACAGCTATAATCAGCACTGAGGATGAAGCTTTGACTCCGAAAGTGCACTTTGCATAATATCAAAAGACAGTAGAGGACAAGGCCTTTTTATTGATCCTTATAAATAATAATCATTAAAACTGAAAAACATCTGAAACACCATGCGAGAAACACCACATGTCTCCCTTGTATTCCTATTAAATTAAACAAACGGGACGGACATATTACTCAAAACTGTGTCTTTCCACCATTTTTTCAACTAGGAAATCATAGAAAAACTTTTTATAATTTTAAAAAATAACAATATATTTATTATTCTAATTAATAAAAAAATGTTAGTAAAAATATTTAATAATTATGCGTTTTTTTTTGTTTTAATTTATATTAATGAAAGGGTTTGTCTAATATTAACGCGCCTCCGAAAAAGTAAAGACCATAAAAAATGATGACGTTTGAGAGAGAATCAGAGCACCAAGCCACCCACTCGTGCTTAGCTCTTGACGTTTTATGACTAAATATAACAACTTATTTATAGTTATTTAGGATCAATAGCGTTTATATTTACTGTCATGTTGTGAAATTGGCATACAGGAAACGCAGGAAATTTCCATTTGTAGAGAATTATATAGTCAACAACGAGGGAATCGCGATTTTATACTTGCTCTTACAAGCTCTTGCTGTTTTAATTTTGCCATTACATTGTTACTATTTTCACGTTTAACATTTAGATTTGAGTTAATTATTTCTTCTTGGAAGAATATATAAGTTCAATATTCTTATTTGAGGACATTTTAAAAAATTCTGTTTTTATCTACATCATTTGGAGTAATCAAATGAAAATAAAAACATCTGAATCCAAAAGAAATTTGCTATCTATCAATTTTCAGTATAGAAAATAAATATTCTTAATTATTACCCTAGTATGTAAAAAACATCAAAACTATATATTCGTTCTCATTGCGAAAGTTTCGTGATGGCATCTAAACTTTTGGCTTTTCAATAACAAATAGAGCTATATAAAGCAAAAACTTCTGGGCGGCAGTTCTTCCCTAAACCATTAGCATTGAAGCTTTTTACCTATAGACGGTTTATACTAACACTTAAGAAGTAAAAGCCGAAGTATAGGTCGATATAGGCAATGAGATTATTATGTATTAATTGACCAAGCACAGCTTACTATATTTTGGCCCATTAATATTTCATGTTTATTCGCTAAAATGTCGGTGAGCCAATTGAGGGCCGTATTCTTCACTCCAAACTTACGAAGGACTACCTGATCATGTTTATTCTACCCAATTATTACTAGTTTTGTCTGTGCTTCCCAATTTTTGTCATATAATAACTAAGGACTGTTAGTTTGTACTATTAAACACTATGATTTAGAAAACAGTATTTTTAATACTATCCCTTCATAATAAGTAGAAATATTTATTTTTATTTAAAAAATAATAATTTTATGTTAGTATTCGGTATTTACTAGGCACTACATAGTTATATATTATTAATGTAAGGTTTGCGGATCCTTAATTAATAATGATTAAAATACATATTTCATTTATTATTCTGATTAATTATGTGTTATTCATTATTCAATAAATAATGTAATGTTCATTCATATGAATAAACATAATGGATTATTCAAATTCTGAACACAGTGCATACATTACCAGCTTCCACAATGGAATTCCTAGATTCGAATGCAATTATAGTAGATATAGTAGAGCTCATCACTATTGGTATTGAGGTAGACAGGGAAATGAAAAGAGGAAATAGAGGCCACACTAAAGTGCGAGTAATTTCAAATTTTAAGTAATTTTCTAAAGAATTCAAGCATATTAAGGGGACAATTCATCAACCTCGACATTATTTTTAACAAATCATAAAGGCAAGAATCGACTATTTCGCCCAATAAAAAAATAAGAAAAAGAAAAGAACATTCAAGCTGATTATCAAGAAAATCAATAATATCCTATTCTCACCACCTCTATAATAGGACTAATTTAGAAGAGTAAATGTTTGTGAATCCATGAGGCACAATTAAGCGTTTTGGTGGAAGGTAGGTCAGGACAGGGGGGGGGCATGTAATAAATAAATAGCTTAATATATTTTTTCCTTAATTTCCCTATAAACCAATAAAAAGCACTTATATAGGAAAACATTGCCTGACCAACTTTTCTAATAAGCAGACTCCCGTTTAGAGAAATTGACAGTTATTGACATTGTACTTGTTACCCAATTCTTGAAAAAGTGTTTTCAAATTTCCATCAATCCGATCTTCAAAAAAATTAGATATGTGGTGTGAGCGTGTGGATTACGGATAAGAACTGACATCACTTCCCGAGTGTTAACAAATAAATATTTATTATATAAAATTGTCAAAAAACGGAACCTGCTAAAATTGTTATTTAACCGTTGCAAAACTAATATATTCAAGTGCTTCTAGTTAAAACTGAAGAACTATTTCGTTAATGGTCGAAATCAGGAGTAAATTATAAAATCGTAAATATCATTTATTACTGTGTATCAAACCACATGTCAATCCAGTTATTTTCTACATTTTGCGGTCAACTGGAATATTAAAAGGAATAATTGCAACTACCCATTTCAGTATTCGCTAAACCCATCCTATGATAACAACATTAGTGAGTTATAAAACTAAATATCCCTTCTTGAGCTTACATTTCAAGTATTACTTAAGGTTCATACAATAAAAGAAGTTAATAGTAAAAAAAAAAGAAAACAAGTTCCTCTATGTCCGAGTAGTGGGGATGGGAATGTGTGTGTGTGTGAAAGAGAGAGTGTGTGTAAAATCTGTGTTGCTTCAAAAGTCATGCAAACCTATTCTTGTCAATTGGTTTATTTTTTAGAATGATTGTTCTCTATAATTTCTTTAACTGAGATGTTAACGGAATTATTTGTAGTTTTTCAATTTTCAACCTTCAGTTAACTCCTATCACGCGACATTGAATTTGTTTTAATAACACTCATTGTACAGGAGTTCAAATTCCTGCAGTGGGGTCGACCTTTTTATAAGTAGACTTCTCCAGAAGACTAAGTTCTAGTTAACTTGGTTTCGGACGCAGCTCTTGTGAAGTTTGGAATCCCCGAGCTTTATTCGGCGTCAAACCAATCAAAGATCTTAACAACCAGAAAGTCATGAGTACGACCTCAATAGCTGGTTCATTTTATGAAAATATTAATAGACCACAAAATGCCCTTTTGGTAGCCATTTTCATTTTATGTTTTATGTTTTGTTTTAGTTATGGACCTAGTAATTATAAATGACTAATTTGGTTTATCCTTACAATTACTAATTTCAAATAATCATTTCTTCTTAATTAATATTAGGATTAATTGGTTAAACTAAATTTGCCAGAGACAATGAACACATCTCACCCATGGCTAAAACTATAAATTCAACGCGTTTCTCTTATTTTAATTCGTTTTCTTCTCTTTCTTTCTTGTTTTTATTTATTTATTTTTTATTCCTTGTTTGTGTTTTCAGTTTGTTTTTATAAGTAGTTATTAGTTTAAAACGTACATTTTAGTTTCTTTTATTCTCTGTTAATTTACCGTAACCTGATAAAAGCAATAAGCAGTTCATTAGAATTGAGGGGTTAATATTTTTTTTGTTTTTGAATAACTCTTTTTTTTTTTCCTTTTTCGATGTAGACATGACTGACAGAAGGACATAGTTGCAATTGTTCATCCGTGAGGAACACTCAGGTACCGAACCATAACAACAGACCTCCCATTTTGCTTCCACATTGTTCTTTCCTCGTCAAGCATTTCTTGGAAAGATTCTTTCTGCAAACAGTAAGTAGATTAGCCCATTTTACAGGCGGAACACTTTTACCTCCTTGCAAGTAGATGGAGGCAGTCTTTCATTATTAAGGAAGACAGTTTTTACCTGCCAATCACAAATCTCTGACCTGATGTTCCTAGGTAAGGCCGTTTTGTTCTTTTGGAGGGGCAAACTTCAAGATTTGGCGTCATTGCGGAATGTCTTTAGGAGAAGAGTTTTGAAAAGGAATAGCATGCCAACATACAGCTAACTAAAAAACCTAAATGACTCCAATTCCAAACTGGTATTTCGAACAAAAAAAGGGGTTGTTAGTTTATTTTGTGCAAAATATATGGCAGAAAATATTTGCACATGTATTTTCTCGGAGCAACTTCGTTATTTAGGAGTTTACCATTTCCCCAAATCCCCACTTCTTCTGGTTAGTTTTCGGCTAACTGGGACTGTACCAGAGTGGATTTCGCCCAAGAATATCAACTACAGCTCAGCTCTTCTCTAATAGGCAATTGCTTGAAATGAGTATAATGCACCATCTCTTCATAGGCTTTCCAGCAAACCTGTGGCACTTTAGACAGGCTGAAAATTACTAGAAGCATTAAAGTAAGCTTGAATACCTTGCAAGCTTATTGGATTGACGAAAATAACTCTAAAAGGAATTTTAGTATGATGCAAACTATAGTTGGCGTCTCTGATGGCATTGATACTACTACTGACTTAAAATAAAGTGATCCGTTGTCAACTAAACTTTTTAATAGAAGCGCCAGTCCGAAACATAAGGACGAACTTTGGCAGTGACATAAACTGCAGTCACACAGAGTACAAGCTGATGTAACGATGGAAATTCGCAGCAGACTACTATTGAGAGCAACTTATAAACAAGGACAGAAACAAAATTCTGAGAAACCAAGAAGATGAAAACCTATAAATGGACCGGGGAGTTTGACGCTTTGAGAGAGCAGCACGCATGTCTAGAAGCCCCGGTGAACTGATGGAGTTGTAAGGAGGGCCTGCGTCTACTGGGAAGGGCAGGTTGAAACGGATGGAGGCCAACACCTACCCTCGATAATATTTTATCTTATTTCATGTAGTCCTTGAGGAAGCTAGGAGTTCACATGACACACAATTGGTTTAAGATAGAACAGGCATAGACCGTAGTTAAGCTAGCAGTGAATTATATTTCAAATGAACTATTAACCACTCCGTTATCTATATAAAGGGAATTATTTAAGGAATGTACGATATTAGCAGTTGAATTCCACAACAAGAGTTTGTAACTAGCTGGAGAGGTCAGTTTCCCCTTCTTCTAGATCTAGTATACCAAGTACCCTCATGAAAAAATAGTGAAATATCCAATTTTTTTTTTTTAGCTTATAACAAAATGAATTAGGGCGTTACGGAGTTCGACATAGTGGACTGGAAAACCATCGCCCAGAATAGAAAGAGGTGGAGGAGACTAGTGATGGCGGCTAAAGATCTCCAAGGTCTGTATAGATAACCGGAAAAAAAAATTATAATATAGTGTCCGTTCCATTGATTTTTTGTATTTTAAACTTCCAATGCTCCAACAAAAAGGTGAAATGTTTGAAGTGTAGGTACTACGGACCCTCCAACTTTAGAATATAACCATTAACAATTGACCAATTTTGTTCTTTCTAATTAGGATTTATTGGTTCATAACAATAGCATTTAAAACTTCTACAAACAGAATAAGTTCCTTAAAAGGAATAAAAATGTTTTAATAGATGTACAATAAGCCAATAAAGTTGCGTTGTCATATTCCATTACTTAGAAATCCAAAAAAGACATCTAAGAGCAGTGATAAGTCCTTATAAAAAAATAATCTTCTGTAAATGGCATCAGAGTTGTTTATGAACACGCGCCTCCTTCATGGAGTTTTCATAACATCCATTAATGAGATTACATCTCAATTTAACGCCCCAACACGTCGCAAACATCATATTGGCTTTCATATGTCTATGTACTTTTTATAACTCTATTTGTTTTCTGTTTTCAGCAATTTTGTCCATTTATTTGTTGAACACTCATGGAAGGATTTTGGCCTATCTTTAATTCGACCCAATATCAGATAAGACAAGCTATTTGGACTCAAAACTAATTTACTGCCACTCTTACATAATTCTTAAGGCCATTCATTACTATCTGTTTACACGGCAGTTATACTGATAAGACGGCAAAAATAAATATGGCTATTATTCTTTTCTAATTGTAATGTAAAACAGTAATACTTACATTTTAATATTCTGAGCAACCTAATTAAATGTAACTAATTAAAGAATGTATTGCCATATTTAAGTAATTCTAATAGGCAATAATTATTATGTAGGAAATTTTTCAACAGGAATGACATGTACTTTGTAACATAAAAATACAAATAGTTCAAGAAAATGAAAGTATGCAAATAGTATGTACTCGTATGTATGCGTTTGCGCGCGCGTGTGAGTATATATGTATATATATAATTTAATATTAATATTAAATTGAGATTCATAGTATTTCTCTTAATAAAGGAGGTTAAAACCAATAAAAACAATTTTTAATTAACACAATTAAATATATAAAATGCGTTTGGCAGTATAACAAACCTTTGAATTTCTTTTTACTTCTAGGTGAGAGGGCAAATAGAATTAATGGAGAAACATGAAGAGAACTCCTTCTTTAATGTATAAGAACCACAATGAGCTTCAATATTATTCACATTCACACTGATTTGTGGAAATCACAAATAAAACACAGCGGCACGTGTTTCATGAGACGCGTGAGAAGATACGCGGAGAGAGGAACAGCTCTGGATAGACCTCACAAACAGTTCGAGCGACGTGCCAGACTGAGTTCCCACAATACAGCCTTCCCGAGAAGAGCGGTTACGCTGCCGACTTAACACGAATTCTGCCGAGTCCACCCGATCGTCCTCCAAACCCAGAATGGGAATTAGTCAACTTCCAAACCGAGTTATCCTTCGCTTGATACGGATGAGTTGACGGATGAAAGACCTACCCTCGACCTTCTAAACAAGCATTCACAGTTAAAGAGAGTAGTTGGGAGAGTGGGTCAACATTTGAAAATTAATATTTTTAAGCTATACAGTGCGATTGCGTTATTTTCGTCATTAAAGCTCTGGAGTTAGTATTTTCAACCAAACCTCTAATTTTTGTCACTTCACCAAACACAATTTGTGTGGAATCTGAATTAATTTAAACATTGGCATGGAATCTAATTTAAAAATTTGCAAGAAACATCTTTTTTTTATTTAATAGATCTCAATATTTTTCTCACAACGGAAGAAACTTCAGTACACTTAAGATGTTAGAAATTGAGAAAAAAATATTTTTCATAAGAAATTAAAAGTTTTCACCTTATCCCAATAATACATGTTATTTGATTAAGCTTAGCGTGGGTAACCTTTAACATGTTTCCTATTCGAGGCAGTACAGAGGCCTCACGGGTCTCAAATGATGAAAAAAAAAAATTAAACCTTAATATAAAAAAAACGCATTAATTTCATTGCTAACTAATTAACAGCCCAAATAATATTTATTTACATTTGTAAATACATCGGTGATACATACTTATATTAGTAAATGTTACGATTGTATTTTGTACTTTATGCAATTCTTACAGGGTTTTTTCTTAATAAAAATTGGTAATTTCCTACAATTAAAAATTGGCAATCCTACAATAAATATTTGTATGAATTATATATGCACATTTTATAACCTCAAAGTCATCAGCAACTTATTTTATTAATTTTAATTAAAATATTCTTATTTAAAACATGCTAGGAAGGGTATTATGATATGTATGTATATATATATATATATATATATATATATATATATATATATATAGATGTATATATATATATATATATATATATATATATATATATATATATATATATACTAGCTCAGATACCCGGCTTCGCCCGGGAATTCATTTGGGGCTGAATGGTGATGGTATTTTTTAGCAGACTTTACTTTGCACAAAATTTTGACATTTCCCCGTTTCAGTGTTTAGGGTTAGTACCCGTAGTTGGTTTGGAATAGAAAATGAAATATCGCGAATTTTTATTTCAGGCCTCCCTTATAACCCCCACTCCCGTTATAACATAAACATTTTAATATAGGTTATTACCATGTAAGAATTAATGCTAATTTATATATTCTGAGTTGTTCGAATCGGTTCAACCGTTGGTGTCCAATAAAATAGAAGACTCCCGCTTTAGCTTTTAGTGTATATTTCGTTTATAATTTTTTATACAACAAAAGTGAATATAACAAAAGTTACTTTAAATAACAAACTAAACAACTTTTGTCATGTGAATATTTGCAGAAAAACCAATAGAAAACAAAATACCGCTATTTTTAATTTCAGGCCTCTCTTAAAACCCCCACTCCTGCCCGTCCCTAGAAATGTTAGTATAGCTTATTATAATGAAGGCGTTAGTACTAATTCACATACCGAGTTTGGTTTAATTCGGTTGAGTCTTTAGTGCGAAATAAAATTGTGGACTCACGCTATAGTTTATAGCATATAACTCATTTATGCTTCCGTATACGGCAAAAGTGCATATAACAAAAGTTACTCTAAATAACAAAATAAACAACTTTTGTTATGTGCATATTTGCTGAAAAAGCAATTTTATATATATATATATATATGTGTGTGTGTGTGTGTGTGTGTGTGTGTGTGTGTGTGTGTGTGTGTGTTACTAAATAAAAAATCGTTTGTATTATATTTGGTATCAAACATCAAACGTTCCACTAGGGAAGGGAGGGCGTATTAGGTTAAAAAACAATTTTCGAACTTTAAGCTAAATATCTGCTGAATCAGATTCATATCTAAAAAATGTTGGTATCCTGCATAAATTACTTACAAGAGCAAAATTACTTTTCCAAATGGAGTATTTGTTTGATAAAGGTTTTTTGGAGGGGGGGGGGGGGGTTAACGATTTTAAGTAGTCTTTGAAATGAGATCTCATCTGATTCCAGTGCCGAAAATAATAAATCTCATTACTAAAAATGTTATTGCATAGCACGTTTTTTTAAATAAATAACAGAAAGTCCATCACTCAGGGGCTAGGTTAAGGAGGCTAAGCAGATTTCCCACGTATTTCCATTCATTTCAAACCTAAAAGTTCAATGAGAACAATATTTTGTATTTAGGCTTCAAATAAAGTGCATCATAACAGTTTATTGTTAATATGGCATGAGGATTGGAGATTTACTGAAGGCCGAAAAATAAAAAATGCAAATAGCTCGGTTAATAATCAAGATAGTGAACAAACGCACATAACAAGATTTATGGTACATTAAATGAGAATATTAGAGTATTTGCAATAAGATTGACTCTATACATCTTTTCGATCTATAATAACGGAGATAGTAATAATTTTCGAAATTCCTCCCCTCTAACCCCCCTCCCACTGGTTTAGTAACGATTAAGCCAAAATTGCGACGCTAGAGCGGTAACAGACATATATATATATATATATATAATTTTGAACGGGCCTCATTTTCGTCATCTATTAGGTAGGATCGATGGAAATTTGAAGAAATCATAGAAAATTAGGTCATGAGTACAACCTCAATAGCTGATTTTCCTCAAGGGAAATCTGCGAAAATAATTAATTTAATTCATTTTTTGAATGGTTGCTATGGTCAAGCCTTAGTCCCTTCAATCAAGCATTGAGTACATTACCACCGTTACTTTTGGTCATTCCTCCCCATGAGAATGTATATTCATAAAATTAATATTAAGGGGAATCTAATTTATATAATTAACATTTCTACATCGAATACTGTTTGAATGTGCTGATTTGAAGTGGTATTTTTATTACATTTTTTGCATATTTTTGTATTATTAAAGGTTTACCTTCCCAAGTTTGCTTTACAAAATCATTCAGCATCAGTTACTGAGAATAAGTCCCGCCATGGAGGGGCTTCGTAAACTAGGCACATTTCCCACGTGCAGATATGATAGAAATGATCTCATCTCAAAATATATTCTCTATTTCGAAGTAAAAATCCGATGAGTAGATGTAAGGCGTTTAATAAAAGTTGAAAACAAGAAAGTAGGAGTAACTCGCTGATATATGAGTTACGATAAAATGTAAATAACAACAATTGTAGTCCATCAATAGTTTGACGAGATTGACTACATAACCCTATTTTCGACTTCTCCTTAGTAGGATCGATGGACACTTGGGAATTTTTTCTAAAATCGCGTCATGAATACAACCTCAATGGCTGACTACCCTGAAGAGAAATCTGCTAAAACTGTACATAGGTAATCTTTTGGCAAAGCAGTGCTTTTCAATTGTTGTTCTTTCAATTCTTCTTCAATTCAACTATTAACAGTCATTTATATTTGTTCATTTTAAGAAGCCAGTTAACCACCAATCTTATTCTTGAGTTTTTTTTTTCTTCAGGCTATTATATCAATAAATGTATCCTTCAAGATAGAATTCTAAAGACGGAAGAAACAAATTACAATTTGTATATTAAAAAATAAATAAAATAAAAGTATTTTAAAGAAGTAAATGAAATTAACAATTATTTAACTGTAAATAATAATAATAACGAAATAGAGATAGTAAAATTGATTTAAACAGAATATTAATAAAGTTTCTTTTCATTAATTTGAACCTCAATAGACAAGTTTATGTTTCAAATAATTTATAAACTTACATTCTATTAACTGATTATTTTTTTTTAATGGCCTATTAGTTTCAATGTTATTAACTTTATTTTGTTTGATAATAGCAGTCATTACTATTTTCATGTCATGAACATTTCCAACTTAATATTTTTAAGTTTTTCTGTGTATTGTTTTAATTGCATAGAAAAAATTAAGATTTTTAAATGTAAATGAACATATCACAATTTTAAGGAAGCTGTATATATTTATCTTTAATGGAATCTAATTTTTACGAGGTTTATTTCAAGGAAAATGTTTCAACTAAAGTAATTTCATATCATTTACAGACATATATCATTTTAATAAATTAGTTTTCACCAAATTTATCAGAAGCTTATACTGATCGTGTTTAAGCTTCGCTCCGAATTCTGTCTTCCAAGTGACGTAGCAGGCATGCGACATTCTGATTGGCTATTCGTCAAATGGCCCTACCTTAATCTTATACGTACCTTGGCTAAACCTTTCTTTCCACTGTGAGTTGTTGCAAGGGAAGCACGATTCGGTCGTCAGTGCCGTTGTTTCAGAGTCCATGCATCCAGATTCTATCATAGGTACCTTCTCTATGGTAATCTGTTTCCCTTAACAAAACAAGCTGATATTTATTATAGAAGAACAGTGAAATTCAAGAGTCCAGTTAAAGACTTATTGTTTTCCATAAATCCCATAGTTTTTTCTACCGCAATTGACCATCACCTAGTACCAAATTAAATTGTTCTTCAGTTATTTTACCTAAAATTAAAATAAATAAATCTCCAGTTGATTATACTGAATATCAATCTTTTTCAGTTAGCTTTGCTCGAGACCTTAGTGGCCCCCCCCCCCCCCAATTTCAGGGTCCCCTAGAAATATGAATTCCACTTCAGCCATTTTGAGTGTGCTGCCATGAACGTTATGAAACATTTACCTTTAACTGAGACCAATTATTTGTCAACTAGGAGGCATTTTGAACGAGAAATTTTCGAATGATAGGTGGACTGTAAGTATCCACGCCAAGGCTATCCTTGATTTGCCCTGCTTGGTTGATAATGTTGCTTCTATTAGAGGCTTACTGGATCAGCATCACACGAACTTTTCTTCTCTGGAGAATTTTATAGAAGGTAAACCTGATACGCATGCGGGGGACATGATTTATGTCCAATTTATTTTGGCTAAATTCACCCTGAGTTTCCCTAGATAAAGTATGTCGCAGATTTTTTACGTCATCACGTTAATGCTCTGGAAAATTCCCAACTTAGTTTATCCGGAGGAGGCTTCTATTCCTTCCAGAGTTATTAAGTCCAAGAGTCCCAATAGAAATACGAGTAAATCCCCCCCTACAAATAATATTTCACATTTGCTGCTGTTGCTGTTTTTAAGGGTTCCATCATTGTTCGTCCAGAGAGCAAGACATTTTTTCCTGTTTTCATTTTTCTATGTACGTTTCAAAGCGGTCAAGTCTGAGTTCCCATGTGTAAGGTGTTTGCTTCTGGTGCACCAAGTTAATGAATACGCTAATGCTAAGCCTTATAATTTATGTGATTCAGATGGACGCAATTCATTTCTCTTCCCAGGCAGCCAATGTGGCTTGTCGGAATTTCTCCACGGAAATCTGGTTTGCTCCTCCCCACAGCGATGGTTAGATAGCAGGCTTCGCCGAATCAATAAGTGATTGCTCGAGCATTGTTGCACTCATTGCTCGTGTACTAGCTAGTTTTGTAACTGAAAGTTTAGTATGTACAAAGATTGAATTGCTTTCGAGTACTGACTCTTGAATTGTACATTTCTTCTACCTTTACCACTGCCGGAGGTCAATGCACACTCTGTTTGTGACCTCAAGTGCAAAGTTGTGACTCCTTATCACTCCTGTTACATCCGTTGTTTAAAACTTCGTCGCTGGGAACCAGCACCGTCGTTACTGTAATTTTCCAAGATAATTCACCGATTGAAAAATCAGAAGTATTCGTCCTTGGAGGATGTGTCGGGTTCATAAAATATCCGCGGAGGGGTTGGTGTGTGTAAAATATTGTAGTGACACTACGCAGTGTAGTGGTTAGTTTGTCCTATATCAACAAGTTTTGTTGGAGATTCCAACCAATACCAGTAATTCTCGATTTCGTTCTTTGGCGCATAGGTTTTGGGTAGATATCAGAGTCAAGAAATTGTATGTTCAGCTGATAGCTAAGAGGGTAGTGGTCCTGTTTAGTTAATAATTGGCCAATCTTAACCTTGATACATCATTCCTCATCATCAAGTTTATAAAAATCTTGGAATTGGCGAAGATAGGGGTAATATTTCATGACAGTTTCGATCTCTCACTCATGGAATTCCTGAATTAAAGCATGTTATGATAGTTACAGCTGTTAATTATATCCGTATAGAATGGAAGATGCTATGAAATCTTCCAAACATGTTTGTTCTTAATGGTTCTCCTTTGAGTAGAGCAGGCCTAGGAGTAGTTAATGTTAATTGTTGTGATCTATGTGTAATTCATTTATTTATTAACATCCACTATGTGCGAATTCAGCTAACTGGAACATGTTATCTACAGGTTACGACACTTTTCTTGCCTGAGTGGGACTAAGTATTATATATAATGAATTTGTCAGTAAATAAATTCCTATTGCCCAGAATCGAGCTCTCAAATCTAGGCCACCATCTAGGTTTGCCATATGAGATTAAGACCAATGCATTAACGCACACTTCTAACCTGAGCCCCTAAGTGTAATTTTAGCAGCAAAAGTATCTAGCAGTGCTGATCATACTTTAGGAGATAAGAAAGCAATCCTTGCCTCGTTAAATACCAAAACTATGATATTTGATGATACAAGGGACATAGGTGTCTTGAATCAAGTCAATGAGACATTATCTGCAGTTAGTGGTCTTATAATGCTGCAGAAGAGATGATTAGTTCATGGAACCATTCCTAAGATAATAGAATTAGTGAAGGATAAGAAAGTCCAATTCTTAGATCAAGATGATAATGATCCAGATACTGAGCTAAATCCTAATCGGTCATTTACTGTTGTACTGGATTCATCAATAATAAAATCCTTGATCACCGATGGAGCTGCACCAGAACTGGAACACAATTTGTTGACCAACATTTCTACATGGTCCAGAGTGCTTCGAGCAACATCAATAATTGTTCAGTGGATGTTCTGGTTTTGGGACTCTAGCAAAGACGGTGTCTGCTGGAAGTGGACACTACAAAAGGCCTGCCACTAAAGTTTTTGTAAATACTTATGCAATAGTGATTACTTTCTTTAACATACTTGAGAATATTTATCTTAGAAGGTCTATTTTCCTTAATATATTTGTAAATGTTTATTCTAGCTAACATTCTCTTCCTTTGGGAATTCATTGCTGGACACTGTTCAGTTATTTTTTAATAATTAAAACGTTATTTATTTGAATCCATAGGTAGGGAATTTTTTGTGAGATGCAATCAAATAAATTCCTAGTTACGTGTGCCATGATTTGAATTTATACGAATTTGGCGCATGTATAGTTTGAGTTTAGCAAGTATATATAGGCCATTGCAACCTGGGTAGCTAAAGCTTTCATTCCACTGTGTTGTAAGGGAAGCATGATCTTCACTCCTTCTCTTTAGGAACCCGTCTCCCTTGACAAAGCAAGCTGAAATTGTCTATTATAGGAGAACGGTGAACTTAAAAATTTTCTTTTGAAACTTTTCTTTTACCTTCATCTCTCACCCTTCTTGACGTTTTTCTCAGCGCAGAAGTAAGACAAATGTATTATGATTTTTCTTTTGTAAACAAGTTTACCTTACCCATTGCTATTGTTATCTTCACTCACTAGAGCCTAATACCTATGTATTTTACTATTATTATTCCTTTTTATTTACACGACCCTTATAGATAAACAGAGGATTTCTTATCTTGGAATTGTTTCTCTTGGTTTCACATATTTTATATTATCATTTATTATTTTTATTTATCATTCAGCCCTAAAGCTCATTTTCATTAATGGCTGAAATCGGAGAAAGAAGAGGTGGGGCTAGATGAATGAAAATTTGAAATATCTGTTATTATGAGTCAGACCAAAAAATATTATATAACTAATCTGGTTACAAATTTAATTCTCTATAATTGCTGTTCACACATTTTCTTAACTCGAATATTAATTGAGTTATTTGTATTTTCAAATTTTCAGCCTTTAATAAACTCCTGCTTGTAATCGTCTGATTTTTACTTTATTTTACTGTGTCACTAAATATCCCATGATGACTGTATTTTTACATTTCTATTGAAATATAATACTGCACGACCAGTATTTTATTCCAGAACACAGGAAATTTGCTTAGTTTGAGCTGTCCTGCATGACAGACGTTTTTAGAACAGCATTTAGACCTTGTTATCCAGGGTCATGCCTAAATCGCTTTTAAAAATAAGTGTCTTGTCTGTGTGCGTGGGTTTGGTAAATGTTAGTTGGTAAACTCTTTATTATAATGAATCATTGGAATGCTGATGTTGGTCACTCATTGTAGAGAAACAAGGTTTTGAATTTTTAAATTTGAAATTAGCTGAGATATGGATGACATTAGTTAGAATTTTGTTAGCATTTAAGAAGAATGTCATCCCTCTCCTAAATTAAACCTTCTAGGGTTTTTTTTTTCTTTTCTTAAACAATGTGGAATATATAATACCATACTTATATAAAGCTAGAAATACTTTAATTCCTTTATTACTTTTTTTTTCAATTTGATCAAAATCCACTTTTGATTTCACAGGCACTATTTTATTAGAATGGCATCTCCATCTGGAATACATTTGACCTCAATAAATGATGATTTTATTTTAATTAAATTCCATAAATTGGAATATCCCCAGGCACAGAAATAGTATTATTTCTTGTTCATCTGTTTTAAACTTAAAAATTGTTTAAAATAATAAAATTTATTACAAATAAACCTTTTAGAGAAGCCTAATCAGTTAGACACAAATCTTGTCATGAAAAATGAGAATAATAAAGAAATAGCACCTTGCCTAGTACTTCAAAAACCCAGCTGCATAAATGAAAAAAAAATTGAAATTATCTAAAACATTGTTTGCCAGATATAGAAGAAAGTGAAAAAAAGCATATAATGTCATTTAATAAAACTTTTGAATTTCTCAGATTATTTGTGTTAGGAAATAACGTAACTGGTTTTTAAAAGATGGGTCATATCAAAAAAAAAAATTGTTCAGTTAAGAGTTGAAAATCTATTATATTTACAATTCAAGGCAATTGCTCACTGTTGCCATAATCTGGTAAATAAAAGTTATTGGAAATAATCCTCTCTGAATCATGCAAACTTATAATAAAAATGTACAATAATCACTCATTAAAGGTTAAATTTTTACATCTAAAATAAATAATTTTTATAACACCTTCGAACGGAAGACAAATGAATGAGGCAATTATTAAAAGTAGGAGTGTTTCAACCCTCAATAAATTATAAACTTCCTTAAGACATAATTGTAATTTTATTTTTATATTTAACTAATATGAGTATTTGGTCCAAGTAATGATTAAAAATTTAGTCAGTTCATGCTCAAGAAAATGTGAGTAACAGTAATAATTTGAGCAATTAAATTCCCATAACAATATCCCTGTGTGATATGTAAAGGTAGGAGGGGGGGGGGAGGGAGGGTCTATCCATTACTCTATTTTGAATAAATAAAAACGTAACAGTAATTTAATAAAAAAAATAAAACACCAACAATCCTTGGAAGTTTGGTATTAGTTTATAATGAATAGAAGATTATGGGGGGAGGGGGAGGGGATGTATCATCGAGATTGAACTGAAAATATTCCCATGTGTAGAAAGGGAGCTAATAAAGTATTTCCACTATTTAAAAAAATATATATTATTAATTCATCTAGGTATACTACAAATAATAATTATGGTTTAGCCAATTTCTTCCAGAACTTAGGCCTAAATTGTTGCAATGATCAACTAAGACAGGCAAAGTATATAGTTCCAAATGCCAACTGAATAACTGGTATTGCACAATCCCTGATATCAAGAAAAAGCATTACATGTTTATAATATATTTATTTCTATAAATAGAAAAATATATATATACTGAAACACAATAATAACATAATATTTTTTACATATAATATTTTTCTCAATTAGGAAAATAAAGGATTTCCAAAATAAATCCAATAAGGATGTATTACATTTATAATTCATTTGGAACTAAAACCACACAGGAATTCATTAGCGATTAGTAGTGATTCTTCTTTTTAATATTTTTTTTTTTCATTTTTAGTTTTCAACTTATAAGACTCACTCATTTATAAAAATAAGCTACTATGTAAAATGCTCTTCTACTATTAGATAAAATATATATCTCAAACTTCCAGGCAGTCATTGATAATTCACAAACCCTTAGTAACAGTTACAAGTAACTGATCAGTTATTGACAGATGTAGAGATAAATAAAATAAAACAAAATACATACATACATATATATATATATATATATATTAAAAAAATACAAATAAAAGATGCACCAGGAAATATTTTTTGTCAGAAATTTCAATTCTTATAATTCAATGGGGAACAAGACTGCAGGTATTATAATTCATCATTCATAAAATAAGAATAAAACTTTAAAAATCCTTAAGTAATATCACTTTGATGCATTCTGTGTCACAGTTTACTGAATCAACACTAAACATATTTCATATTATAAACGTCTAGTCAAATAAACTATCTTGACAAACTGAAACTTCCATACATTGTGTAGTTAAACAATCAAGTAAGTTATAGTTATTACACATTGTGAAAACAAGTTTGAATAAAGAAAAATAAGGTAGGTTACATCATACGGGTAGTATAAAATGATTTAATGAATTTACATTTAAGAAGAAAAAATATTGAATAAAGGGGTAAAATAAAAATGCTTACCAACCTCTATTCTTTAGAGATCTCAATCAAAAACATAAATACATTATTGAAAAAGCATGTGAAAAATAGTTCTCATAAAAGGAAGGCACCCATCAACTATAACTAAAGATGCATACTCAATACCAAGCAAATGAAGAATTTCTTAGTGAATGTATTTTATTTGAGCATCAAATATTAACATTAATCAATATGATGTATTATTCCATGAAAGGGCACACATGTTTAGGTTGGGTTTATTCAGGTTAATAGGATCCCTTAAGGGAAATCTGCTAGAAAAAAATTAAGAAATATGGACAAAAAAAAGAACAGAAATTGCAATGTACTTCATTCAAGGTGTGAGGTGACAGGATTCAAATCTTAAAGCTGGAAGGCAACATTACAAAAAAAAAAAGTCAACCCCACTGACTCATTTGCAAACAAAACTCTAACCACAGGCATTAATTAATTAATTAATTTTTGTTGCAGATTCTTTACCTTATGTAACCCAACATAGAGCAGGTGCATATTATTTAGTATATCTTAAATGATTTTATCCATTTAAGAAAAAATGCTCTATAGGCTGGATAGAAACTGTGCTCAGGTATGATTTGGCCAGCAAGTTACTAGGTCTTGTCTAAAGTCACTCTATTAATTGAACATTAGTTTGAAGGCTGCTCTACAAATTTCTCTTTGTTCCTCTTATGAGCTGATCAAATAAATTTAGTTTATTAACTGTACTGTAAAACCTTTCTGTCAGATAGGTCTCCAGGCTATGAAAATTAATACGCTGATCCACATCCACGGAAAAGATTGGTTTTGGAAAATAAAAATGTTCAAAATAGAACCAAAAAATGTTAAATATAAATGATAGGTTTTGTAGACAAATTGGTGGTAAATAATAAACTTAGGGAGGAAAATTGATTGAACTTGAACACAATGAAATTGTTAATAAATAAGAGGGTAAAAGTGCAATGGGAGATAGATTTTTTTATTTTGGATAATTTATTGCACTAGGACAAACAATGAAATTAGAATTGATAAATGCAATAAACAAATCTTTAATCAGTTAGATAAGGATAATATTCAAAGAAAACAAACAAATCTATCTTAGGACTCAACATATTCAAGTATAAAATGTTTGTCACTAATAAAGTTAAGGCCATTTGCAGGCGTATTGGTAAAGTTTCTTGGGTGTACATAGTAAAATTAAAGGCTTAATAACATAAGGACACAAAGTATAACATTTGTAAAATAGTGTGAAATAAATTTTATAAAATAATGTGGAAAATGTTACATATGGGGAATCACAGAATATTGACAATGAGGAAAACAAAGCCTCAATAATAATGGACACATTTTTAAAAGAAACAGTAATTATTACTTATAAAAAAAGAAGTCAAGGAGGAAAAATACATATTTCAAAAACTAGAAAAGTGAGTTGATAAAAAGAAATGGGCTTTAAACCTTTACATCAATATTTTTTTTTAACTGAACTGGTTGTATTTTTTAAATTCTTATTTAATTTTCTAACTACTTCGGATATTGTGGAACTTATTTTTTTACCACATTCATATCATTATTTGTATTTTTGTGACTGAAGAAAGAACATTGCACTTTTGTGGAAATAAAAACACTACTTTCTTCTGTTTAATTCTTTTATATTTTTATTTCCTCTACATGTTTCATGCTCCTTAGATGCCTCTTCAGGAGCACAACTTTGATATATTATTAAACATCTTTTTTTAAGGAGTCAAGTAAATACTCTCAAAATGTTTTATAATATATCGAAATAGTGCTACTGATAGGGCGTCTATAATGAGCATTATTATAGAGGAAATAAAAATATAAAAGAAGTAAACAGAAAAAAGTAAATTTTTTATTTGTTGACATTCGGACACAAAAAAGCAATATAAAGCAAGCTTTTGGATATTTAATTTTAAATAACAGTAAATACTAATGAAAAATATATTATTTTCAAAAAGTAATAAGTAAAGCACATGAAGAAAATAATTATTTGATTTTATGCAATTGACTGATGAGATACCTTAGGAGGATAGAAAGATGTAGAGCTAAGTGAATTAAACAATTATAATGGATTGTGTTTTATTTATAGACCTTCAGCCTTCAAATTAATGTGAATTTAGAAATTAGAATCATATGGTAGGGTGGGAGGTGAGGGAGTAATCTTAATAATATATAACCTAGTATAAACAACCATGCTCAAAAAAAAATCATTGCATGCTGACATTTGACTGAAGGACAAACACATGTAGGATCTATTTTATTGAAATTCTTCATTTTGATTTGTATAGTGAGTACCCACCTCAATACAACGTATCTCCCAGTCTCAGGTATTACTATTTCACAAAGAATAAGCTCTAATATACCAAGTTAAACAGTACACTAAATTAAAAAATGAAAGTAAATAAAATAATGCAATTTGGAGACTGATACTTAATTCTTTTAAACAATTTAATATTTCTTAAAATTAATTTATAATCTCATAAGGTTTGGAAGAAATGGATAGCACTCAATCAAAGAGTTCAGTGGGAGACATTGCCAACTCACATTACAAGCATTTGCATTTACTCTTTAAAGAAAACATCCTAGTGATTATAATTAGGTTAATAACCAGACATTTGGGGAATGTTTGATTAAAGATTTTAAGAATACTGTAATAATTGTTAATAAATATTTATATGCTGTTATTTAGTTTCTGCTTTCTATTTAAGTTTCCCTTTACTCTTAAATCATCTGTAAAAAGGTGATAGATATCTAGGATTATTAATTAACCAGAGTTAACATTAAATTGGCCCAGACTAAGTGGATTAAACAACGTAGAAACCAATAAAAGGATAATGATTTTAATCATTTATTACATATTTTTTCTATGCTTGACAAACAAATTTTCTGAAAAATTTATTTCTGTGGATTAGCACTTTCCTCACCTGAGCACTGCAATTCTCACAATAGAACTAATTTTAATATATGAGTTATTTTAAATAAATGTGGAACTTCATACGTAGACAATGGTGGCTAACATCTGTTAGAAAAATAAAATGCTGTCATACTGGTTAGTTTAGAATTATTTTCGAATAAAAATACATATTTAAAGGGACATTAAATTAAAGAACCATTATTCTGAAGTAATTTTTTTCAAAAAGTTAAACATATACTGTTATCAAATCTAACAGTAGAAGCATTCATTTCATGACTGGCTAATCATCAAATACTTAAGGAATGCACCTGAATTGCGAGGGCACAATTTTCAAGCTTATCAAAACTTGTATATTACAATTTTCAATAGTCTTCAAAATCACAACAAAGCTCTTGCTATATGAGCTCAATGATCAACCAGTAATGATGCTCTCTACCGATAGATTTGACAATAGTTTATTACATATACTAGCGAAACCAACCTACTGCTTGACATGCCAGACAAATTTATTTTCCTAAAAAGTCCTTAGTAAGCAATGTAACTAAAAGTTCATTATCCCTGTAAATCTATGTGGCAAACTGTAAACAAACAAAACATTTCATTAACCTCAATATTAATGTTCCCTGAGTTGATAAATATTTCGGAAAAATTTGGATTTATGTATGGAGCAAAGTCAAATCAATGCAATAAAAGGGTGGATAGAAGCAGCTCGAGAAAGACACTCATGAATGAGGAGGATACCTCACAAATAAGACTAAATAAGTTCAAGGTTGAGCATTGATTGTGAGAATGAATGATAATGTCTGTAATCCAAGTTATTTTGAAATCTATAACATGTCACTTTCAGTAAAACATTCATAAATACTAAAACAAAGCAGATAAATGATACATTTAATAATGAAGTAAATACAAATTTTAATAAATAAAAGTAACAGAGTATAATTCAAAGAATAATCCAAGACAAACTATCTAACTCAAAAATAGTTAGTCATTGAAAGCATTTTTACAAATACTAATAACCCCTTATACATCTATAAATTAGAAGTATAACAGCATTTAAATAAATAAAAAAAAATAGTAAAATATACTATAACTGAAACTTGGATTATGGAGACTTAGTTGCATATATTACGTTTGTATTGCTAAGATAATTAGGCATAATTCTTAATAAGCATTTTCCAAAGATTAAATAATTCAATAGGAAGACTGATTATATCATATTAAATTTTCAAAATAAAGATTATGAGTACCTGCAGCAATTACTTCTCGATATACAAGCAAATAACTTATTAAGTAGCATTATTAAAATAATAAAATCAAGAAAAAGAAACAACTTAAAAAATGAAATAAGAATATAAATGCTAAAATTTATTAAAGATACACATTTTTTTTCTTCAGAATCAAACAAAACCTTTAACAACTTTGAAATCTGTCCAAACAGAAATTAAAATATTTCATCCAATTGAAATATTATATTTTTAAATTTGATTCTTACAATAACCACATGAGCATTAGATATACATAGTTGCTTAAGAAAAAAAAAAAACCTTAACAGTCAAAAAATAAAACTTACTTCTCTTCTGGTAAAAATATGTCATGCCTTCCTGAGACTGTATGGAACTGGAAGATTTCTTAAAACAAATACAAGAATTCTTAGAACTTCAGAGCATACAATTTACTTAATCTAAACCAGAAGTAATTATATTACCTGAAACAGAATTTTGGCAATTTCAGTTTTGTTGATTGTCAGGCATTTATAAAAATCAAAATTTTTATCATGTTTAATATAAAAAAGGGAATAGACAAAGTTGCAAATAAACCCCAGGTCATTACCATTAATTTTTTTTTGTTTGTAATAATAATTTATTTGTGACTAGACCAACGTAGTAGTAAACAAACATAAATTAGGAAAAAATAAAATAAAGATAACAAAATACTACCAGTATATATATATATATATATATATATAACATTTGAAATTAAAAATCGAAACATTTTTGATTTATTGTTATTTTTAGGTGCTAAATATATTATTTATTTGATGCAATCTCAACAGATTTCTATTAAAAATTAAAATACTTTATAGTCTTTTTAAATCAAATTCTTAAGACTTAAAATAATGGGAATATAAATAAAAAAAAATAATAAATTAATTGAAAACAATCCGATTAACGAATATATTAAGCAAGAATGTTTAAAATAAAATGAAAAATAAAGTAAACTAATTTTGAATGGTTATATTTACCTCAGTCCTGAGTACGACAAAAGATCTCATCAACATGATATGAAAAGCAATAGCAAATTGAACAGAGGTAGGATAGATCCTTTGTAAAGCAAAATACATTAATATGCAGCAATGAAGTCTTCCTTGAATTCTTAAATATAGTCACTGGTATTTAACACAATATTATAAAAATTAATATGAAAAATATTGAATATAACTGATCAACTATAATGTCACAACCTATAGATAACTTTAACTATTAATCTTAATAATAAAGAAATTAGTTACTAACATTATAAATTTTATAACAACAGGTATGGTACATAAAGTATCATAAAACAACATTTGTACAAGACTGTTTGATATTTTTTTGCATTTTTATATATCTTTAAAAATAACATAAAGATTTATATTAATTCATTTTTTATTACATCATAATATTTACGAATTTATGTACAAAGCATTGCTGAAAAAGCAATGCAATTTTTTTTTATAAAAAAATAAGTATTTCCTCCTAACATCATGGATTTGTTCAAATAAAATATTAACAAAATGTATATAAAATAATTAAATTAAAAAAATGTATCACGCTTGGTGAAAGAAGGAAATACAATTAGGAGTTAAGTCACATCTAATGTCTAAAAAGGTTATCAAATGTATAAAACTTTTCCGTGACTTTTCTTTTAAAACACTTCGTTTTCTATAATCCAAATTTCGATCCAAAGTGATCGAAAAAAATATAGAATAATTTACTATCGAATCTCATCAATGATATATGTATAGGTATATACATATACAAAATTATGTACAGCCACACACATACAAACATACACTTGAAGAAAGAGTTCATAATTAAAAAGACACTGAATAATAAGTGAAGGCAAAGTTGGCACAAGGTGTGGTTACGAAAAGGAAGCGGCGGTTGTGCTATGATGAAATATGATTGGAAATGTCACCACCTCCACCACTTGTTGAATAAGGGTGGTTAGAGTTACACAGCATTGTGTAGACACTTTCAGCCTTGCTCAGCTTTTCAAAAAATGGTATAAGGTCCAGCATTTCAGTGTCTGTCATGTCATCAAACCAAGACGCTACAGGTACCTTAGAATAAAATAAGATATCATTAGAATAAGAATAAAATCAGAAATTTGTTTCAAATATTTTGTTTTATAAGACAAAAAAATTTAATAATTCGATTCAGTCTAGATCAAAAATTTAATTTTAATAAAATGAAGTCTCAAACTGACTCCAACAATGAGAATACAAAAAAAGAAAATAACATACATCATAATACTCATAAGTATAAAACTAATTGGCTAATCTCTTCCAGCAGCAGATACACAAGCATTTTTGACAGCATTCTACCACCCTAATTCTCATTCACACTGTTGTTTTAGAGCACAGTCGGAAGACTCATAAAACCACAAATACGAGTGACTCTAAGCCTCAAGAAGGCACTAAAGTATGACCAACCATCTACTCAAAAACTATAGACAGACATTTGCTCAGTGCCAACAGATGGTTTAATATACTGGTGACAATTGATGTAGCTTATGAGTTCTCTAACAGAATTTGGAATCCACACAATGTTTCAAAATATTAAATAATAAATAAGTTAATGTGCCAGGCTGATTAAAATAACTCTCTGACCTCTGAATTTCCCTCTTTATAAATTATATTCGGACTGATCAAATGGCAACTAATTGTTAAAGTAAACAGTCTAAGATAGTAGAACTGTTGTCAATCAAATATCTATCAGTTTAACAATTAAGTTATTATAATTTAAATATACACATTAAACTGAAGATTTATTGATTTCAACTTTTAAATTCTTCTAATTACAGTATGGTCAACTATAAACAAATATACCCATATTTAGCTCTTATTACGAGCTAAATTTTCTGACAAAAAATAAAAATTTAATTTAATTCAACGGGGGCTCAGGTTAGCCGTGTGAGTTAAAGCATTGGCATAAGTGGCAATTATGTCGTGAGGAACGAAGAATGTGGAAGACCACAAGAAAAGTTTGAAGACTGTGATTTGCAAGCTTTGTTGGATGAAAATGTTGCTCAAATGCAACATCAACTTGCAGAACAATTACATGTGGCAAGACAAGATGTATCCAAACGTCTCAAAGTCATAGAAAAGGTTTATAAGATTGAAAAGTGGGTTCCACATGATTTGAATGAAACACCACATGAAAATTAAGAAAACGATTCTGCTTCATAATAATGCACCGGCCAGCACAACATGATTCAATAGGACATACACTTGGTAAGCAGCGGGTCACATCTAACGTAAATCTAGGAGAATGGCTCTTTGATTGGTCTACTTCAAAAGATGGCCAGTTTTTTTGACGTGATATCCACAAAGTGCCAGAAAGATAGGGAAAAGTGTATAGCTAGGAATGGCCAATAATTCGAAAGAAAGATATTTTTAAAATTGTTGTATTAATGTATTGATTGTTAATTAATTGTTACACAAAAAATCCGGTTTTGTATTTACATACCTGGTATAGGGAGGTTTGATGCATCGTTGACACCCATATTGTAATACATAGGAACCTATTAATAATTTTTTATCATATTCAGGATATAGAAAACCTTTTAACCATTTTTTGACCACTAAAAAGGATATATATATATATATATATATATATATATATATATATATATATATACACATACACACTTATTTTTTATTTATTTATTTATTTTTACAAAAATTGTACCAATGAAAACAAAAGAATAACTCTTCAACAAATCCTAAAATGTTAAATATGAGCACTATCATCTACATTTAAAAATACAATACTGTATTAAAAAAATCTTTTAAATAACTTACTGCATTATCAGGATGAAATATATAAGAGGCCGGTGAATTGTCAACAATGACAACTTTCTGAAGATCCCTTCCTAACTTATTAAGGTCCTTAACATAATTTCCCCGATGGAAGACACAGGATTCTCTAAAGAGGCGACATCTAAAAACACCCCACCTATCTAATAGGTCTGCAACAGGATCAGCATACTAAACAATACACAACAAATAAATTAATATTTTCCACTTACATATTAAAAATCTAAATTAACATTAATAAACGCTTAGAACCAATTTTTTCAAAACATTAGAAAAAATAAGTAAAATAAAAAACTACAAAAAGATGTATATAGAACTCATATTTTAGGTCGGATAGAGTCACAAGTAGTTAGTTCTTTGGCATTTTTCTTGTGATTCAAAAAGTATCCTTTTGACTTGATTTTTTTCATTATGAGCTTTGTAAGTTTAAAAAACTGACCAAATTATCTATCAACAAGGATAGTGGGTCTATGAATTTAAAATAAAAATAACAAAATTATATTAGAAATAGAACTAAATGATAAGATCAATAAATCAACTTGACCACTAAGATATACAAACCTGGAGTAATAAAAATGAAAAATTACCTTGGCAAGACTGGCGGTAAAAAGTATACATTCGTAGAGTTCTCCCATGCGCTGAAGGAACTCGTCAACATATGGCCTCTTCAGTACATAGACCTGATGAACTGTACCATCAATTTCAACTGGCACCACGAAGTCAGCATTGTTAATGGGCTAAAAATGAAAATCACATTTCAAATACTATATCACACAATAAGCAATAAAAATTAGTTTGATGAACAGTATTATTTACTCTGCAATTCATTAAGGAATTTATGGATCACTCAGTGATGGTTCACAGGGCTCCAGAAAATGAAGAAAATAAAAGTTAGTCAGACACAGGTACTATATAAAAGTAAGCAGATTTCAGATGTGCTGGAATGCAGAGCCAATAAAATCATCTTGCAATCAACTGAAGGAATATATTTAAGTGCTTACAATTCTGAACACCTTTGAAATTCATCTTCAGAGCAACAATTTAAGAACCCAATAAAACACCAAACTTGAGTGGATTAAACTCATCTGCTCAAAAAATATAGTTTTGGAAAATTTAAAAATCTTCTGTGTCTAGACAATGTAAGCTATAATGTTCCGTTCACATCATAAACAGCTGCCCGACTTAAAATTGTACACACCAAAATAATAGCTCTTAGTTGCAATGACACTTATTTATGGGTTAGGAGAAATATTAGAACCCCACAATTAAAAACTGATTGAGATTTTTAGCTCAAAGACTAATTGTGATGACATAACTGAATACAGTTCTGATTTTAAGTAGTGGATTTATTCAATGTGATCTACATTTAAAATATAAATTAAGAAGTAGCAACCAAAGCAAATTTGATAATCATCGTGTTGCACTGTGTACTTGTTACATTCCAGTAATTTGATTAGTACAAAGTATAAAGCATACCTTAAAGGAAGAATGTACAAGGGTTTCATCTAGATCGATGACCATACACTTTTTGTGCATGTCCTGATGTCTAACCGGAGGTAGGAGAAACCGTGGCGAGCCTGGGCTGCAAGGAGGTGAGTACCGGCCAGCATCTCCTGGACTCCCATTTCCCTTGCTACTATCTGATGAGCCACCTCCAAAGCAACACAATAATGTCCTTAGGACCCCACCCCGTCCTCTCTTTTTCACGCCTGGAGGGGAAAAAAATGCATATGTTAAAACAAAAATGATAAATTTTTAATTAAAGCAGAGATATTTCAAAATTGCAGTACAAATAAAAAACTACTTAGTTCCTTAAAGGGTGAAATATAAACTTTAATACATTTCCATTTGGAGATAGATATGAAATGATGATTCTAAAACTATACAATACCAGGTGTTATTATAGATTCTCTAATACACCCAGGGCAGCCAATTTTAAAATTCTCAATTTAAAGACAAATGAAAAATAAAAACCTTTGGCAAACAGCCCAAGATCATCATAAAGATAATTTTTAAGATTATAAAGGCTATATAAATGTGTTATGTTATTAGGGGATTAAGGGGTTAAGGTTTTGATTTAATAAAGTCTTTGAGTTTTAAAGGTGACATCGAAATATTGTAGGAATAAATCTGGGTGTAAAAGGAAAATGGTAGGGAGAAGGAAGGGGTGTATGATACAAAGAAATTGACCTCATATGGGTAACAATTTTAAATAACCTGTAGTAAGTCTTAACAGAATAATCAGACATGAAATCTTGAAAGAACAGGACTAAACATTACCAGATTGAACCAAAGGACACTTGCCTAACAGGAAAATCAGTAAATATAATATTTACACCCTATAGCAGAACAGAATCCCCAGTGCTGAATAAATTCACTTTTTACATCCTTTTACAAAGTAATAGAAGTATTATAATCGTGGAAAATTTTGTTTTAGATTTCAATGGAATTTCTCTGTTTTCACTCATAACATCTTTACTAGTTTCAGCATGACATATATACAATATCATCAGACTGTTGAAATTTCATATTCAGGACTATTGCAACATCTAGTTGTGTACTTCCCTTATGATTAAAATTGATGTGTAAGGGGGGGGGGTAGAAGAGGGTGACAATAAAAAATTGTGAATTTTTTAAAAATCTATTAATTAGAAATATAGATCTGTAAAGGGTATTCTTTATTATTTATTTGTTTTTTTAATTTATTTACGTTCACTTTATGCTACTTTGGCTAATTGGAACGGGTTATCTACAGGGAGCCATCCTTTTCTAGCATGGGCGGTACTAAGGAATTTATTTAATGAGTTAGTGACTAAATAAATTTCTATTGCCCAGGGCAGGAATCGAACCCACCACTCTAGGTTTACCATATGAGATTAAGAGACCAACTCCTTAACTCACACGGCCATCCTGAGCCCCTAGTTTTTATAAAAAGCTCTATAAATTATATTCTATGACATTTTTTTCTAATACATTGGAACATAGATATCATATGTCACTTTCAAATGATATAATTTTAAATGAAATGCAGCAAAACATTTTGTATATTTAATTGAATAAGTTGGGGCTCAGGTTAGCCATGCGAGTTAAAGCGTTGACCTTTATCTCACATGGTAATCCTAGAGTGGCGAGTTCGATTCTTGCCTGGGTAAAGGAAATTATTTAGTGACGAAATTCATTAAATAACATCCTAAAATCCCACCCTGGCTAGAAAAGGTTGGTAACCTGTAGATAACCCGTCCCGATTAGCCTAAGTTGCAAAAAGTGGACGTTAATAAATAATAATAATAATAATAATTGAATAGGAGTCATGTGGTGTCCACAACATACTTTTATTTTAAAGGGGGAAAAGAGCTTTGCTTATGAAATGAGAATGGAAAAAGAGAAACCATTTAAGAAGTTTCATACTGATCTTCATTCCAGAGACAATATCAATTTGGCCAGATGAGGGATGATCACTTAATGCAAGAAGCTTACTGAAGGTATGCTTTGTCCAAGAAACTTCAAATGAAGAGTAGCCTAGCCATGTAAGTACTTATTGTGAACTAATGGAAAATGAGGTGTGCCAAGCAGAAAAGGAATGTATGTAGAGAGGTTAAGGGCACTTGAAGTTGATACGTTTAGGAGAAATTTAGCCAGAGTCTGTGGGCCTCAAGAGCTAAGGAAAGATAAAGTGGCAACTCTAAAAAACTGAGTGACTTAGGTTCACATTTCAAGACATTGTGCCAATTGGCCTAGGAAAGCCTTCTTCAATAAATTAAGAATTGGTCAGGACAGATAAAACATCTGTCCTGACTAATTCTTAATTTAATGCCAGTATCTCAGAAAATTTATTTTGTACTGAAATATAATTTCATTGTGTTCATCGATAGTTTTATTGGGACCTTGCTAGGTACTTCAATTTAATTGCACTTTTAGGACAAGCGGTTGTGGATCTCCAAAATTGTTTTGTCAGGTGTCTTTTGTTATATGGATTATTGAAGTACTGTGTATATTATAATTATTATATGGTTAAAAAATAATTTTAAAAAATGAAAATCCATTAGTAAGTCATAAGAAACCTTTAAATATCGAGAATGGTGTTGATCAAATGAATATTTTCGACCTAGGAACAAATAATCTTGATTTATGACATCACAAACAGCATATTTGCAAGTATGATATGTTTGAAGATATAGTTCAAATTTAAGAAATACAAAAATGGTTAAAATAAAATTTTGGAGGACCATTCCTTCTGGCCTTTGTTTAATCAGTGCTTGTTTTATTATGCAACATGTTAAGGTCCGAAGCATCCACCTAAGCTCTGATAAGGATATTTACAAAGAAAAGTATATGAAGGTATTTATAAAAACATGAGTTCAACAGTCTCTGGTCTTCAATCCTATTGAGGTAGTTTTTTAAAAGTTTGGGATCAGCTCACAACAAAAGATTTAGTAGCTTCTGGAAGTTCTTGGGATAATATACTACTTGAAAAGTTAGATAAGCTCAAAGAATGAAAGCCTTCAAAGAAAAATAAGGGAGAATTTTATGATGGAAAAAAAAATTGTAATAACCTCTACAAATATTTTGTTTCAAATAGGCCCTACTGGTTTATTAAAATTTCATTTGTAAAACAGTTAAAATGTTGTTCTATTTATTCCAAAATATATTAATTTCTTTTTGTTTTTATTAACTTGAGATGGTCCTAATCCAGTATAATGTATTTATTCTATTTATGCCCATATATATAATATACTCCATTGGATTTTTTTACTCTTTTGTTGCATGTATAAGCTTAAACGTTGACTACTGTCATGTCTTGCTCTAAACCCTAAATTAACTAAATGTGTTTCTGATTTTGAAAGCAATACAACATATATCAATTCAAAGAAGAAAGAATTAATAGTTTAAATATATAGGGGAAATATTTTTCAGATAGTCAGGAAATAGATCAGCTTTAAAATACAAAATTAATTTACCTTCTGTATTTATCCAAATGATTTCAGAATACAAATTCTCACCTTATAATACCACTAATATACCAATTAATAAAAATAAATTAGCACTGGCTTATTTTTTTTTTTGTTTGGTTAAATATATGGAATAATTTTAATATTTACTGTTTAATTTTCACTAGGTAGGTTTGTTTAAAATTAAAATAATTAATATAAAAAGAAAATATTTACTTTTCCTTATTAGCACTATTTTTTTCTGATTGGCTTTAAACATATTTGCACTTGTTTAGACGCTCCCAGGAATAAGATTTCTCGGTACACAACTCCTCTGAATAACATCAAGAAATAACCTTGAAGGAGAGAAAAATACAGCTCAAGTGACGCAATTAGAGTTTCCCTTGTCAGATATACGGAACAAAGGATGACATATTCATATTTTAGGAATATAATTAAAATATATTGTGTTCATACCGTTTTGGACACAATCATTGTAAGTGCAAATGAGCAGTACCAAAATTAAATGAATATCGATAGGAAAGTTTTCAATTAAATACCAGTTGCTTACAGAAATAGACACAATATCAGCTAGTAAAGCTACAAGCAAGTATTGAAAACAGCTCTTTGGACTCATTGAATAATCATTTGTGAAATTGAATGGTTATTATTAGATGATGCCAAGACTTATAAATTAAAAATGTTAAACACCGTTCAACAAATGACAAAGATTTTTTTAATTTTAAATCATATTAAACAAAAGGAAAAGATAAAATTACTCTTCAAAAATACAAAAGGCTGAGATATTAAAACAAGAATATATTATACAAACAGAGGATGTCATTATTTGCACATATCTTCGAATATAAAAGCTGTATGTGTTGGGCATCAGTGGTTAAAGTGTTAGTACAATTCATCGAAGATACAGATATAATATCTGAAGAAATCAAAGCTATGATGGTTCAGACAGTAAAGGAATATCAAATTAATTAAATCAATTTCATTTTATCAACAAAAAACTTCTTTACCGCCCTGACAGTAACTAGTACCGACAGACTTTCAAATGGCAAACATACATCCAATGATGATGAGTCATGGTTATTTAATTGGTATTTATTATCTGGGTTCAAAAAAAAACAATTTTAATAGACTACATTTTCCAAAAATGGGTTAAAAGGTTCAAATGTTAATGAATTGTGCATTTATTTTTATTTAATTACATAATAACAGGCATAACAACATAAAGTGGATACCATAATACATAACATTTAGGTCCATAGTTGTTACTCAATTTTGTAGAGTAATGTAATTTATCTAACTACAGGAAACTATGATTATTGTGTTATCAACTAATATCAACATTAGTACACTATGGATATTATTTACATTGGTGAGACACCAATATCAAATTAAAAAGTTTTTTAAATGTATATCTTTTTTTTGTTTTCATTATATTAATTTTGATGGATAAAGTACTACACTATTATAACAGGTCTTAATAGAACAGCCCGTTGCATTGTTAATAATATCTAGCAGAACATAAATGAGGCTGAAGTTCTGTTTAGTTTAGTTTATTCAAATTAATAATTTTGTTGAGTAGATTAAGTGATTTTGTGGGTGTATTTTTTCCCCTTTATCCCTTCCTCGATAATGATTTATATATATAAAAAAAATAGGTTCTATTACTTTTAAGAAATAAAACTCATAATAAATCATAATATGAAAATGTTTGTTGTTGGATACAGAGGTCTTCAAATTATTAGTAAGAGAAGGAGTGATTGATTAAATAATGACTGGGCAGAAAATAATGCCAAGTCAGAACTTTTAACTAAAAAAAAAAAAAAGAAAAAAAAATGCTAAAAACCAATAAAAAACCAAATGTCATATTCATGTTGGTGGATGGATGCACTCCCCCAAGATGTAGTAATGAACTCAATTATAACCAATTAAGATCTACTTTCCTAACAAGAACATGGAATAATTAAAGGAATGACAAATTATCTCATAGCCTATAAATGAAGAATCTGTCAAAACAGCTGTGTCAGAAAAGAACTATCACACACATAATTCCCAAGCCTCACTTTTTACACATTTAAGTAGAGCTTAAATGTATTACAAATTAGAAAAAAGCATTTTTTATATTGTTTTTTGCCAATTATCGATTTTTTGTATCAAGAAGTTGGTAATGTTGTTGAAATTATTAGAAACTTACCTGTCTATTAGAGGATATACAAATGTATAAATTGATCCCTTCAGAATAAATAATGACGTAATTTTCTTAAGAACAATGCAAAAAGTTTCAATTTTAGATCAGCAGAAGACATTTCCATGTTACAATACTGTCAATAATAACAAATAATATTAAATAAACGTTATCAATTATCCTTCATGATTTATTTGGTTACTTCCAATAATTATAAAACTCATACCCCAAACACTAGGGATAATATAAGCCCCTGTGAAAACTAGCAAAAATCATCCATCAGGTGAAATTCTTTGAGTAAATTAATCAGTCTGTACTTATGATTTATGTTTTATCTCAAGAAATAAGATTTTGCTACAACTTTTAAATTAAATGATTACCCTCAAGGGAAATCAGCCATTGAGGTTGTACTCATGATGAGGTTTTTAACAAATTTCTTTAAATCCCTATCTTACCCAGATGACAAAAATGTGGTCCATTGAAAACTGTATATTTCTATACAAGCACGCACACACTAGCATAAATCTATTTAATATTCATTTTAAAAAAAATTAAATGCCATATTTTTTCACCTAAATGCCTTGGTGGGATGATTAGGTCCAAAGGGATAGCCTCAAAATGGGGGTTTGTTGTTTGTATATATGCATTAACCCTCTAGCAGTCAAAATTTTTGTTTGATCGTTTCCAATTTTTGGTCTATGGGCATATTCAACATTTTATGTAAAACGAATGATCGCCCAGTGGTTTAAGTAAGAAATAGAAGCAGTGGAAGGAAGGGTTAAGAAGGAGAGAGGAATACAAATTCTTCAGTCCAGCGGCTCAGCCCTCCGTTGCAAGACACCTCCTGAATAATGTACCACCAAAAATGATAGTTTAAAATCCTATATGTAACCCTCCAAAAATGGTATACATCGTATCGCAAACATTAATTAATAATAATAATGTTGACTGATAAATATAATGATACAATACATATTAAAATATTCTGAAATTAATAATTTAAAAAACCGGTCTGGCGTTAATGACCATAAGGGTTGACACACCACAAAAAAAAATATGAGTAGGATCAAAAACTTGAATAAATCTTGTTGCAAATTTAATTTTCTGTAAATAATGTTATACACATTTTTTCTCTATCTCGAATATTTACATTTTTTAGTTAGTCAGAAAATCTTTAATATTTTAGGAAGTAAACGAGTAACATTCACTATGTAGCTTTTTGTTAGCCCCGACAAGTTTATGGTACAGTCATAATTTGAATTTGTCATGGCGATTTGACTCAAGAAGTAGTAGATAACGAGTAAATAACATTGTTTCAACTTTAGTAGAATGGAACATGCCAATCAAACGTGCAACAGATTTATGGAAAAGAGGAGAGGTACTAAATACACCATTGGGATTAATCTAATCTTATATTTTAATGGCAACCCGTCTACACAAGTTATAGATGGGACACTGTTTTATAAATTCTATTATATCAGATATAATTGTCATGATGTAAGTACCATTCAATCTGTTCTTATCACAAAGTCAGAAACAATTACTAAGCTAATATTTATAACAAGTTATGTAAGTTAATAGTACCTCCAAAAATTAACAAATTATCTTGTTGAAAAAGACTAGCAATAAAGAAGAAATAGTAGTAGTAATAGGTTATCTTTTAAGGATAACTGTTTTTTCCTTAGCAGAGGGTAAGAACAGATTGGAAGTAAGAAGATAATCAGAGCCACTTAATTTATAAATACCAATTTCTTAAAGATACAGGTTTATCTGAATCCTACATGCATTATCAGCATCAATATTCCATTCATCAATAGTAGAATAAAGAATGATTGGGCAATATTGTGTGAAAATAACTGTGTTTAAAATTTCCTTAGGTATTAACCAGACTCGCGAGGGTTAGAACCACTGAATGTTAAAATAATGATTTTGATCTACGACCAGCACTCAAAATACCTACACTACATTTTTGAACTGAATAACAAAATTTAGAGAACTTCCTCAATAACTTTAACTATTCAAGAGTAAGAAATGATTTTTCAAGAAAAACCCCAATAAAATTCATTAAGTACTTTAATGATACTAAAGGTTGTTTTAAGGATTATTCATAGCAAGCATAAGGAGTTAAAGTAAGCTTTTATGTAGCTTTGTAAGACGCCACAACTAGAAAATTGTACCAAAGATACACACACTGAAAATGAAAACAAAACCAAGTAAAAAAAATAATAAAATAAGCTCCTATTTATCCTAACATGTTTAACTGAATAAAGTAATTAATATTTCTTAATTTGTACAAATTTTTAAATAGGTTGGCAAAATGAAACAAATTTCTGTTCCTAGTCTGGCTCACCTACAACCTGGCAACGAGACTGGCTAAATTAAAAATGATCTTAACAACTTAGAGGAGGGAAAATGAAAAGGAAAGACACAACACAAGGAAATAACAAGATTAATTATTATCTATTTATGTAATAGAAACTTTACACTTTGAAATTCTCAACATCGAGAAAGCACAATGAATTGAAATATATTAATAATCCAATGAACAAATACACAATAGTAAAAAAAGTAATTATAGTTTCACAATAAATGTATCAAAATATAACTGGCAGATCAAAACTTTAGAAGTTGAAAGTAAATTAAATAAATTATTTTAAATGGTTTAGATTTCATTCCAAGTAAACCAACATTGCTGAAAAATTGTTCCTCACTTGGAACAAGGAACTTTAAGAGTACAATTAATTATTTATTATAATAAAAATCTTTAATAGCATTAATATGACCAGGATATATTATTTTGATTTGACTGATTCACTTTTGATAGGTGAAATCAAACATTAAAAAAGCTTTGCTTAAATTTGTGAATAAAGCAAATTTGATACTTAATGACATACTTATCATTATTAAATACACATCAAAGCTTTAACTACCAAGGACCACTCCTTAAATTTGATTTAACTATTTAACCAGAAAATTATTGTTATAATTATTTTATACATATCAAGAGTAGTTAATACATTTAATCATGTTCCAATTAGGAAAGGAGAAAATGACAGTAGCCATATAGTGCCCTAGTCATCACCAAAATATAAAAATGTATGGAGCAAATAATTAAACAGGAGAAATCTCAAACTTGTGCAGCTAATTAATTATTTTGGGTGTTAAATAAAAACACCATTTAATTAAGATTCGCAAAACCAAACAGATTTAGTTGGTTTCAAACCAAACCATCTACTGTTAATTATGTGCAATTCCATTCCAAAACCAATATAAGTATAAACCTTAAATCATGACATTATGTTAACATGACAAAGAAATAGTAAAATCCAAGTTTGAAGAAATTGCATTCCAGGAAAATTTGTATTTTGATTGAATATGTTTATGAAAGGAGCAACCAAATATATTATACTAACCAATTACCATATACAAAGAATTCAGTGGTTACAAAGTTATATAATTAATGACTAAATATATGTTGGTAAGTAAAATAAGACAATTTGAGGAGGATTAATAAAAATAAAAAAAAGGTCAAATGTCTAAATAATACACTTTATTTGGCCACCATCATCAATGACAGCCTATTTTTAAGTAGTGATAAAATTTCTTTTTATTGATTAAATTAAATGTCATCCTAAAAAATCAGAGGGTCAAAGCTAGTGATTGTCAGAAAGCACTTTCCAGAAGTATATCATCAGTAATCCAAGGTTGCAAAGCATGTTTACATATTCAACTCACGCCTACATTATTTAAGACACTTTAAAGTGACAAAGTTTAAACATGAATCACTCGCTCATTGGCAGTACATTTAACGGAATAAAATGTTTGTAAACACAGAAATCAGAGTTATTCCTAATGAAAAAGGGCGGAACTGATATTCATAACAGGTGTAAAATTGAATTTTGATGTTTTCATTGAACTTACCTCTTTCAGGCGAATAGTTTCCTATTTGTTCCTCATCACGCGTAACTTGAGTAATAATGGACGTTCCGTCCATTTAAACATTTGTCAGATTCCGTGATTTTAAACTTTATTTTGAACGATCGCCCGAGAAACACCATAAACTCACTATTTGCAAGATGGCAGATGAACTTGTTGTGGTAACCTAAAACTACGCGAGTCAAGACGATCTACATTGGAAGTGGTAATTCAACTCCTTAATTCGATAATTAAATTATTTTCCAACGCTGAAACACAAAAATTGTGACTTTAAATAGACGTTAGGTCTATTTTGGTGAGAAGAAAATACAACTGAGGTGGCTGTATCATTTCATGACCTCGTTACGTCACAAGACACCTTATTTCAAATGATTTCTCCCACCGGCTTGAAACAAATACAAACTGAAAGAATTTGTCTCATTTGAATAACAACATTTATCATTCATAGTAATCTTTAAAAAGGCTTAATCTGTCAGAACTATTTTTTTTTTTTTAAATTTCAGATCATAAAAATGATGAAATTGAAAATAAGAGGTGAATATAAAGAAAACTGACAATACAAAAAAAAAATTTATTCATTTCTTTAAATACATCTAACACTTACATTAAATTTAGATGAAACAATTATAAAATTTATTATTAAAAGAACGGTACTCAACAATACTATATGTTTCAGGACAGGATAGGTTTGCTTTGGCAATTGACACAAAACATTTATTTACAAGATTATACATATCATTTTACCAAAAATGAATAAAAAGTCTCAAAAGGTTAAAACAAGGAGAAAGTCATTTCCTCTTCCCAGCAATTGATCTTCTCATAGCTCTGCCACAGAACATTCCAGTAATAAAAATGAGACCAATAAATGTAAAGGCAACAACTATAAAATATTTTTTTGAAGGAGAATGAGAAACCTGTCCGTAAAGTTGACTCAAACTTTCTACCTAAAATCACAAAATGTTATTAAAATTTAAACCACTGCAGTGATAAATTCAAAATAGTTTTACAAGAAGATTAATGAATAATCTAGAATGAAAAGTATTTTCTGTTAATAAATTCATTGTTTATCCTGACTAGAAAATATTTTATACTTCTATTATTTGAATTAAGGGAGCTTAATAGACTTATGACTGGAAGCTTCTATCAAAAATTAATAATTAGCAATAAACATTGTAATAAGAATAAATAGTTTCCTAAGTTGATTACCTTTTGCTCTGGTATTATTTTATACATTTCAATTCTTTCTTTCAGAGTTTCTTCACAATGCTTTGTCAGTGCATGGGGAATTTCTTGGACAATTTTAATTAAGCAGTCCAGCTCTATAAAGAAGAATACAAGAACATAAAGTTGATAACACATCAATAAAAATGAAACATACTTTAAAATAATAAACAAATAAAATAAGACTCTTGTTGAAATTATGAGAATTATCGAGAAGGGGCTACTATTGTCAAGGGGTGAAAAGCTAGGGATTCCAAGTTCAAACCTTGGGATTGCACTGTGGCCTCGAGCTTTGAGGTTGGACTTCTATCCGATCCTCTGGTACCTAGTCAGCAACCATGAAGCAATTGAGTAGTTAGTTATAAAGGGATAGTGATCTTTGATTCTGTAATTACGTAATGACAGCAGAAAATGGGTAAAGCTGACCACCATGTCCCAGGTTGGGCCTTTCATGGGCTGCTGAATCATCGATTTTCATGTCATTGAATGAAAACCTGGGTGCTCTCAATTTTATACATTCACTATGAAGGTTCAATATAGTTACAGCACAAAGTTTGTATGTTATGTAGAAAACTAGTTTTATAGCAAAACTGTCTGTGCGTATAACAAGCAGTGATAGCTGTTATGGTTAACAGAGATATCATTTAAGGGAGACCGGAGGATACTGTACTTAAAAGTGGATCCCAGAGGGAATGGATAAAGGTTCACTAAAATTATGGTCACTAATTGTTTGATTACAGGGAAGTTAAGATTCAAACTCTAGACATTTTACACAGGTGAAAGACTTTAATACTTCACCACTTGGAGCTAAACCCATATCCTTCATTCCAAATGAAGCAAATTAACCAAAAGCAGTTTGTTTTGACAGAGCAAATTCTTTTGTTTATTTTTCAATAGTATAACAACAAATATACTAACGTCTTCCATTCCCTTCAGCAACAGATGAACAATGTTGTGTAATATCTTTATTACAACTCTTATAAAGATGAGGATCAGCCCTCACGTCAGCTTTTGATTCCTGAAGCAGCTCTACAATTTCAAGTTTACAAAGAGTATTTTTTATTTGTCCATTTTTTAATGCTTCTTTCAAACATTCTTCAACTTCTCCTTTGCCAATATTATCTGCATCAGTGTCACATAATTGCTTAATCTGAAAATAATATCATTATCAAAGATAATGTTCTTACTACTTATAATACAATTTCCGGTTTTTATTAAAAGCAACTTTCTAGATTGTTTTCCTTGGTATTTTTATTAATAATAAAAATTAATATAAAGAAAGAGTAACAATTATTTATAATGTACCTCTGAGGAACATAATGTTGCAAGCAATGGATTAAGTTGATAGTTCATAGCAGCTTCACGAAGAATGCTAATGACTTGATTTCGACACTTCATTTCTAACTTTCCATTACGAAACTGTATCTGAAATAGATAGAGAAGAACATACAGAAATAGGTATACAATTAATGCTTTAATGATTAAAAAAATAGCTTAATTTTTTATTAAAGAACTTTAATGCAGAAGAATCAAGGATCATCCTGACAGATCAGAATTTTGACTAAACCAACGAGAAATATAGATGATAAAAGTGGAACCAGAAAACAGATGGTAAGAAAGTAGCTTAGGGATATAATTGTCAACATGGCCTATTATTTTAATATTTGGTCAGTGGTTACGAGGGAAGAATACATAAATTTCATTTTAATAAGTCCTTCTTGTCCATATTTGGATATGTAATTAATGTGGTCATTTATGAGATAGTGTCATTTAGATGTCTGCTCTCTTCACAAAAATAGTTATAAATGTTCAGAATTACAACGGCGGAGTCATTGGCAGGTCTACCTGGCAGTGGTGTTGCTGCTGAAAGTAGTGGCTGACTGGAACTAAGGTCCTGTTCCTGAAGCAGGAATGCTGTTTTCAGCCTGTCAATTGTAATTGCCCTGTGAGGGCTGTTTTGAGCATATGACGCCATTTATTGACACACCAATTAGCTTCCTGGTGGTATGCAGCTGTCATACAGGACTGAAATTCCAATGTCTTGGAGAATTTAAATAGCAGTGGTTTGCGGTCAGTTCAAATGGTGAAAAGACGACCCTCCACCTGAGATCAAAAGTGTCGGACAGCTCGATGTATGACCAATAGGTTGAGGTCGTAAGTTGAATAGTTCCATTGAGTCCAAGCCTATGTCCTGGAGAAAAATCCAAGGGGCTGCCAATTGTCATTGTCCCTCTGCTGTAGAGTTATCCCTTTAGCCGTGCCTAATGCTACTCACAAGAATCAGCTCCTGGAATCGGAAGTGCTATGAGAGCTGCATTTTTGAGAGCTTCCTTACCATCTTCAAATGTTAATCATCACCAGGAAGCTTCGCAGGTCCTTCACTGTAGTAGGGCAAGGGTGTGTGTCATGGCTTCGACTTTCTCCAGAAGAGCAGTGACGCCTTGGAGAGTAATCTTATAGTCCAAAACTCTAACTCCGTCACAGAGAATACACATTTGGAGAGGTTAATGTTCAGACCATGTTCCTGGAGGCGATGAAAATCTTCGCCCAGGTGCCTCTTGTGCTCTTCCTTGTCCGCTAATCCCATATAGATGTGATCTAGGAACGCAATGGCGAAGTCGAGACAGCAAGTTAAATCCAGAAACCTCTGGGAGGTCTGAGCGAGAACAACGCTGCTACAGTTGTAACCGTGGGAAAAAAAGTTATGATTTTCACAGAAATAAACAATGGAAGGATGGGGAACATAAGAGCATGCAGAGGCTTCCTTGCTTTCTGCAAGATACTGTCCAACAATATTCCTAACAAAAAGAAACGAGAGAATTCCACTAGAGGCCAGAGTCATTACGGATCCATCCCTTCCTAGGTAGCCCATAGCCTGCAGCTGAAAAAGAACTAGCATTAATCAGTATGTGTACCATAACCATAATGGTAACGTACCTCATGTCGTGTCCCACTGACTTGGTCTCAGTGAAAATTAAGTAAAGAGCATGGATACATTTAATATATAATGAGAATAAACGAATACAGAAATAACAGTTTCAGTCTTGTGAGAATAAAATAATTAATTTATAATGCTATAAATACAATTATAGGCATTAGCTCACCATATCTATAAAACCCATGTAAATAGTATCTATGATTAAGTAATCCAACAAAAATACCTTCAAGCAATTTATCACTTTATCTTCTAAATGCTTAGGATCTGACTTTTCAGATAATGCCTCAGAGCAGTATGAACTGATGTCTTTTCGACAATCAGTCTGAAGACCAGGATTCAATTGGTAGTTGGTATTCAGGTCAGATATTCTTCTGAGTATGATAGCTCTGCATTTATAGTCAAATTCACTGTTATATTTGTACTTCTGTAAAACAAATGAAATAATCATTAAAAAAAAGTAGAAATTTATACAAACTTAAATATAAATATTAATCTAAAATGCTTGAAAGCCAACATATAAGAACTAGACTGAGGTACAATTTAATAGTTCAGAAAATCAATTATTTTTAAATAATTTAAATTAATATAATTAAATATTTTATCTCTGATAGACAATTACATTTCAAGTAATCTATATATATAAAATTGTAACCTCTGTCTGTACATTAATTTTTCTCGAAATTTCACGATAATTTTTTTTGTTTCACATGCCATAGACACAATATCTGAAATTTGTAGCTTTCGTGTCTGTTTGTTTATTTGTTACCTTTTCACGCATAAACGACAGAACTGAATTTTATGAAACTTGGCATGTATATTACTACTAACCCAACTTAGACTGTATTAACATTCTCTGAGTATAAAATAAAAGAATAGAATACAATAGAGATGCTGAAACCAATGTAGCAATGGTGGTTATGCCCTAAGTGAAGAGGGTATTGGGAAAAACTGCAAAATGCTGTCAGTTATTAAGTATATCAATTCCATTTAACTCTGAAGCTTTTAATACCTGAATTTCTTCGGACTTCCTAAAACCTATAGCCAAGTTAACGTGACCTAGTTACAACCCCTATATAGGATCATACAACACATAGGCAAATGCTCCCTGATGCTGACCAACCACAGATGATTAGGCAGACATGGCCCTTATGGATAGAGCCATCATGAGACCATGTCTAATTAATTTATTAATTAGACTTTGAATTAATGTACAATTAATTGATGTATAGTGTACACCTTCAGAGCAGATCATATTCTGTCTTGCCATGTGAATACAGTAGAATTATCTCATCATTGTTATAATTACAGAACAGTCAATGAGGTAATTTGTGAATAACCTGGCCCAATTAGCCATAGTGCATAAACTGGACATTAATAAATAAATTTAATATTTTTCTGATTTTTTTCTATGACCCAAAAAATGCATTTCCTTTTACCAAATTAAACAAAATTATATAGAAATATTCTACATGTTGTCTGAAATTATTCTGTTAATTGAATATTAGTCCAATACGAAATTGCCTCCAATTTAATACAGAAGGTTTACAGTCTTGTAAGAAGAATGGATATTTTATGAGAAATGATAGTTGATTTTCACCATAAATGTGAAAAGGTAGAGCGAATAAAGAGATATAAAGATTCAATTCCCTGTTTTTTGAACTGCTGCCTATAACTCCTTAATCACACATATAAATTAAGTTATAATTTTATTGTTTTCACCTTAAGACAGGTCAGAGGAGATAGATCGGTTTTATTGCAATATTTCTGAAGCATTGTTTTACAAGTATTGAGAAGAGTATAGTCAATCCAGCTGTCTGCTAGTTCTTGTTTCTCAACATAAAAGATCCTTTTCCTGCAAGCCAGTGTCAAATTATATTTATGTATGATAAGGCATTCAAGAACCTGTAAAAATAATGATAGTTAAAAATCTGTAGAGTGCTATAAATAGAAAATTAATTAAAGCTACATGCAGTTAGAGTTTTCTCATAAGAAACAATGTATATCTATCTGGATGAATAAACAAGGTGTATTTTCTACCACAAAATGTTTATTAGGGCAGAGAACACTTTCAGAGCAACAGGCTCCATCTTCAATCCCTGCAAAGAGGTATGGAGAGAGCACGAGCTTGTACCACGGTGGTAGGTCAGGCACTCAGTCCTAAAAACATTTTACAGATGAAAATAGCCCTAGTAAAATTTCAACAGCTGATTTCTTTTAAGAGAAATCTGCTCATAATAAGGGAAATGTTGTTCCTATTTAAAATATTGCAATACTTTACTGGACTGAATATCTAAAAGTATTTTTTTTCTGTTAAACAAATGTATATTGTTTAATGTATAGGACACACCTGCAAGTGGTTTTATATATATATATATATATATATATATATATATATATGAACAGGAAATCCTGATATTTTTGGAAACAAACAAGGAGAGACGAAAGAGGATCACAAAATATGCAATGGATTTCCATTGCATTTATATCAGACAAAGAATAAAAGCATTTGGAAGAGTGAAGATAATTTCACTAGATGCCAAAATTGTTAGAGAACTATTTCTCTGTATTAGACTGGAAGAGTATGTAAACTATAATATTATTGTACCTACAATCTCACGCCCCCCCCTCCACCCTTTAACATGTTAGAGGGGGAGATTATTAAGTACATTAGAGGGAGTCTTACTTTTATTTGTGTCTTAGGCACCATTAAGTGAGACACAAATAAACAAATGTCTGAAAATTTATTAGAAAAGAGTCAACACATTTATTTTGATAATTTAAGGAATGATGGTGTAATCAATTCTGATTTCACTTATGAATTAACTAATATAATCAGCAAAAGAATAAAACACATTTAAAAAATTACTTTTGCATTGCCAGGTTGGACATTAGAACAAAATCGTGAAATGTCATCAGAGCAATTGGCCTTCAAAGATGGGTTGAGATCAATACTTTCCCTTTGCTGAAGTAGCTGAGCTTTTAACTGTTGGTGACATTCTTTAGATACTCTAGGCTTACTGTCAGTGAGGGTTTCATTTCTTATCACTTCAGAAAGACAACGAACTACTTCAGCTTTATCACGAACACCAGGGCAGAAACGGCTCACATGATCCTTGCAGGCTCGCTAGAGGAGTACATAAACATGTTATTAAAAATAAACTATTTATAGTTTTAAAGAGATTTTATATTTTATTTACCATAAATTTAATTTTCAGAACAATATAAAACTGAAAAGTTTAACTATAGGTGAGCACCATTGATCTAACGTGCTACAATTTCACCCTGCCCTGCCAAGCATTATGAATGAAAAGTTATAAATAATCACATTTTAATGTGTTTAATTTAGATGTTTTCAGTCAATGTGGTTTTAAGTAATCCAGTACATTGAGAACTTGTGAAACATTAAAATAAACATCTTGATTTAAAGACAAAAAGAAAATAAATAGAAAAGTATGTGTGAAAAAACGAACTGTATTTTCATTGATTGTCCCATGTCAGGTGGGAAGTAGAACTCTTTAGTTGGTAGAATGATAAAATAATAAAAATTAACTTACCTTAAATTTTAGAGTGAAGTGATAATCTTTGAGGCTAATTAACTGATAATGTTCCACTGATGCTCGACATTTATTGTGCAGTTTCATTAACTGATCATTTTTGTGCTCAATTAAACAATCCATTACATCTTGCTCTTTCCCTTTAGACAATGTTTCCTGAAAGATCCAGTGAAAGTAAGAGATTAATTACATTGCTTGTTAACACATTGATTGAGGCCATCACCTTTTGACAACTGTAAGTGCTGTTTCAAATCATTCTGTATCCATCTAGTCAACTGGAATGATTTTACCTTATACCACCAACATGTTAAAGGCATAATATATAAATAAGGACTGCAATGATCAAGGAAAACTCAAAGAGGTATACATGGTAGGGGGATTCCTGTCTAACCTAACAGCTACACTAAGGAAGTAGTGAAAGGATTACTGTTCTCCAGACACCAATCTACTCTTCCTTCCAGATACTTACAATTAGTAGAACTGCCTAGCAGTCCATGAAATTACAAACTTTTAAATACTTAAGCCAGCTTTTCTTATGTATTTTTGAGATTGACTAATCCAATTTGAGAAAAATCCCAGAAAGAAGTATTGGAAGATTACAGGAAGAACACCTCTCCATATTTTCCTTGGATAGGATCGTACATTATCACCTTACAAATTTTAATTGAAGGATTTGTAAAATTAAAAAAAAAATAAGCATAAAATAAAAATTATATGACAAGATAATTTAATATTAAATAAATAAATATTAATTACCTCACAAAGATCTTCAATAACAATTTTGCAATTAGTAGCAATTATAGGATTCAGTTCAATATTTTCTGCTTGTACTTCAGTAAAATTAAAAACTTGAACTTTGCAATTAGGACTAAGCCTAAAAATAAATAAATCTATATAGAAATAAATCATAAAATTCAATTTTATAAAATACTCATTTGAATTGGTTATCAATATTTCTAAAAATAAATAAATAAAATAAATTATTACTTTTTGGGTCTACCTGGAGAAAATTAGAATGCTACCAACGAGCCACCAGAGGGAGTTCTTAGAAATATATGTTTTCACACCTCAAGACTTTAGGGTAAATCTTTAACTTTTTTTTTTTTTTTAAACAAACGCGTGAAAAGTGTGTTCTCTTACTTTGACAAACAGAATTTGTTTAGTTGTTGTCATTACGTACTACACATTAAAAAATGTTCGTTCAAATCGGTGATGGGATGGCTGTGCACTTCCCTTATTAGTTTCGCAGTAGCTGCAGGATGGAATATTTTAGGAATAATATGCCAAAGTTAAATTATTTAGACCTTTGTTTATTAATTATCAAAGAAATTCATAGAATTTTGAAACACTGGTAGATGAGCTAAATAGATGTTCTTCTATAAAGATGGAAAGCTGGACACTAGAAGTCACAACTGAATCATTGTAGCTTAAAATGAGGAAGAAGGCTCATACAAAAGAAAGAATATATTCAAAAGAATAGATAGTAAAACATGACAAGGGGTAACACAGATACATCTCAAAGAGGATGATTTTCAATAAAGAAGGGATACTCCCATTGACTGAGGTGGAACTAATATGGTCCAATATGAAGTATTGAAAGAGACGTGAGAGAAGAGACAAACACAGATGCTGAGAGGATAAGTAATTCCTTGGCATTAGAATGTGAACAATTAAATTATAAAACAAAGCCCATATAAATTTTCAAGCCACTTACATTTCCAAATGGTCCTGAAGACAGAGCATTTCCTCACCCTTTCCTGTCTTATCCAAACAAAACTTTGATAAATCTTCAACACAAAATAATTCTATGTTTGGATGTAAATCAACACTAATTGCTCGCTGCCTCATAACTCGTTTGAGCTCCACTATACACTCTTGATTCAACTAAAATATTAAAGGTCAGGTTATATAAATAACATCATTTATTTACTATGATAAAGAGTCTATCCATTTCTTTTTTTGAATAAAAATTAATATTTAGAAAAAAATCTAATTCTAAGGAACAGAATAAATATACTTCAGAGATCTAATTATAATCATTGATAAAAAGTGGATTAAGTTGATGAAAAATGAATGAATGGCGAGCAAATTTCACCCTCTTTCTCAAAACAAAGCTTGTTCTCCCATGAGAGAATACTGTGTGAACAGTGGGATGTAAATATAGAAAATATTTATGAATAAATTATCCTGTCCATCATTATGAAAATGCCAGACCACACACTGTTTTAATAATACTAAAAAAAAAAAAAAATTGATGTGAGATACACATGATTTCCTAGTCCCTATTATATTAAATAAAAGGAACGTTCAGCTGCATTTCATTTGAATGTGATATATGATATCTATCCAAAACTTCGGATCAAAAAAAGCCATACAACATAATTTGTGGATTTCATGATAAACAAAAAAGGACCTATACAAATTTTTTGTATCTTCAATATGTATGACGAATTTTCAATTTATTTTTATTTTTGCCCTCCTTTAAACACCTTCCCCTCTCCTTAAGACAATTTCTATTAGAAGGGGAGGTGTACAACTAGACATTACAACAATCCCAAATATGTAATTTCAATATTGTAAGGCTAGTGGTTTTTGAGTTGTTCAAGACAAGATCAGACATTGATTAATTTTGTTGAAGGAAGTAAAAATTACAAAGCTATTTTAGGAAATCCTGCTACAACTTTTAAATTCACAAAAATGCCAAAAGGATAACCAATTTAATAACAAGGTGTCAGATAACCACTCCTATAGTTTCAAATACAAAAACAAAACCTTTGACAGATACGAATCCATTAAATATTAGCACAGTGAAATTCATAATTGAATAATAATGAATAGTTTGGAAAATGTATGATTTCCTTTTAATTCAAAGTGGTTAGAACTTTCTATAATCCTATTCTTTAATTTTTTTTTTTCATTTGTGTCTTTGTATTACAATTTAATTTAATATAATTGAATCAGCACAGTTAATCAAGAGTAGCTAACATTCAACAGTTACCAAAGCGCGAATGATGCATTAGTCATTAGATATGACTATTTGTATTATAGTCTTTTTCCCCCTGCTACGAACATGAATCCAAAATATGCTCTGGTGATACAGAAATAGTTGAACATAACATTCAGAGTATATAATAAATAAGTGAGGATAATATAATTTTTCATCATCCTACAGATTTCAGTAGTGTCTCCTATGTACTGTATCCTCCTCCCCCCCCCCTTGTTAATCCATCAAATATTGCTTCCTATTTAAATTTAAAAAAAACAACAATAATAAATAAAAAAATAAGCTTAGAAAAATCTTTATTGAATCAAAAAATGAAACAAATTACTTTATTTGAAGGTCATCTAAGTAGATAAATAGTTAATGAAAAAATAGACAAAATAAATGCAATGATGACTACCTTGTACTCTGGTGATATAGCTCTGCTGTAGAGGCAAGGAAGGATTAGAGGTCCTCTTTCTGGATCTGTCGATAAGGGAGATGATGCCCAAACACCCTTTGCTGAACAATATTTGATAGCTGCTTCTCGACAAGCTTTGTACAGTGGTGGATCTAACTTATAATCTCGAGCTATAAAGTGTTGAAGCTGCCGAAGAGGAGTTTCACATTCCTCAGTCATTACTTCAGTATCCAATTTTTCCATAAGACACGACATAACCCTAATAGCAAAATGTAGAAATGTGATTAATGTTTCATATGAACTCATTTTTAACATGAAATTAGAAGAATCTTAACTGATTCCTTAGACTCGTACATGTAAGAATTACATAAGTAATTTATATCCACAGAAAATACTAAGTTTTCTTAACTAAAAGTGGTCATCCTCACCATCATTAACCCTTTCCTTGCGCAAAGCCACTATAGTGGCTTCAATATAGAGGCTTTGCGCAAGGAAAGGGTTAATAACAACAATTGCTGTGGATCTAGAACAGAAAATTTATTCATCTTCTTTATTTATTGTTGGGTTATGGTAGTAAATAAGTCAAGCCACATTTGCATAACAAGAAACTTTATTGAACATAACTGGAAAATGTTTCTCAGCAGACTGACGAAGAAATAATGGGAGGGGGTGGGTGTCAAACAAACTACCCAGAAATACTCTTTCAAAATAACAATAGTATTGCCAATGAATAGTTAAGAATATTTTACTATTTTTAAAGTAGTCACTTGTTTCACTAACTAATGCTATCCATTCATTGGTACTTGTGTTCTGAACTAAATTGAAGCTTCATTAATGTTATTTATTAATATCTATGGCTAATTGAAATGGGTTATATTATTATATAACACAAGTTATATTGTATACTGATTAATACTATTCCTTGAGGGTCCAACACTTCAAACTAAATTAGAGCATATGTGCTGCAATATTATATTAATTTACAAAACTCAACAATTATAATTAAAAAAAAAATAAAAATAAAAAAAAAAGGAGAGAGAAAGAGAAAGAAAAGCAGCTTGATTTGGAAAGATGACAACAAACAACTGTAGTTGGTTGGTGGATTATTTAACCACTTAGTTAATTAGTTCACTGCTTATAAATGAACAATTATTAAGAGATCTTCAACTGCATTAGAATGTAGTCGGGATAATAAAATAAACTCAATAGAATATCTGCTCAAATCTGTTTTCACTAATAGAAGCTTTAAAACATAAAGACTAAAAAAACCTGTATACAAAATAATTACAATATAATTTTAGTATTTTTTTATTTAAAATATACAAGAATGGTGAATGGCACTGCAGAATAGGGAATAGCATGTTAGTGAAGACTAATTATTCTTATAAAAATGGAAAGCCTTTAACACAAACCCTCCAGGAAGACCATTAGACAGTAGTGCCTGAGCTTAAGCTAATTTTAAAAATTCTAATGTAGTCACATTTGATAGAAAGTGTAACTAAAGAGTGCCTAATAATTATTCACAAAATTTAGAAAAATAAAAGGAAAAAAAGGGGAAATATTAGTAGTTAAATCAAACTCTCAGCACTAAACAATTGCAAAGTAGATAAAATATTGACATAATAAAAAAAAATGTAACAAACAAACCTGGCATCACCTGCAGGGAATTTATTACAGCCAACATGTACAACACTTTGACAAGCTTTCCATAGAATAGGATCCACCCTCCAGTCCTCACCAGCATCAGTTTCTTTAATAAGTACTTCCAACTACGAACAAACAAAAAATCTGGTTGGAGCACAACATTGCCTTGTACACATATTAAATTAAATAAACAAAATGTTTTGCTACACTTCATTTAAAATTATTTACTTTGAAACTGATCCATTCCAATATATATATTCGACCCAAATTCAATATTTCAAAGTTTTATGTAAAACTACAAATCAAGTTCATTGATGGCTGAAATTGTACCAGGAGGAAGTTTATTTGGAGTAGAATAAAAAATGATCTATAACCAATCCCGTTCCCAATTTAATTATCTATGATAATTGTTGAATGCATTTTTTTCATGGTTATTAATTAAGTTATTTTACAACCAGAGCTGTTTCTTCTGCACAAAACATGTAGGGTTAAATGACAAAAATGAGTTGAAATAAAGTGCTGTTTTATTCTCATTCTATCCATTCTTAGTGTTACTGTGAACACCAGAAAGTAATTAATTAGCCATCAAGCCAACAAAGTTATATTTGGTCATTTGCCTGCAACATGGCAGGTTATATGTAATGAAATAAGTTGTCTGATCCATTTGATAATTTTACTATAAGTAATTTCTTACCTGTCTTTGGCAAGCATCAGAGACGCGATATTTTCTTCGTCTAGCTTTAGAATGTTCCATTAAACAGTGAATGGTTTTTTCACCAAATTCTGTACCTTTTTTGCAAAAGTTAACAATATCATTAGAGCAAGCACTAACGATTTCTGGAGATAGCCGGTAATCCTGAAGTAGCATGTTTCTATGAGCAAGCATTTCCTCGCGACATTTAGAATTCACAGTAGTGTTGCCTGAAATAATAAATAAATAAAGGAAATACATATGTAATTTCAATTGAAGGAGAACATTATTTGTTAATGTGAATATGAAACGTTATAACTTTAACTCACATAACAAGTATTAACAGATTTTCCATAAGGAATGGTTCCTTGACAGACAGATATAAAGAAAATATTAAACCATTCAAATGGATTATTTTATATATGAATAACATCCATATACATACATCCGACTAGGACTAGTACCAGTTTTGGCAATACAATTAATGTAATTACCATTTTTAATCTTAGCAGATTTTCTTTAAGGGAACTCAGCTATTGAAGGTTGTCTCATGACGCAAAGGAGTTCCTCAAACGTCCATCAATCCGACCTAGGTTGAAAAAACAGAGAAGATGGCTATAGATTCAGCAAACTTTGGAAGCCCATCATTCCACCTAGAAAGAAGCCGATAAACTAAGCAGACAAAATCACTAAAGAACAGGTGCTAAAGATACTCGGGCGGGAAAGCTCTCCCCACAACACTGGACAAGACAGGTACATATACCTGAGTAGAAACAAAACTCTTCAGTTTCAAAGAGATCCCTGAGGAAGCTAGAAGTATGTCTAGTGAAACGCTGATCAGAAATATGAAGACACAGTACCTCTATTGTAAAATTATATGTTTTCATAGTTGATTTTTAAATGTATTTTGAAATATTGATTATGGCTTTTCTGTCCTTGCTTGTGTATGCCTTGGGAGCACTGAAGATAGAAGTACTCTGAATGTACTACCAGTGGAAAATAAGTCTTTTTAAGAATGTGATAAAACTATTTAAAACGACTTTTTATAATAAATGGTGAGTAAATCAGAAGTTTTAATTTAATTTTTTTAAAGGGAAGATGTAATAAAGAAACAGAAAAAAGGAAACACGAATTTTGCTATTTAAAGAAAATAAATACCTATGTTTGCGAAGATTTATTACTTTAAGGAAATGTCAGAGTACTGTCTACTTACATAAGAGAGGGACCTCACACACCATTTTGTGTGAAGAGTTTAATCAAGAAAATCTTTGGGACTTTGTTCATCTAATTTAAGACTTTTAAATTAAGTGAAATGATAAGATAAGAGTAATGTAGACTATTTTTCACTATAGAAGTGTTGTAAATGGAATGCCATGAAGAAAATTCTAATAGAGCTCGAGCCTAAAGTGGACCCAGGAATACTAAAAAATGATGTTGCAATAGAGAAAATTAATATGATTTAATATTTTAGGCAATAAAAAACTCTTCAGGCCTCACCAAACCCCCTTTATTATTTTTAACAGCAAAGGCTTCGCCATCCTGAGCAATTTACAATGCTGAGTTTTAAAATTATTCTCCAAAGTCACAATAAAAAGAAAACCCAACAGGAGAATAAAAAAATTTATGATAATCAGTTTTACCCAATGTGGTAAGTTGTCGATAATCAAATTATCAATTATATTCATTTGAAAGTGATATACAATATCTCTGTTCTAATGAATAAGATCACAAAAGTCCGTCACGCAGGGGTTGCGTAAACTAAGCAGATTTCCCACGTGAAGTTTTACAATAGAGAAATCTGCCTAATAACAACAGTAGTAGTAATGAATCTCTAAACCTATTCACGGGGGACGATCAGTGGCGAAAACGGCCACCCTAGCTCTCGGCGGAATGTCCCGAACATAGTCGACTCCTGCCAACCACACACACAATATAAATGCAAATATCTCGCTTAATATTCAAGATACAGAATAAATGTATAGAACAATATTTATAGTAAATTTAATTTGCAATAAGATTTATTCTATACAATTTTTCGATCCGACTATAGTAACGGAGATATTATGAATTTTCGAAAATCCTCCCCTTTAAACCCCCCCTCCCACTGGTCCGATTTCAGCCGTTAACGAACTTGATCTTTCTTTTTGCATAAAACGACTAAATATCGAGTTTGGTAATGGTCAAAGCAAAATTGCGACCGCTCGCTAGAGCTGTAACAGACAAATATAATTATCTATATATATATAAAATTGTAACCTCTGTCTGTACATTGATTTTTTTCGCGAAATTTCACGATAACTTTTCGTTTCACATGTCATAGACACCATAACTGCATTTTGTTTCTTTTGTGTCTGTTTGTTTGTTTGTTTGTTTGTTACCTTTTCACGCATAAACGGTTGAACCGAATTTTATGTAACTTAGTATGTACATTACTACTAGCCCAACTTAGACTTTAGGCTATATTAATATCATCTGAGACGAACAGGAGTGGGGGTAATGAGGGAAGTCAGAAACTAAAAATAGCGATATTTCGTTTCCTATTGGTTTTTCGGCAAATATGAATATAACAAACGTTGTTTATTTTGTTATTTAGAGTAACTTTTGTTATATACACTTTTTTCGTAAAGCGAATTATAAACGAGATATGCGCTAAAACCTATAGCGGAAGTGAACAATTTTATTTGGGACCAAAGAGCCAACCGAAATAAATAAAACTCGGTATATGTATTAGCAATTACGCTTTCATTATAACAAGCCATACCAACATTTCTAGGGACGGGCAGGAGTGGGGGTTGTAAGGGAGGCCTGAATTTAACAGTTGTGATATTTTGTTTCCTATTGGTTTTTCGACAAACATGCACATGACAAAAGTTGTTTATTTTGTTATTTTCAGTAACTTTTGTTATATTCACTTTTGTCGTATAGAAAAATATAAACGAGATATACACTAAAATCTAAAGCGGGAGCCAACAATTTTGTTGGGCACTAACGATTGAACCGAACTTAGCAAAACTCGGTGTGTGAATTAGCATTAATTCTCCCAAGATTATAGGCTATATTAAAAATTTTAGGTTCAAAGGGGAGTGGGGATTATAAGAGAGGCTGAAATAAAAGACTCGCTTTTTATATTTTCTATTCGTTTTTCGGCAAACGTGCGCATAACAAAAGTAAAATGAAGTAAACACGGGATATATGCTAAACGGGAGTCAATAATTATATTAGTACTTATTTAAGGGGTTTTAATAAATGAATATAATGACAAATGATGTCATGTTTTCGTCTTATATGATAGTTCAAAGTATGATTCGGATTAGTGGGGTTATAAATCTTCGTCACCCCCTCCTCATTTATTTATTTTTCCTAGAAAATAACTTTGTTATTTATTTCCAATAGAAATATAAACTATAAGAGCATTTCCATTATTTAATTTGTATAATGTACCTTGATGTTATTGAAACAAATATGTAATGTAATAACAATTAAACGTTAATGGTGATGTCATTATGACAAAAAAAAATATGCGTTTAAACTCGATATAATATTTTCAGGGTACCACTATTATTTAATTCCATCCGGTAGATAAATTATAAAATAATGTTTTGCATCAATAATATAAGAAGAAGAATGTTGAGAAGTCTCATGCAGGAGCGGAAAATGACGGGAGCCTTACCAGTTAATTGAGTTTAGTTATTTCCCGTCTGGCATTACTGGAAGCGATTTCCAGTGAGAATCACTATTACAAATATAATCTTACGTGCAAAACTTTGCCTATACTATGTTAGCTCGGATTGGCTTTTGAAAGGAAATATGTTCATTGTAGATGATATTTAATTGTAATAAATGCTACCCATGATTATGTTTTGAACTATTGAAAAACGGTGAGTCAAAAAGTGTAGAGGGATAGATTAGGAACACAATTTTATTTATCCTTCAAAAATGAAATTTCTATTCAATTAATCCCCAAAAGTTACCCTTCAGGGTTGGCTATTTCGGAAAATCATTACATCGTGGAGGGAAGTGTAATTGTACACATTGAAGTCTTACTATCAAAATACCATCATTAGTCAGTCAAGAATGATTTCCCGGGCATCGCCGGGTACCTTAGCTAGTATATATATATATATATATATATATATATATATATATATATATATATATATATATATATACAGTTTTGAACGGACCTCATTTTCGTCATCTACTAGGTAGGATCGATGGACATTTGAAGAAAAATTTCGAAAATTCCGTCATGAGTACAACCTCAATAGCTGATTTCACTAAAGGGAAATCTGCTAAAATGTCATAGAGCATAATTATAATCACCTTTTTTATGAAAAAGAATTATTATAAACATTTGTTGTATCATTAATATGTACAGAGAAATTAGCACTTTTTTATTTATTTTCGGCCTCCTCAAAACCCCTCCCTTCCCCCTTAGTAAATTTTGATCAAAAAGATGGGGTACACAATTAGACATTATAACAATTCAAAATATGAAATATCAACATTCTAATGCTTGATGCCGTTTTTGAGTTATGCAAGATACTTGCGTATAAATGTACAGGCATCCAAAAATAGATGGGGAGAGTCAAAACGAACGAAAGCAATGAAATCTGGAAACCAAAAATTTTAGCAATCAAAAATCTCGCTCAAGGAAGTATAAAGTGGCTTTCCTAATTCCATCAAGGGTATTAAGGAGGACAATTTATAAAAAGTCTGTCATGGAGGGGTTAACTAAGCGGTTTTCCTATGTGCATCTCGTATTTGCATTAATCTCAAAACGTAAAAGCTCAATGAAAACAATATTTGGTATTTAGGCTTTAAATAAAGTGCTTCATAACAACTTATTGTAATATGACATGGGTTGGAGTGGGGGTTTACAAAAGGCCGAAAACTAACAAATGCAAATATCTCAGTTAATAGTCAAGATAAGTCCCACTCTAGCTAGAGAAGGGTGGTAACCTGTAGATAACCCGTCCCAGTTAGCCCTAGTTGCAAAAAGTGGACGTTAATAAATAATAATAGTCAAGATAGCGCTAAAACTACATAACATTTATAGAACAGTACAATTCCAATAAGATTGGTTCTATACAATTTCTCGATCCACCACATAAAAACAAGATAGCGCTAAAACTACATAACATTTATAGAACAGTACAATTCCAATAAGATTGGTTCTATACAATTTCTCGATCCACCACATAAAAACAAAGATATTAAGAATTCTCAAAATTCCCTCCCTCTAAACCCCCTTTTCCAAATGGTTAGATTTCAACCATTAAAGAACTTGATCTTTAATTTTATATAAAACGTTTAAATATCAAGTTTCATAACGATAAATCAAAAACTGCGACCGCAAGAGTGTTAGCAGACAAATATATATATATATATATATATATATAAATATATATATATATATATATATATAAAACACACACACACACAAATATATATACAGTTTTGAACGGACATAATTTTAATCATCTCCTGAGTAGGATCAATGGACATTTGAGGGAAATTTTTTCGAAAATCGCAGGGAAACCTGCTAAAATAAATAGTAAAACCAACAAATACTTACCATTTTTTGTAGCATTTTCAAGGCAAACTAGAATCTGAGCCAACCTAATATCTCTGTCATCTGAGACAGACTTCCTACACCTGTTAAGCTTAATGTCTTCTTTACAGGCACGAACAAGCCCTCGACTAACTTGATAGTCCTGAGCAATCAATCTCTCATGTCTTAATAATTCAATCTTGCACTAAAATAAATATAAAAAATTAATACAGATATAATGACGCAACAGTAAAGGAATAATAATTACAATAAGTGAATAAACTCAACCTTCTCTGACATCTGAGGTTCTTCCCTGTGCTGAATTAAACATAGATACATTAAGCCCTTTCCAATACCAACATTGTTACAGAAGAATCTTTGTTCATCAGCACAACTTGTAAATAACTGCTGATCATATTTAATATTTTCAGCCTGTAACTCTGAGAGACGAAGAACTTGATTCTGACAACCCTTCTGTAATCCTAATAAATTACGCTGTAGGCAAGATAGTGTAGCGCTACCGGAAATCTGAAAAGAAGCAGAAAGTGTTAGTATATACTCCGTCATGCAAATGAAACGAAGATAAAGACAAAACACTCACATCTTTGTTTGGAAGTCGACCACACTGAAACTTTGAAACATCATCATTACAATTTTCAATAAACATAAATAGAACTCTTTGGTCCAAAAACGTTAAAAACTTCAGTCGTTCAATATTTTTTGAGCAAGTAGAGGGATAGGGATAGTCATTTATATTATCAAATAAACAACTAAGGAAACGAGTCCTATGCTCTGAAGAACACTTTTCATATAATGGAATATCTTGGCAAAACTGGCGAACCAAAGGTTTTAATTTACTGTCTTTCATCAATTCTATGGTATAATTCCAAATCAAATGTTGGCACGCTTCATCAATCAGATCAGTTATCCTATTTGGATGCTCCTATAAACAAAATCAGACAATGTAGATATGTCTATAGGGAGAAAGAGACAAAATAGAAACTCAAATGTACCTTGTAAGTATGAGCACATTCTAATGTATCCAAATCATCACTGATATTACCACAAACTTTGTTCAGAATTTCACATTTCCCACTTTTTTTTATTTCTGATGGCCCAAAATAAACCCCAGCACTCTGAATTTTTTTATTAGGGAATCTCTGTGAAGTCACTATAGAAAATAGAGATAGCACACAAAAAATAAAAATTAACTGGCAAGAAACCATTTTCACTTCAATTTTTGCATTAATAAGTCTCATATAAAAAAGAACTAAGTCTTATTTAATTCACATTTCATTTACTTTTGATTAAATCTTGTTTTTATTTTATCTATACAACATTCACAAATATAAAACTGTCTTGCTTTTCACATTTCAAGAAATATTTATTGTTCTACATTCATTCAAAATAATCTTCTTCCATGCAGATGAGAGAATTTTCAATTAGAGTGTCAATGAGAAACAGAATTTTAATTAAGGGTCAAAAAATATGTTGACAGCGGTATAAACTATCACAGCGGCGAATTAATAACCTCTTCCCAGTAACCTCCCTTTCAAATATTATCAACCTCCTTTATCTAAAGACATTAAGTGCAACAAACTTAGCAATAATTAACTAAATGCTATTTTATTTTAAATTTAGCAATAATCATCATCAATGAAAAATTAAAATTTCATTTTCGTTTCAAACGAAATTAAGTTCACACATATTGCGTAACTTTTGTGTTGAGCTTTACATACATAAAATACTATTAATGTTTTGTTATAAACATTTATCTTTTGGTCCCAAATTTAATTCCTTACAACGACTCAACCAAATTCTAGTTAAATGTCTGATATGTACCAATGATAGTGATTAATATTTATCACCCTCTAATAACTACCGTTAGTAGTTAACGTCTGCCGCAATGTTAATCAATTTTCTCTCATACATTAAGAAACTCATTGTTTTCTACCAAAATTTCTTCTCTTTCCTTGAAACGCAATTTAATTTCTTTTTCTTGGACTACTAAAATTTGAGTTATTAAAATATAAATTATTCTTACAATTCAGAAGCCGTTTCAGTTGGGAATTTATTTTAATTAACTGAAAGATTTCTCATTATCTAATCACGGTGGTATTGTGTTACCAGTATGCAGATTTCTCTATTGTAAAACTTCACAGGGGAAATCTGCTTAGTTTACGCAACCCTGCGTGACGGACTTTATATAGATATATATTTGTCTGTTACCGCTCTAGCGGTCGCAATTTTTGTTTGATCGTTACTAAACTCGATATTTAGTCGTTTTATGTAAAAAGAAAGAACGGCTGAAATCGGACGTGGGAGGGGGGGGGGGGTTTAGAGGGAGGATTTTCGAAAATTCGAAATATCTACGTTACTATACGTCGGATTGAACATTTGTACAGAATCAATCTTATTGTAAATTAAATTTACTATAAATATTGTTATATACATTTATTCTCTATCTTGAATATTAACCGAGATATTTGCATTTTTATTAAATCTGGGCGGCTAACAGACGAGTGACTTTCCCGCCAAAAGCTAGTTCGGCCTTTTCCTTAATTGCTCGACTCTCGTGAAATTTCTCTATTGTAAAACTTCACGTGGGAAATCTGCTCAGTTTACGCAGCCCCTACGTAATTTTAACTTAAATTTTTTAACTCACCTAATTTGTTGGATCCTTAGACTGCGGAGACAAACAAGATGGCGGCTAAGGGGGGGACTAAAATGCACTTTAGCCCATTAATTTAACTAACCATACTTATTAGCAGGTAAAAGCAGTATATCGGATCCAAGATACGTGTTGAATATCGGTGATTACGCTTAAAAGTGTTGTAGCTGAGTGATAACTGGGCTTCGAAATTGGTTTTCCATCCGTTTCCAAGGTGCCCACTCAGCATCGCGATGCAATTGAATAAAGTTAGAATAAGTGGCAATCTTTGATCTTTAATACTACCATAGTACGGCATGGAATGTATTGAATTCACCACTTGATCTCCTAGTCTTATATGAGGGCTTTTCATCAGCCATTGAGCCGAATATTTCCATTTTCAATGTTAGGACAACTGTGCAAAATCTTCGTTTTGAAATAAATGTATTTGAAGTCATTGGAGACATTGTTGTTTATTAACGTCTACTTTTTGCTATTATGGCTAATTGAGACGGGTTAGCCACAGATTTGTGACCCGGGTGAGACTATAAAGTTTTTAATTAATGAGCTCGTCACCAAAAAAATTTCCATTGCCCAGGCGAGAAATGAACTAGCCACTGTAGGTTTGCCATATGAGATTAAGGCCAACGATTTAACACACATGGCTAACCTGAGCCGCACCCAGAAAAGTTGTGTTCGCTAAAACAATAGTTCTAATACAGGTCAGAGTTGAAAAAAAAAAACGTTCAATTTGTATTAACCATAAATAACTCAAAACCTTTACAAATTGAAATTGGTTATTTTTCGTTATGCATATGACGCTTTGGCTTTATCATTAACTTGAAAAGGTGTTCCCTGGGAATAATAGTGAAGTTGAACAATCGCGAACGACTATGAAATGGCGCCAAAATATCGGAACCCTTAACGCTACAGCTATATCTTATAGTATGATTTAGAAACGTTATATTTAAGAATTCTCATTCATTCTAGACACAATGAATTTTACAAAAACCACAAGAAGAAGTTTAATTAGACCAATTCATAACGATTTGAAGGACTTATATCCATTAAATTTACAGTTCTATCAAACACCACCATCCAATGAAGTTTCATTGCTTGAGTTAGAGGACTGTTGTGCCCAGCGTCTAGCAAGTAAATATTTTTGTTTAATCCTGTTTTTTAATATTCTGAGATGCTTTTTGTTTCATAAGCATGCAGCAATATGCTCAAAATAACTATTTATTGGATTATTACTTTTCTGTTATTATAGTCATAATTATTTAAATTTTACTTTTAATAAGTGCACCCTGACAATAATTTATTTCTTAGTTCTTCAGACTTTAGATGAAGTTACAAATCGTGGTCTGAAAGGTGATGATTGGAGAACTACTGTGTTTGCTGAATTAAGGAAACAAGATGTTAAAGGTTTTCGTAAACTGGTATGATATTGATCAATTTAATAAATTTTATATCTCAGTATATTTGTGTTACAGTTGTTATTGTCTAAATTATATTTCAGATTACTAACACTTCCTGCAGCAATGAACAAGAAGTAGCTGATTTATATGACATGCGCAAATGGGATCATATTTCTCATTTTATATTAAGGCTAGCTTATTGTGATACTGAAGAAAAACGTCGATGGTTTATATCCAGAGAAGTTGAGCTATTCCGTTTTCGTTGGTCTTATTTGTCTACTGAAGATAAACAGCTTTTTCTTGAACTAAATAACTTCAGATATGAGCAGGTCTGTTTAACTAAAAACAAAATCTCAAAAAGAACAATTTTAATAATTTTGAACTTTGGGAGTATTTTGGATAGAATGCATTTACTCACTAATAATAATAAGTAGCACTGCACTTTTTGTCTTTATTAACTTCCTTGTTATTGTCTTCATTGTATTGTGATTTTAGTTTAAACTACATTATTTCCTCGAATCACTAGCGAGCCATAGAGAAATCTAAATTATGCAAAAATAAAGTCTGCCACTCAGGAGCTGATTTCACACTATTTGGTTTATGGCACCCTGATGATTTCAACTCACTATCTATTCTCTATTTATCCTGTAATAAGAGCCATATGTAAACAGGAATTGAAATACCAAGTGATTATGGGTTAGTTGTTCAACGGAAAATTGCATTGCAAGGAGTTGTGGTTTACTGATACTGATTACTGAAAATTATAAATATCTCGGTTAATATATGAGACCCAGAGCAAATACAAAGAACAAAATTTATAGGAAATTACATTTGTAATACGATTTCATATACAATTTTTTTATTTGACTCAATAACAGATATTAAGAATTTTCAGTTGTTCTCCCCTTCACCTCCTCTCCAATATCTGGTTTCAGCTATTAGCAGATATAATCTTTATTTTTGTAAAGATCATCAAGTTGGGTTTTGACAAAAAAAAAAAGTCATATAGTATAGAACATAAAATTTTAATTAAAAATATCACACCTAACATATTTGAGTATATTTCACATAGTAAAACAACAACGAAAATAATATTTCACATTTAAGCTTGGAATAGAACACATCATGATGTATCAGCTTATCATTAATACAGGATAGAAATGGATTATTGAAGACTGAATTTCAAAAAAAATTAAATATCTGTTAATATTTACGATGCAGAAAAATTATATATGTTTACAACAATTATTTTATTATGTGGTATTGAGAATTTCAGATCTTTACCTTTGTGGTTATTTTATAGAACTGGGTGTCCCAAGGGCATTTACAGAAATTAAAGTTGCTTTATTAAAATACTGCTATAGGTAAGAGCAAAGAAATATGCGAACATACCGGAAAGTCACTTCAGTTTCAATAAATACCTTAGTCACCCAATTAGATAAATAATTAATTTTGGTTCTGTTTTGACATCATTTAAAAAACATAACAATTTATGTAAATAACAATCATTATTGCACAATATCCTAATGCTTGTACATTAATTAATTATCTCTTAAACCCAGGTGAAAGAATTGGAGAAATCAAACTTGGTGAAGATTTCAGATGGAATGATCCAACCAACTGCAATTTATTACAAAGTTCCTTTTGTGGCAGTTTCTGATTTGGTTAGAATGAGGAAAGTTTTTCTTTCTAAAGGAAATGCATACATTATAAGTGAAGATATGATTTATGTTATAATTTCATCATTCAGATCTTCATTGTCAAGAAATCTTGCAGTAAGTGATATACACTCATTACACTTATTAAATTTATTACTTCTAATTTACAACTAATGTTTGCTTTTACAAGTACATCAGTAGGAAAATTGATGACATAGCTGATGATGCCAGAATTGTTTCTCTCCTTAAGGGAGCTGGAAAAACTCAGAGGGATGTAGATTATACCTCGCATATTAATAAAGGTCACATTGATATAAGGAACCTTGATTCTGTAAGTTATCTGGAATTATATTAAGAATAAGCTACTTCATGACAAACATCTAATATATACATTTTCAATGTTTCTGTTTAGTTATCTGAAATTTCTTATCCTCTATGTATGCAAAATCTTCACAGAAAGCTGAGGAAAGATCACCATTTAAAGCATTTTGCAAGACTTCAATATATATTATTTTTCAAAGGAATAGGTGTAACATTAGAAGATGCTTTGCGATTTTGGAGATCAGAATTTACGAAAAAAATGGATGCTGAAAAGGTATACATTTTATTATTTCTTAAACATTCTAAATAAGTGAGAATTATAAGAGAACAAATTTCACTTTTGTTTGAATTATATAGATGTAGATTCCACTAAAAATATTCAGAAGTCTGACTGCTACGGTCAACGGTGTATATACCAAGTAAATTCCCGAGTGTAGAAATAATATATGGGCTGTCAATTTCATATGCCATTCTTTATTTCTTACCTAGTAAGAATCAAATAAGACTTGAAACTTAAGCTGGGTATAAGTTGTTTAAACGCTTATAATAAAAATTTCATGTGCACTAAGGGGGGGGGGGTTAAAGATGGAAACAAAGAGACTACTATCCCAGTGAATATTCGAGTTAGAAAAAAAGTGATACAACAATTGTAGTAGATTATTTTATTAAAAAGATTGGTTATAGATAAATTTTTAATTAGATGGATTACAGCAGAGGTATTTCTTTTTGAATTCTACCTCCTAATTAAACCTTTAGTTTTACATGATACATGCTATTGAGTTTGGTTAGGATCAAGCAAAAACTGTGGCCAGAATGCTATTAAACAATATTAAAGATATATTTTCAGTTACATAAATTGCTCGATGCATTCAAATCTAACTTATAAATTAAGGGAGTTATTTATATTTGTCTGTTTTTAGCCTTAAGTAAGCCACCACTTCTACTCATCTGTATACATTTTGAGTAAACCAATATATCATGGAATGTCTTATTCCAAGTTTAATTACCACATACTCTTTTCATCTTATCTTTACTATGAGTGATACATGAATAAATATGTGATGTGATTTCATCAGTGAATGTTGTAAGGACTGGAGGATTCAATTATTATGATTTTGATACCATATTAAATTTAATTTACCATTTTATAGCAAGACGAAAAAGTAAGTTCATTGGCATTTCAGGTTGTTTCCACAAATATATGTGTGTGTGTGTGCATGTATGTATGTATGTATAATACATGAAATCTGTTGACAGGTGTCATCAGTAGTGTCATTCCAGCACTAGGGAAATATGCTTAATGTACTTGGCATTTTTTTTTTCCAGCTTTAGTTTTTAAAGTATAATGTACTTATTTCAATAAAATATAAACTAATACTTGACCATAAATTAAGTGTACGTATTTAAAAGAATCTTTAATGTAAAAGAGTTTTTTATAAAATGTGGTTGGTGTACAATTAAGTGGCTTTGTATTATAGAGTTATTCTAATAGTAATAATAGCATGGGTAACATTCCTTGTCCTTATAGGTCAGTATTCTAAGAAGGAACATACATTAATTCAAATTTTCAACTTTTTTTAGTTTGACAAAGCATATGCGTACAATGTCCGCCACAGTTATGGTAAAGCTGGTAAAATGGCAAATTACTCTCCTCAGAGCTGTATAAAAATAATTAATGCAAGTGTTGCTGCTGGAGAGGCTCATGGGTGTCCTTTTAAACATCAAGATCCAAATAATTTGAAAAAAGTATTTCAACAAAACGGGCTCTCAACATTTGGTAAGGATTTTCTTTGATGAAAAATTGTATTAATATATAATATTGTGAAATACAATTTTTCAACCTTTTAGTTTTTACTTTGTAGACAGGATTCCAAGTGAGATGATAGCTAGGAACCTAGTCAACAAGATTTTTTTGTTTGGTTTGGAGGAGGACGGTAATAGAGTTTTATGTACAGTGATTTTAGATAGTTTATGATTTCTAGTCCTTGAAATTCAGATTTAGCAGTGTTTTGTTTTATAGCCCTTGCTAAGCTATTCAGTGAGATGTTATATTAGTGAATGAAAATTTGAGATGAAGTGTTGCTTTGTATCAGTGAGTTGTATTTTTTTTTTTTAAATTGTGTAAGGATTTATTTATTAAGGCTCAGGCTATTCGTTTTTTAGACAAGATTTTAGTAGATTTTTTATGTTAGTTTGAATTCAGTTGTAAATCTTGGTCTCTAATAATACCATCTCAATATTTCAGGGACTAATAAGCTGAAACTTAATTTTCTTTTCTCTTAACTAGCCACAAAGGCAGAAATGATATACAATATCTTAAGCCATATCTGGTCATATATGATTGAAGTAGTATGGTTAATAAGGGCCTATTTTTCTTACGATTTCATCAATATTGATCAGGGTATATCTCAAGAACAAAGCCCACTTAACTGAATACAACAGGATACTTTGTGATCTTTAAACCTAGATCCTTCTATTAGGATGAATTCCATTTTACTAATTAGAGCTATACATTTAAAATGTAGGGTATTTAAAAAAAAAAAAAAAAAAATCCTCTTCTATGATTAACTTTACTTCTTTTTTATTATTTTCAGATGCTCAAGAGGTGATTGATTTCGTAAAGAAAGGACATTATCAAATAGCATGCGGCATATATTTTCAAAAAAAACATGGTGTAGAAACAGTTACAATAAATCACCCCAATTATTATTTTGATGAAAGCCAAATGGTATTAAACAATAAAATTGTTAAAAAGGAACCGAAAGGTAATTTCCAAATTATAAATGGAGAAAGTTCTGTTTATTTTCATGCACACATTTATTTCCCTTCAGTGCATTTGTAATGTGAGTCTTATTAATATGATATGACTCATGATGTAAAACTCAGTCTTTAGTCAAAAAAAAAAAAAAAAGGTTCAAAATTGTTGTAAGTAATTAGACGTTAGGCAAAACAAGGTATGCTCAGCATTTCTGTCTGAGTATTTTTTTGATAGCACTACAGAATACACATCATCCCTTATTGTCCCATAGACAATCTGACTCTTGGCATTGGCTTAACTTAAATAGGCAAATAGGATATTCCTAAGATACTTTGTTCTAAAATATATTTATTCAAGGTGTATTTTTATGCATTTTCAAAGTTTGAAATCAAAATGTAGGATCTTTGAAACACCTTTATCCAAAGAATATGTTTGACTTGTTTTTCCTCCTTGTCAGCGAAGTAAATATGATAGTTTAAAGACTCATCACTAACTCATTTTAGTCTATCTCTGTCTATAATTAGTAATTACTTTTTACAATTTGATTCATAAAGAAATTGAAAAGAAAGGCATACTTGCATTTCAGACTATTACTGAACTTCTTTATTATGATGATATTTAGCAAATATCTATCCCTTAGATATAATTTTTGGATAAGGCAATTTAGTAAGTAAAACAATTAAATTATTTTAACAACACAATTCTAAAATTTGAATTTATTGTTTTAGCTGAAATGAAAACACAAGCTTCAAGTTTAAACCCACAAAAAGAAGAAGATGTTTGGGGAAATGATTCAGAATTTGATTTTTCTTCAATTAGTGAATCCTCTGCCATTTAAGATAATCATTACTGAAAATTGTAAAATCCAACCTCCAATTAAGAGAACATCAATTTCCTTCTATCAATTTAATTCTTTGATTGCATTGCAGCTTTTAAAAGTATTCCATGCCTATTTTTTGTCTGATTTTTGAATAATTTGTTGTTCCTTCTTTATTTTTTTGGTAGATCAATTATTTGTTGGTCATATGACAAAATTACTTTCGATTCCTTCAAATCTTCTAGAATCGTAGTTAATGATAACCAAAAGTTGTCACAGTTTGAATTTAAAAGTTTACAAGTATATATATATATATATATGAGTGAGACAGACAGACACTTGTTTGTTCTTCCTCTAGTAAACTGTTAACAGGAAAAGAAAGGTTAAATTCATTAAGCCTGAACCACCCAAAAAAAAAATGAAATATTTCTGCTATTACAAGTAAGATCAGTTTCTTTTTTAAGTTTTCAGCCTTCAGTAAACCCCCACTCATATTAATGTGATTTCACTTAGAAACCCTGAGTCAGTAAACATCTCTCTTTAAATTTGAACTCATGTTTTCATATACTTTTTAATGCGGGACAATTGGAGAATTCATGGAGCCAGATCAGGAGCATCAGCTCATGGGAATTTTGCTTATTTTATTCAGCCCCTGTGTGGTTGATTTTTTAACTGTCTAGCTGTCTCTTCAACACAGTAAGTGTTACTTCAGACAGTAATCTCTGCTGTCGGATCATTGGCAGCAATTTAAGGACTATGATTTCAAACTAAAATATATTTTGACTTAAAAAATGTTAATTATGCAGCTTCTGCATGAGTAACATTTTAGTTTATTGGCATACTAGCTCTGATTTTCACAGTGAGAACCACTTACTCTGGCTTAGTGCTTCAAATGACTATAGAACCAAAAATTTCAATAACTTTACATTTCATGTCTAAAGATAAAAGAATAGAGTGTTTAACCCTAGAACGGTAGTGATATTATTTCCCACTTAATGGTACTGATACGTAAATTTTACGTCTGCAACTGGTAATTGGTGAAATTATTCAAAATTTGTTAATGTTTGTGACTATTTTTTTATTTTATTGAAACATACACTTTTCTTTAACTTATATCTACATTAATATCTAATAACAATAATGAAATCAATGAAAAACTATGAAAAGTACAAATTAAAATTCTGTGTCTTACAATTGTTTAGCACTCTGGGTAAACTTTTTTTTGATGCTCTCTGCATTCTGGCTTACCACAGTCTCAATATTTGGTCATCATTCTTTTTATTCTTGATTAGCAAAATGAACAATATTTTCTTGGTCCTTGTTGAGACGGCAAAGGGTCTCTAAGCGGCCGTTCTTCTCCCAGCGCCTCATTGATAATACGACGGGTATCCGTGTGCTATCTACTGTTTCTTATGAAAAAAATAAGCATTTCAAACCTTCAATTATAAAAACTTTAAGATGACGAAGAAGATAATGCACATATACTTACCTAGACGTTGTTGTTGCCAAGATGTGACTGGATCTTCATGCAGCTGTAGCATGAATTGTAGCCTTGTCAGTGCTTTTTCTCCAGGCAAAGATGACCGATGAAAATTGTGGCAATATATGATGAAAGAATTTATTGCCACTATATTCATCATGCCGTAAAATATGGCCATTGTCCAGCGTTTAGTTTTTTGTGCACAGTTCATATTTTTGCACATCTGGTCAAAGCTGTCCATGCCTCCTTTTGTCTCATTGTAGGTATGAATAATTTTGGGTTATTTGCTAAATGCGTTGATTGATACGTCAGAGTGCATGGTGGATATTAGTGTAACCAACTTGTTATCTCGTGGCTTGTATGACACAACTGTAATTTCTTTATGAAAAATAAAAAAGGAAGAACCCGTTGATTCTGGAACTTTATATCCACGAATTCCTTCGGAAGCTCCTTTTTATTTTTTCTTATTGTCCCCACCACTGTAAGTTTTTGTTGCAATAATTGATTGGCCAACGGTATGCTGGTAAACCAATTGTCCATTGTCAAATTTCGATTACTCCCTTTCACAGATTTTATGAGCATCTGTGTGTAGTATTCTGCTGCTGGCTGTCGCCCTGGAATGCTTACTTTTCCCAAATAGGGTAGTGCTCCTAGCATATACTTAGTGCCATTATCTACAATCATGAATATTTTTATTCCATACCGATCTGGTTTAGATGGAATATAAATTCTAAACTGTCACTTCCCTCTGAACCCAAGTAATTGTTCGTCTAGTGTAATATAGGATCCTGCTTTGTAGTTTGTTTCACAATTTCTCATCGACAATTCCCATATTTCAAGAATAGGTGCAAACCTTGATATACTTTTTCTTTCTTCACGACTTAATTTATCATCAAATCTTAGACAATTTGTAAGGAACCTAAAGTGTCGTTCGGACATGGTTGCCTTGAACCTGTTTCCGAAATAGGATGTATCAAACAGTATGCTTGCAGTCAAGTGATTATTTTATAGCTGCTGAAAGTATGTTTAGGCCAAGGAACACATCAAGTTCTTCTAATGTCAAATCCTGTAATGTTCCATCGATGCTGTTATAATTGTTGTGATGCAATTTCTTCATTTGTATGGATAAGTATTTTTTCCATCAAATCTGATGTAAAGAAAAGTTTGAAAGCATCAATTGGGGTTTTAGTATATCTAGCCGCCGATGTAGGGCCTGGGTAAATGTACACGACATTCCTTTCAGGTGCTTTGTTCGAAACACGTTCCGGAGGTTGTGTGCTCCATTCTTACCAAGCACAACCCCACCTTCTACATTTATTGTGACTGATCTGCCGATATTGTGTGATTGCCTCTGTGTTTCTTCTCTTTCTTCAATTACCTTGATGTTTTCTAAAATTTTCTCACTCTCATTGCTATCTAGCCCACTGTGGTGGAATCATTTCCGAAAGCTCAACCTCCTCATCACTTGGAGAATACTCCGGATCATCATCGCTGTCGTATCGGAGAGTTCTTTCAACAAATTTCTGATTTCTTCATCCGTTGAATATTTTTTCTCCATTTTTCTGAAACTATAAACAGATTATTATTATAATTTATATTCTTCCTATACATCTTTGTCTTTTTTATATTCAAAAATAAAAGTTAAAAACATTAAGAGAAAATAAATTGAGAATAATATTAACTAAGTACGTAAATTTTACGTGTCAAAAAGTTGCGGTTAATAGTATTGGATGAGTGGGAAGGTTCACTTGCCTGCACTTGGCGGAGGTCAAGGCCGAACTGTCTAGAGGGCTCATAGCTGAGGGGTGGGGTCGTTAACTGCCGTTTGATACCAGTTCAAACCAGATCACACGTAAGTTTTACGTTCACTACCATTCTAGGGTTAAAGAATATTAAGGAATTTTTAAAATTTAAAGAAATAACTTCACTATACAGAAAGTGTTTGTCACAAAGGGACTATTTAAACTAAACAGATTTTTCATGTCTGCAATACCACACAGATATCTTCCTTAATTAGAACCCCATTTAATTAACTATCTAAATTTCTAGAAAAACCTGCCCCCCCCCCTCCTACAATTTTAAACCATTCTGTGTGGTCTGCAGGAGTATCCTCGAATTCTGGACTTCGAGCCTCTGCAAGACCTCCCTCAACAACTTTTGGCCTGGACCTAGCCTTTCCCATCACTTAACTTGCAGTGCTATTCAACATTTTTATGGATAGCCAGGCTCCATCCTCTCGATGTCTTCTAACCAGCACAATCAACTTTTTTTAATAGCACATACAATATCAGGTTCTCCATACAGTTCTGCTTCTGATCCACCATCTGTGCTACTCTCTCAGGCCCAAATAACTTTCACTGGGTTCTTCCAACCCAGACCTGTAAGGCCTTCAAGCTTTCCTTGATGAGACTCCACACTTCAGTGTCATACATAACTGTTTGACTTTTAGCAGCTTTGTATATTTGCACCTTTGTCCTGGAGAGACTCTCAAAGAGCATCCCTTTGCAGGGCAGAGAAGCATCTGGTCCCTGTGACCATTTTTATTTTTATATCGGCCTCCACACTATTGTTTTCTGGAACATTCCCTCCTAAGTCTATATGGTACAACTATGAAATATAAACTCCCCAAATTTGACAGCCCCTCTCTAATTACCCCAGACTCCATATAATTAAGATTTCAAATTCAAGCTGACATGAGATTTTGAGTGATACAATAGTGGTAAGTAAAAACTGCAAACGTAGGAATGGGGTTTTACTATAAGCTGAAAGTGCAAAATACAAATACTTCTGTTAATATTCAAATTAGAGAAGGATCTATTCTATATAATAGCAAATGTAAAATGTTACTAGTACATATTTCAATCATATCATAGCGTTGGAGAATTTGTGTTTGCATATTTTACCTCTATTATTAAACTCCACTTTTCTGCGCTAATTTAGACAATTAACTAACTTAAGCTTTAGTTCTGTGTTTGAATTTAACAGATCTTATTTTTTCCTTCTATGTAGGGTTCACAGAAATTTCAAAAAAAAAAAAAAAAGGTAAAAACTACATCACATATTTAATTTTTAAGAGGGAATTCCTTTTTGGCAGTACCTTTAGTTAGGAAGTAGGAAGATACCTTTTCAAATGTTGCAGAGGTCTGTGAAGGGATTGGCACTTTGTTAGGACCTCTTAAAAAATAATATTTGATTTTTTTTTCACGGCTCAGTTTAGCCACGTGAGTTAAGGTCTTAAACTCACTTGGTAAATTGAAATCATGAGTTCGATCACCTGGACAATAGGAATTTATTTAGTGACGAACTCATTACATAAAATCTTAAGTCCCACCCTGGCTAGAAGAGGTTGGTAGCCTATAGATAACCAGCCCCAAATAGACTTAGTAGCACAAAGTGGACATCAATAAATAAATAAGTATTTTCCAATTCTAAATTATTGAAACAGCTGAACTATTCCTATATTGTCCTGACTATTCTTTTATAGACCTTATTGAGTACAATTTATTGAAAATATTTCAGGTAATATATCGCAGAAATGTTTGGTTTCTTTATTGAGTCTAGTTATTGGAACATTTTGAGAAAAATATTTAAATTTGGCTGCAAAACTCTTGATGCTGTGTATTTTATAATTTATTCATATGTCAGAATGTAAAATTGGTATGTATGTATGTATATACATGTTATATATATATATATATATATATATATATATATATATATATATATATATATATATATATATATAATAGGAACAAGGAGTTTGTGTCAAATGTCTTAATTGGAGGTAATTTTGTACACTTTGTAAATTGAAAATATTTTTTATTGTTTAGAGTGGATATGTTGACATCTTGTAAATAAACATTTTAAATTATTTTCACTTTTTATTTTTATAATAGTTTAATTGTGACATATAAAAAAAAATAGATTTTCTCATTTTACTTATAGTTATCTAGTTGCTCTGTTTTCACAAGGGGCGAGCGAGCTGATGAATGGCATACTGCACAATCTTCACTTTAATCTGACTCCGCAGTTCTGCCATTGAGAAAGAGTATCCTTGGAGTTCATCCTATAAAACTTGTTCATCATAAATCTGGTGCCTCTCTTGATTAATCCTAAAACTGCTATTTATCAATAAATAACAGGTTTCAAGTAGGGCCTTATGGGAAATCAGCTATTGAGGTTGGACTCATGACGCAATTTTCTAAAAATCTCTATAAATGTCCATCGATCCTACTTAGTAGATGATGAAAATGAGTCTGTTCAAAATTATATATATACAGGATGTTTGGTCAGTAAATAGACAAACTTCTACAGGTGTTCTACTCTTCAAAAGGAACAAAACTGTCCATATGATGTATGTTCCTATTTCTAATAATATTGGGGAAAAAACTATTTTTGTGATTTTTCGATGTACTTTCGTTTAATTACATAAATTCAGGTGCAGGGATAATTATTGCTATTAGATTTTATCTGGCTATGTAATTTTGAAGGGCATTAAATTCTCCATTTGTTTTTATTTTCAATTTCGGTTTTACAAATAGTTTTAACAGAATCTAAAAATTAAAATTAATTTGAAAAAAAAACTATAAATCTTGAAACCTCAAAAACCATCCTCTAATCAAGTTAGAACTTTTAGATTTTAAGGGAAACTTCTTCGGTCAATATGCTTTCTAACCATACAATCCTATTTCGACAAGACTTTAACAAGTGTTGAAAAGCAGTAAATTTATTTAAAAAACAATTCTACGGTTCAGTTTTTCTTATTGTTATGCCCCAAACAAATTCTCGCTTAAGAACACAAACTTATTTTTTCTATTATTTCTAATTCATGTCTAAAAAATGTTTTTTTTACAAAAAAAAAAAAAACTAATTTAAAGAAACGGGCAATAAAGTTTTAAGATCACTAACTTCAGGTAATGTCTTTCCTTCTCTCTAATGTGTTTTATATCCTCTTGTCAAATCAGGACTTACTTCAATTCATTTTAATTAGCATTATCTTTCTTCCAGCCACTTTTTTCTAGAATTACTCTTTTTCTTTCTCTCTCTCTCTTTTGAGATTAATGAATTCCCACGCATCTGGTATTGCATTGCAGTAAACAAAAGTCTGTTACCCAGAGGCTATGTAAACTAAGCAGCGAACTTGATCTTGACTTTTACATAAAATGTTTAAATTTCTAGTTTGGTACTGAAACAAAAATAACGACTGCTAGAGCGGTAACAGTCAAATATATATAATTTTGATCGCGCTTCATGTCCGTGATCTCCTAGGATTGATGGACATTTTGAAAATTTCATGATGAGTACAACCTCAATATCTGATTTCCCTTAAGGGAAATCTGCTAAAATAATTGAACCCTACTTTTCTGAGGATCGGGAGAGCAGTGCTGCTGCAAAAAACGAAATAGCCTTTCGTCGATTATGAATTATTAAATAACAGCACTAAACTGAACAAGCAAAGCATGGGATTCATGAAGTAATAAAGTAAATTTATTTTTCAGCAAGTTACATTACAATTAATTCAGCAATACATAATAATTTACAACATTGGGTTCACAATATAGGGAAGTCTTCACCTAACAACCAGGCGCATATTCCCATGGGAAAGTGTACTACAGATAAATCTACATACTGGTAACACCATCGTGAATATTAAGCGCATAAATACAAGTAGTAATGACATCTTTCAGTCAATCTACAAGTTAATAATATGTAGAACAGAAAGCGTCTGAATTGTAAACAAACAGTGCAGCCAACATCACAGTGCTGAATAGACAGAATGATTCTACAAGAACAATTACTGAAATATATCTGAATATAACATCAATTTTATTAAAAACTATTTACTACAGCTAGTGCAGTAATTTGTAATGAAACAGAATAATTTTTATCTCAGTCACTCAGATTTTAGTAATCCAAGAACAAAAGAAGGGGGGGGGGTCAACGGAATGTATTTGCATGCACCTCGTATAATAAAGGTTTGTTGAAAACCAATTTGGTGTTCAACGTTATATTGAAGTGGTTCATGATATAACAGCTTATTATTAATATGACACGAGTGGGGGATTTACTGAAAGCAGAAAACTATAAAATCCAAATATCTCGGTGAATACTCATTATACAGAAAATATGTATAGAATAACATTTATAGATCACTAGCTCAGATACCCGGCTTCGCCCAGGAATTCATTTGAGGCTGAATGGTGATGGTATTTTTTAGCAGGCTTTACATTGCACAATATTTTAGCATTTACCCGTCCCAGTGTTTAGGATTGATACCCGTCGTTGCCGGTGATTTGCTAATAATAGAATTATTTGTTCGATAATTCTTCACAGTCTTCGATATTTTTATATTTCCCGTTTCTTATACATGTAAATATGGTGAATTTTTATTTCAGGCCTCCCTTATAACTCCCCTCCCGTTTGAACCTAAAAATTTTAATATAACTTATAATCATGGAAGAATTAATGCTAATTGACATACCGAGATTTGTTAAGTTCGGTTCAGCCGTTAGTGCCCGCTAAAGTTTTAACGTATAACTCATTTATACTTAGGTATACGACAAAAGTGTATATAACAAAAGTTACTCCAAATAACAAAATAAACAACTTTTTTATGTTTATATTTGCGGAAAAACCAATAGGAAACGAAATATCACTATTTTTAATTTCAGGCTTCCCTTATAAACCCTCCTGCCCGTACATAGAAATGTTGGTATGGCTTATTATAATGAAGGCCTCACTGCTAATACACATACCGAGTTTTATTTAGTTCGGTTGAGTCTTTTTTGGCAAATAATATTGTTGACTCCCGCTATAATTTTTAGCGTATAACGTATTTAAACTTCGGTATACGACTAAAGTGTATATAACAAAAGTTACTCTAAATAACAAAATAAACAACTTTTGTTATGTGCATATTTACCGAAAAACCAATAGAAAACGAAATATCGCTATTTTTAATTTCAGGCTTCCCTTATAACCCCCACTCCTGTTCGTCTCAGAGAAAATTAATATAGCCTAAAGTCTAAGTTGGGTTAGTAGTAATATACATACCAAGTTTCATAAAATTCGGTTCAGCCGTTTATGCGTGAAAAGGTAACAAACAAACATACACGAAAGAAACAAAATGCAGATATGGTGTCTATGACATGTGAAACAAAAAGTTATCATGAAATTTCGCGAAAAAAATCAATGTACAGACAGAGGTTACAATTTTATATATATATATATATATATATATATATATATATATATATATATATATATATATATATACTAGCAGAGGTACCCGGCTTCGCCCGGGAATTCATTTGAGCCGGAATGATGATGGTATTTTTTCGGCAAGACTTTACTTTGCAAAATATTTTGAAATTTCCCCGTTTCAGTGTTGAGAATTAGTATCCGTGGTTGGTTTGGAATAGAAAATGAAATATCACGAATTCTTATTTCAGGACTCCCTTCTAACCCCCACTCCCGTTATAACCTAAACATTTTAATATAGCTTATAACCATGTAAGAATTAATACTAATTTATATATTCCGAGTTTTGTTGGAATCAGTTCAACCGTTGGTGTCCAATAAAATAGTTGACTCCCGCTTTAGCTTTTAGTGTATATCTCGTTTATAATTTGTTATACAACAAAAGTGAATATAACAAAAGTTTCTCTAAATAACAAAATAAACAACTTTGTTATGTGCATATTTGCCGAAACCCCAATTGGAAACGTAATATCACTATTTTTAATTTCAGGCCTCCCATATAACCCCCACTCCTGCCCGTCCCTAGAAATGTTTGTATGGCTTATTATAAGGAAGGCGCTAGTGCTAACTCACATACCGAGTTTGGTTTAGTTCGGTTGAGTTTTTTGGGCCAAATAAAATTGTTGACTTCCGCAGTAGTTTTTAACGTATAACTCATTTATGCTTAGGTATACGAAAAAAGTGTATATAACAAAAGTTACTCTAAATTACAAAATAAACAACTTTTGTTATGTGCATATTTGCTTTTTTATGTAAGTCTTCACTGTCCTCCAAATTGTCATACTTCCCGTCTCCTGTGCATTATGCATAGATTTCAGCTATTAATGACAAAATATTAACATTGATTTGAATTAATTTTTCCAACTGAGGTACCTGATAGTTCAAATAGGAATGAATTGTTGAGCATATCAATATTTTTACGCAAATTACTTGCTCCACACATTGTTCCTGGAGAAATGTATAAAAAAAAAAAAAAGTTAATCTAAATAACAAAGTAAACAACTTTTGTTATGTGCATGTTTGTCGAAAAACTAATAGACAATGAAATATCGCGAATTTTTATTTCAGGCCTCCCTTATAACCCCCACTCCCGTTCTAACCTAAACATTTTAATATAGCTTATAATTATGGAAGAATTAATGCTAATTGATATACCGAGTTCTGTTAAGTTCGGTTCAATCGTTATCGCCCAATGAAATAGTTGACTCCCGCTTTAGTTTATAGTGTATATCTCGTTTATACTTTGTTAAAAGATAAAAAAGAGTATAACAAAAGTTACTCTAAACCACAAAATAAACAACTTTTGTTATGTTCATATTTGCCGAAAAACGGAAAAACGAATAGAAAACGAAATACCGCTATTTTTAAATTCAGGCCTTCCTTACAACCCCCACTCCTGCCCGTCCCTAGAAATGTTGGTATGGCTTGTTATAATGAATGTGTTAGTGCTAATACACATACCGAGTTTCATTTATTTCGGTTGAGTCTTTCGTGCCAAATAAAATTGTTGACTCCCGCTATAATTTTTAGTGTATAACGCCTTTATACTTCGTTATACGACGATAGTGTATATAAAAAAAGTTTCTCTAAATAACAAAATAAACAACTTTTGTTATGTGCATATTTGCCTAAAATGCAATAGGAAACGAAATACAACTATTATTAATTTCAGGCCTTTCTTATAACCCCCAAAATCCCGTTCATGCGTGAAAAGGTAACAAACAAACATACACGAAAGAAACAAAATGCAGTTATGGTGTCTATGACATGTGAAACGAAAAGTTTTTGTAATAATTCGTGAAAAAAATCAATGTACAGACAGAGGTTACAATTTTTTATATATATATATATATATATATATATATATATATATATATATATATATAGTAAAAACTGTCTAAAACGGACTCTGTATAAAACGGAAATCTGTCAAAACGGAAAAATTATCTCGGAACCGACCAACTTTATACCTAAAAACACTCTGTATAAGCCGGAAATCTGTCTAACCCGGAAACGGAAGGTTATTATTGGTACGAAAAGTCACCTAAAACGGAATATAGCCAACCTTGTAATCAAACTATCTTGTGAGGGACAGGGTTCGAGGAATTGTTTCATTAGATTTAAATAGAATTAGGGCTCTTAGGTTTGAAAGTGATGGAATTGAATTTTCGAAGAACTGTGTCCTGTTGGTTTCATCAATAATCCTCCAAGAGCGTACTTCCAGCTACTGTAAAAAATTGTTTTGTAAAGGCAGGATTCCCAAGTGGGGATGTTCAAATGGAAGTTCACGATGTAATCGACAGCGATGAAGAAATGTCTGAACTATGCCGCAGAGGCTAACCTTGATGTTGAAAGTAAGGACGTGTTACACTTCGATGATAAAGTAAAGTCCCAGTAGTCGAAGACGTAATTAGAGCTGTTGATATTGTAAGCAAAGGAACTGAATCAGACGACGACGCGAAAGCAATTCCAGAAAATGAAAGGGAATTGAAAATAAAAACATTCAGTGAAGCGCTTAAAGCTGTAAATGATCTAGTGGAGTTTGCAGCAAATAAAAACTGCCCGCAATTGTTGGATATAATGCAAGATGCAAAAGAAATTATTTATAATCATTATTCTAAATCTGTTCACCAAACAACTATAACCGGCTTTTTCAAAAAATGTTAATGTACATATATTACATACATACATACTTACATAAATTATCTTAATTTTAGTGTCTTGAATTAATGTAATGTAAATTTAAGTTTTGTAAATTAATGTAAATCTATTTGTTCATTTCAAATTGCATATATGTTACTTGAGTTTTATTAAACTACTAAAATAACACAAGTTATTGCTTTTTTTTTAATATGTACAAATTTCCTACCTTTTCTAGCAAACTGTCTAAAACGGAAACCTGTCAAAACGTAAAAATATGGCCGGACCAATTGCATTCCGTTTTAGAGTTTTTACTGTATATATATAGATTCAATTTGCAATAAGATTGGTTCTATACATTTTCGATCCGATGTAACCCCCTCACCTCCCTGGTTCGATTTCAGCCATTAACAAACTTGATCTTCCTTTTTACATAAAACGATTAAATACCAAGTTTGGTAACATATATATATAAAATTTTGAATGGACCTCATTATCGTCATTTCCTAGATAGGATCGATGGACATTTGAAGAAAACTTACACACCCCGTGTCAGACTTTTTTTTACTTTCTCTTCTTAAAATTTGAGAAGCAACAAAGAGTACCAAGAGGTGAAATAAATAAAAATCATATTTACAAAAACATATGTAATATTTACAGTCATTAGAAATTGCACTTTATGACAAGTTTTAAAAAATTGGAAATTAATTAAACTGAATTACAACAGTAACTTTATTAATAAATTACCTTAATTAGAACCACTTGTACATAATTATTAATTGAAGCAATTTTTTGTCCGATTACTTAGCCTTCACTTCTTTTTTGGCCGCTGATTCTTCTTCTTTTGGTTTTTCCTCTTTTTTAGTGCTTTCTTTCTTTTCTGCATCACGGTTACTTAACTTATTATTAATGAGATTGTGAAGAGCAACTATTGCCCGAACAAGAGCAGCAAGGTACACCACAAGCATTTGATCATTTGTTTTAATATACAGTGAATCAACAAAGTTCCCATGATTCATATCAGGAAGAAGATTGAATATATCTTGAAGTTGGTAGATTATTTGGTGATTGATTGGCAATTTTCCTTCGACAACCTATTAATTAAAATAATTATAATCAAAATTATGATAGATAGGGACTTTTTAAATATAATAATAATAAACAATAATTTTAATACCTGGAGAAGATAATCTCGAATATCTTGAATTTGCTGATTTAGTCCCTTTAGGCCAAGAAATTGATTTGTTACTCGCTGTGATAAGGAACCAACTGTTGTATCTTTTATGTCTCTCAAAAGATGCTCGACACCAACTTCTTCTGCTTCTTCAGCTCCAATTTCACTCGGTACATGCTCAAAAGTTTTGCTAGTAGGTGATCCATCCTGAAAAAGTAAAACAGACTTTTAAAACTTGTTATTTTTTAAACGTTTGTTTTCAAGCACTGGAAACATTTTCAGCTGATTTTTCATTTGTTTCTTTAAAATAGGACGAGTGTAACCACGTGGAATCATGTTGGCATGCATCGAATATGCCCCAGTTTTACCACTAACAAGCTTTGAAAGAGAATACCACTAACTTGGTAGAGAGTGGAAGTTCTGACAACTTTCCCTCCCACAGAAAAAGAGTTTGTGGCAGACTCTGGCTTTTCCTGAGTAATATTATTATTTTAGAACATCACATATTATCATTTAGGTTCAATAAATTTCTATTCTCTGCATAGGAATCAAACCCATGCCTTGAGATTAACCAAGAGTGTTAAGACCTACATACTAAACTGAGCCTCCAAGTCAGTGAAAATGAATCTGTTATAACTTTTAAACTGTAATCTATCAATACATACAATGAGGTGTCCAAAACAGTGTTCAATAAATAAAAATATTTCACAGCAGCAAACTGTATCTAGTGATCCCAAGTTTTATCTTCAATCTTTCTTTATAATAGAAATATAAAATATACACTAAGGATGTTAATTTTATAGGAATTATATAAAAACACAATATATTGTAATATCAACTTGGAAGTCTTTAAAAAATTAAAATTTCTTTTAATAAATTAAACATACTATATAATTATGAGTAGATCGGCAGAAAGAGCTAAATTAACTCACACGTTTAATTACAATATTAATTAGACACTATACTCACATTTGAAAGTATATTAAAAATAAGGATTTTTTGAGCAAATATTTGTAAGACAAAACTTTATCAACTTAAATGAATTAATGAGACATCTAATATTATTAGTGAATTTATTTACTTAAACTGCAAATAGTCCATAAAAATCAATAAATAACTTACATCATGCACCTCTTCTACTGCTCTGTATGCCTCTGTGGGCAAACCCAGGTCTTTGGGTTTTGCATCAATTATAACCAGAACAGAATTTGGGCAGTATCGTCTAATTAGTTCATTAATTGCAACATCATTTTGATGAAGTTTTGGGCCTGTATGGTACCAGCCTACTACTTTCTCACGTGCTGAAAGATAATTTTTACATTATGAAGAATAGAGTAAAGAAGGGAAAAATTCAAAGGGAAATAGGAGTAAATAAATATTGAGGAGTTATTCAACCATTACAATAATACAATTAAAAGAATTTTGATAATTGATAGAGGTTAAGAGTAGTATCTACCTCAACTACTTTATAAGCATATTTTAGGTGTGAAAAGCAGGTTCTCTCTAAGGACTACTGCACTTAAAAGAGTTTCAGTAGATTTCCCTTAAGAGAAATCAACTATTGAGGTGTACTCAAACACGATTTTCAAGAGAAAAAAAAAATATATATATATATATATTGAATTTTGTTTTCAAAATTTCATGATACTTTTTCGTTTCATGTGGAATTGAACTGATATCAGCAATTTTTGGCTTTGGTGTTTGTTTGTTACAATGTCATGCCTAAACTACTGAACTATGAAACCTGGTACGTGTATTACTACAAACCCAAACTACACTTCAAACTAATATTCTCGGAGACAAACAGGAGTGGGGGTTGTAAGGAAGGCATAAAATGAAAAATCACGATATTTTGTTACCTATTGGTTTTTCGGTAAACTTGCACATAACAAAAGTTGTTTATTTAAAGTAGCTTTTGTTAAATGCACTTTGGTCCATAATGAAGAATAAATAAAATATGCACTAAAACAATAGAAGGGGTCAACAATTTTGAAGTGCATAAAAAACTAAACCGAACTCAAGAAAACTCTGTATGAGGGTTAGTGTTAACACCTTGTAATAAGCTATATCAACACTTTTAGGAATGAGGCATGAAATGAAAAATGCCCCAATTTTATTCCTATTGGTTTTTTGTTTATATTTATATTTAAACTAACTTTTGTTATAAGCACTTTTATCGTCCAACGAAGTATAAATAAGATATACACTAAATACTATAGAAATGGTGAACAATCTAAAGGTGACAGTTAGGAACATGAAACTTGACAGAACTCAGTATCTGACTTATCTTCAACCCTTAAGCAGATGGTTTCTGACAGCTGTTCTATGGTACGAATGCACTTATAAACTTATAATTATAATCATTTTGAGCTCACATTGGTTTAAGTTTGCATGTCATGTAAATTGATGCTGATACTTTTAATAATATTGTGTTATCTTCAGAAATATGAATTTCTTTAATTCACATAAATAAATAATTTAAAAAGAATAATGCTGGGAAGGTGTACCCCAGTTATTTCTGGTATTTATTAACACTGCTCCATTAACATGTTATACTTTACTGAACATATTACGTATCATTATGAATATAAAGTTAGTTTTCTGGAGCTACTTAAGAGTATTTTTAATAATGGTTATTGTGTGCATAAAATAGCTGCCATTGCTGAGCTATGGACTGCTTTTGGAGAAAGAAGTTTTTATTCGGAATACAGAATACTATCCATGATTATGAATTATATGGTCCATGAAATCCCGACCAACACGGGTTATCTTAGGTAATATGAGTGTGTGTGTAAATATGAACATACACACACACACACATATATATATATATATATATATATATATATATATATATATATATATATATATATACATAAATAATTTTGAATGGCCCTTATTTTCGTCATCTAGGTAGGATCGATGGACATTTGAGAAAATGTAACAAAAATTGTGTCATGAATACAACCTCAATAGCTGCTTTAAGATTCGTACTTTGTCTTAATATCCACATCATAACATGTTTTAATAAAAATGTGAACTGTTTTGTTAGCTCAGGACCTCAGATATCATGATGTTTACAAGAACATAATCAAATTTTTATTAACATGATTCCTTTTATTTATTCATGAAATGCACAATGAATGTTAAGTATATTTTAAAGGACAAAATTGAAGAAACAATTGCTTAAGATTGAAAATAATAATGAGTATAGTCTTACCATTTACTTTTTTGAACATTCCATACATATTTTCCAAATAATCGTGATCCAAAAACCATACTGATTTATCTTTGTCATCTTCATCAAACGGCACTGAAAACAGAAATGTAGAAAATTAAGAAGCTAAAAATGGTATTTACAATGATAGAATTTTAAATGTATTTAATCTATCCATGTTTTGTAGAAAGGTGGTAAGAAACTAAGAAACATTCAGTGCATGCATAGATGATGTTGCTAAGCAACTGTCAGTAGAGGAGTGGAAATTGTAACGTCATCTAATCTGGGCCAGATCTAACAACTAAGGTCGGAATGGCCAATATTTATTATTTACATCAGAAAAAAATTATATTTGTCAAAATATGGTGGTATTAGGAACCAATTGAAAACTGACTTGATCATTGATTCTTAAGAACTGAATTAAATAAAGAAGCCTAAAATATTTATTCAGTTGTGTTTCATAAAAAATTATCTTGAATATAGGTGAAGATACGAGGGAGGGAGACAGAAAAACGGTGACATCAGTCAACCATTACTTAGCCACATTGGAATTCAGAAACATATTTCTAAAGACCCCTTATTAACAGCTTGTGTGTCAAAACTATTCATAAGAAGTTAAAACATTTATTGTGATTCTTCAGAGTCAAGAAATTACGTATTGCTAACACGAAGATGTAATTTTTCTTTGGCATGGCTCAGAATTTTATTATATGTTATAATAAGGTTATTTTTAATCAGCTAGAGCCCCCCCCCTCGCCCCAAAAAAATCCTATTATTAACAAAACCAGGAAGACTAATTTGAATCTAAAATAAAAATGCACAAACACACACCAAACTTTGTGAAGCTATTTCAACTTGTCAGGAACCAACAGACGGATTAGTGAGATTATAAACGTCCGGATCAGAAAAAATGGATTCTAAATAAGAAGTAATTAAAATAGTTGGTGTTCCTTCCAGGATTTCATTCACATGGAGATTAAGAAAAAAATTCTTTCTTGCTAAAATTTAGGATTAAGAATAAATTTGAATAGATAATCCCTTAAAAGAATTAAAGGTGACATTGAGACTTTAAAAGCCAGCTTTATGTCAACAATGAAGCCCAAAATTAAGATATAATGATTGAACATGAACTGCTGATAATCAGGTAAAGAAACAATTAAAATTCTCTAGACTTAATTATTTGTCATTATATCATTAAATGTCACTAATTTCCATAAACCAAGTTGAATTTTTAATAGGTAGTTTATATATATGTACCTATACAATATATTGGTTCATTTTGCAACTCATGTACAATATTTTCAGTATTCTTAAACAACATTAACAACCAAACTGAAAAGATTTGTAGGGCCCAATGTCTACAAAAAAAGGACCCTATAACTGTAGAAAAGAAAAAAAAAATCAGTGTGTGTGTGTAATTGCATATACGTTTATATAAAGTTCTAAGTGGAAGTTAACTGATGAAAAGAGATTTGTAAATACTTGAATTTCTCAGATCTGACTAAATTAATAATCTGTAATAAGTAGTATTGAAATTGCTCGGCATTTAGAGTGAAATGTCTATACTTACCTTTTATTTTGTGCCATTTAAATGTATAACATTTAGTATTATTGGGCTAAACATTTTTAAATTTTACAAGCAATTATAAAGAACATTAGCTATAAAAAGCAGCCATCATCTATTAAAATAAAAATAAAACAAATAAATTTAAACCCATCAAGTGAGTCTGGAAATAGCTATTGATGTTACCCTAATTAATGAATTTATAATATAAAACCCCTTTTACCCCAAGTGGATAGGTGAAAAAAGGAAAATCTCCAACCTGCAATAGAATAACTCATTTCAGAAATGGCTCATTCCTAAAACCTGATACTAAAGCTATGATAACCAAGAACTAAATAAGTTAAACAAAAGAAAAAAGTAGTTATTGCAATAAAAGTAAGACATAGTTATGATAGCAGAGTAATTAATAGAATGTGACTTATCCAATGAAAACCAAATATTCAGAAGCATGTACAACAAGCTGGATAAAATATTAAAAACTGTATACAAACCAGCAAAACTATTGGAAACATCTAAAACTCCTTTTGCCTTCCAGCAACCAAGTAATACACCAACAACCCTCTTTTGGTTGCCAATCTTTCCCATCCTATTAAAGTGGTCAACAACACTCAGAAGAACAAGTGGATGGACCACAACTTTAGTAGTAACAATTTCTAACCCCGGCATTATAATAGTTAACAAAATAAAATAGCAGAAAGTCTAATAAGAGTTACACAAATAAAGGAACACTAGGATAAACACAAACGGAATTTCAACCTTTAGGGAAGGTTTCACTGACTGATTTTAGTTACATATTTTGCCAGTCACTAAATAATATCGATTAACAATTTTGTTATTATAAATTGACTAATGGCTTTTCGTTACAATATTTTATACCGACTACTGAATTTTATTCATAGTATTATTCTAGGCATGGAATTTGAAAATGATAAGCCATAAAACCCTAATTAAGGGGCGGGGGGGGGGGGTAAAGTAATCCTGTTCTCAAAAAGTTTACTTCCTGGTGAATGCCTGGAAAAGGTCACTCACCTGCGCAAATTAACCCCACCTTCTTAAAACGCCAAGCGAATGTCATCTTAAATTCTATTCTTTATTTCTCCCGAAATAAGAGATCTATAGAACCACGACTTGAAATATAAATACAATTTGAGATGCTACAAATGTTTCATGTGATTATCCCATAAGTAGTAGTGGGTGTGAACTTGTACAGAACAAAGATTGTATGTAGTCTTTTACTTTGTTAATAAATATGCATATAGGAGGTTTATCGCTGAGAAGCATAATAACAGGGATAACACAAGATGATGTATTATTTATTATTATACGTGTTAAACAACTTCTTTTAACCCTTACCTCTATTAATCCGATTTCGTCACTATCAGGCGTCTTGATAACACGGAAGTCTTAGGCTCGTCAGCAAACTTCCTATGCCAAAGTCTACACTCACCTTCATCATAAACTGGTATCGAAAGTTGGGTCGTCTACTGGGAACAGTAACTTTATGATTTTTGTAACTGTCTCTTATGAAATTGTATCTGTTTAAAATTTAAATTATTTATTAACGTCCACTTTTTGCAACGAAGGCTAATTGGGGTGGGTTATCTACAGGTTACCACCCTTTTCTAGCCAGGGTGGGACTAAGGGTTTATTTTGCTCGCAAATTAAGTAATAGAAGGCCCATATTGAATTTTTGATCATGACACTTTTTGCTTCGGTGTAAGAAGTAAAATAAGCATTGCAATCATAAAACTTTTACGTTTTCAGATTTCAAACGGACTTAACAGTTTTGACCTTCCCAGAATCAATTGAATTATTTTCTCCATGATGTATGTACGTATCTCGCATAACACTAGAAGAATGGAAATTAAAAAAAAAACATAAGTACAAAAATTTGTATAGGACATATTTTGTTTTCTATGAAACGATCTACAAATTATGTTCTATGACATTTTCAAATCAGATGCATGGGAATGGAAATGAATACCTTATAACACATTCAAATGTATTACTTTTGAATGAGCTGTAACCAAACATTTTCTTTACTTAAAGTAACAGTTGGTGCTGGTGTGGTTTTAATAGGATTTTCCCCCTGAAACTTTTATCATTTTCAACAAGTTTTCTCCATTAGCCTATATTCATAATCATGGCTTGTATTCTGTATACCGAACCATGTATGGATAAAAACTTCTTTTCAAATGCCTCAAACATCCAGTTCATGAAAAAGTCCGTCAGGCAGGGGCTGCGTAAACTAAACCGACTTTCCATTTGCTGGAATAACACCTGTAATATTATTTCACAACATATTACTTATTTATATGAACCAATGTAATTGTAAATTTAATTACCAACAAGTATTGTTAGATAGATATGTTCTATATCAAGAATATTAATCCAGATTTTTGAACATTCAAAATATCTCTCTTGTTATGGGTATCTCTGCTAAGTTGGTTGTTAATGTTATAAAACCTAACTTCTTAATTTAATGTTGTAAAACCAATCTTGTTAAACTATTGGGTGAAAGTGTATTTTAGTCGCCCCTTCGTGGCGCACGATTACGACGGCGGCCATTTTGTTTTTCTAACTCTTTTTTGAACACTTTAAAATTTCCAAAATACGCCATCGGTGGTTAAAACCGAGGGCGGGAGTTTTGTTGTACTAACTTTATATTTTTTTTACACTTTAAAATTTATAAAATACGCCATCGGTGGTTTTAAGCGAGGGCGGGGATTATAACGAAACAAGATAGCGGCGTAGAGGGGGGGGGGGACTAAACTGCACATTAGCCAACTATTGATATACAATTGTTCTATACATTTTTTCGTAACTCAAATATTAAGCAAATTATTCGTGCTTTCTGATTTTCAGTCTTCATGAAACCTTTAGTTCTAGGTCTAGTTTTTTTTTTACACAGAAATAGAGAATATGTTGTGAGAGAGATCTCTAGGAAATCTGCTTAAGTTACGCTGCCCCTGCGTGATGGACTTTTTATTCTTGTTTTCATCCAAAGTGATAAATCACAGAACGGATATTGTAGATATTTATAGTACTGCAACAAATGATATCTCTACAAATGTTTTTAGCAGGTTTCCCTTAAGGGAAATCAGCTATTGAGGTCGTACTCATGACGCGAGTTTCGAAAAATTTCTTCAAATGTCCATCGATCCTACCCAGGAGATGACGAAAATGAGGTCCGTTCAAAATTATATATATATATATATATATATATATATATATATATATATATATATATATATAGATATAGATATATATATTTGTCTGTTAACGCTCTAGCGGTCGCAATTTTTGTTTGATCGTTACCAAACTCGGAATTTAATCGTTTTATGTAAAAAGGAAGATCAAGTTCGTTAATGGCTAAAATCGAACCAGTGGGAGGGGGGGTTTAGAGGGGGGGATTTTCGAGAATTCGAAATATCTCCGTTACCATACGTCGGATCAAAAAAGTGTATAGAACCAATCTTATTGCAAATTAAATTTACTATAAATATTGTTCTATACATTTATTCTGTATCTTTAATATTAACCGAGATATTTGGATTTGTATTGTGAGTGTGGTTGGCTATGTTTGGGAGTTTCCGCCGAGCGCACTAGCGCTAGTGTGGCCGTTTCACTAACTATTCGTCCTCGTGAGAATAGGTTATTACTAGGCAGATTTCTCTATTGTAAAACTTCACGTGGGAAATCTGCTTAGTTTACGCAGCCCCTGCGTGACGGACTTTTTTTTTGAATTAGAGAAAGTAACATTTGAATTTAATAAATTTAAAACAATCTAATTTTTTATTTGACTCTTTAGTCCAATGCATGAAAAAAAATATACATACACACACACACACAACACACACACACACACACACATATATATATATATATATATATACCTAATGCAAAGCAAACTCCGGTTATAAAATGTTTTCAATAAATCTTCCTGATTTTTATCTTTCCCTTAAATAACATTTAATACTATATCATAATTTTCTTTTGTTATGTATAGTTTCTACTAGGCGAACATGGATCATCCAGTATACAACTACTTCTTTGGATTAAGCGCCACTACTTACTGTTAAATACCCATGCTTTGAAAAATGTTATTGGCTTCCTGTCATTGGAAAGGTGTGATTTTAGTATTTTGTGTTCCTTGATGTTTCTACTTATATGTAAGTTTTGAAATATTATGCGTCTTTATGAATCGCAGAATCTAAAGTTTGAGTGTTGTAAAATTCATTTTGATATTTAAGTGATTGAGTTAATATAAAATGCTTTCTTGTTATATTTGTTTATCTAAGATAATCTTCATTCAGTTTGTATTGTTAAAATGGTTATTTTCTTGTATGTATATTTTTTTTATTGAATAGGTATTGCTCTAATTTTTGTGTTATCTAGTCATACCATTTAATCAGCACAATCATTTTAATCCATAAATGTTCTTTTTGAAATGGTTCCCTTCATTAGTTGTTAGCATATGCAAAAAAGCTATTAAAAACTTTGTAATTGAGCTTATAACAAAGATCATCCAGTTTGTTATATTTTCTTTAATTTTTAAAATCTCCCCTTTGATGTTGTGTCTTACTGTTATTGTTTGAGTAAAAGAGTTGAGGAATTGTATAATTTCTTTTTCTAATGATTACCTGGACAAAGAATAAATCTTTTTCACTAGTGTTTTAATGTAAATTATATTGGAAATAGATTAATGAAAGCGGATATTGGAGGTAAATTGTACAAATCTGTACTATTTTACAAAAGTGAAAGAAATTTGTTTTTTTTTTAGTGGATTGTATGTAGTGACTGAGTGTTTCTTTTAAAATTTGGCCTCATTGTCTTACTGGCTGGAAGGTAATTTATTGTGAAAAAAATAATATTTCAATAGCATTCGCACTGCTTGACTGGAAATTATATTCACAAAAGAACTCTTGTGCGATATTTATACCAATAGAATAATAGTCTCCACGGTATTGCTTTGGCAACCTAGCTTCCTTTATCAATATTTAAAGCTTATAAATGTTCTTACTCATTGATAATCCACAAATTATGTTATTATTGATAGCCAGGTATAAGAATGTTTTTCAAAACCAGGTCGTAATTCCCTATTTATATACCTATATGGTTTTATATTTGTTTATAGTAATAATCCAGGGAAATTTATATTAATTATATGCAATCTCATAATCATTTAGTTATATTGGGAAATGGAAAAATGTGTGCGGGTATTATCAGAACCTTCAGCAGTCGTCAGACAACTACAATGCTGCCTATTTTGATTTTTGAACTATATACTTACTATCTGTCTATATAAGAATTATTGGTTCAACTTCTTAATATTATTTCTTTATAAGTATGTACATTTCAGTTTCAGATCATTGGACAACATAATTTACTTGAAAATGGCTGGACCATTGTAAGTGTTTAACATAATTGTTATTAAATGCTTTTATTTGTATTATGCATTAGAATCATTGAGTGGGTTTTTTTTTTCATTTTAGCATGTCTTTATTTTGAATGATATTTGTTTTTCAAAGGCATATCTTTATCATTGCGAGTTAATTTATTAAGACCTGTTATCTACAATAAGGACCCTTATTAGTTTGTCTATTTCTGTTCCTGTCACACTTTTAGCAGATTTCCCTTAACACGATTTTCGAAAAAAAATTTTCTTCAACTGTCCATCAATTCTACCTAGGTGATGACATAATGAAGTCCGTTCACAACTGTGTGTGTGTGTGTGTATATATATATATATATATATATATATAAAAAATTGTAACCTCTGTCTGTACATTGATTTTTTTCGCGAAATTTCACGATAACTTTTCGTTTCACTTGTCATAGACACCATAACTGCATTTTGTGTCTTTGGTGTCTGTTTGTTTGTTACCTTTTCACGCATAAACGGCTGAACTGAATTTTATGAAACTTATATTACTACTGACCCAACTTAGACTTTAGGCTGTATTAATATTCTCGCAGACGAACAGGAGTGGGGGTTATAAGGGAGGACTGAAATTAAAAATAGTGATATTTCGTTTTTTATTGGTTTTTCGGCAAATATAAACATAACATAAGTTGTTTATTTTGATATTTAGAGTAACTTTTGTTATATACACTTTTATCGTATACCGAAGTATACATGAGTTATAAGCTAAAAACTATAGCGGGAGTCATTAATTTTATTGGGCTCAAAAGACTCAACCGAACTAAATAAAACTCGGTATGTTTATTAGTGTTGACGCCTTAATTATCATAAGCCATACCAATATTTCTAGGGACGGGCAGGAGTGGGGGTTGTAAGGGAGGCCTGAAATTAACAGTTGTGATATTTCGTTTCCTATTGCTTTTTCAGCAAATATGCACATAACAAAAGTTGTTTATTTTGTAATTTAGAGTAACTTTTGTTATATGCGCTTTTGTCGTATACGGAAGTATAAATGAGTTATACGCTAAAAACTATAGCGGGAGCCAACAATTTTGTTGGGCCCTAACGATTGAACCGAACTTAGCCAAACTCGGTGTGTGAATTAGCATTAATTCTTCCATGATTATAAGCTATATTAAAAATTTTAGGTTCAAAGGGGAGTGGGGATTATAAGAGAGGCTGAAATGAAAAACTCGCTTTTTCTATTTTCTATTTGTTTTTCGGCAAACGTGCATATAACAAAAGTTGTTTACTTTGTTATTTAGAGTAACATTTGAGTGCATTCAATTTTGTTGTAAAATGAAGTAAACATGGGATATACGCTAAACGGGAGTCAATAATTATATTAGTACTTATTTAAGGGGTTTTAATAAATGAATATTATGACAAATGATGTTATGTTTTCATCTTATATGATAGTTCAAAGTATGATTCGGATTAGTGAGGTTATAAATCTTCGTCACCCCCTCCTCATTTATTTATTTTTCCTAGAAAAGAACTTTTTTTATTTATTTCCAATAGAAATATAAACTATAAGAGCATTTCCATTATTTAATTTGTATAATGTACCTTGATGTTATTGAAACAAATATGTAATATAATTACAATTAAACGTTAATGGTAATCTCATTATGACAAAAAACAATGTGTTTAAACTCGATATGATATTTTCAGGGTACCACTATTATTTAATTCCATCCGGTAGATAAATTATAAAATAATGTTTTGCATCAATAATATAGGTAGAAGAATGTTGAGAAGTCTCATGCGCGAACGGAAGATAACGGGAGCCTTACCAGATAATTGAGTTTACTTATTTCCCGTCTGGCATTACTGGAAGCGATTTCCAGTGAGATTCACTATTACAAATATAATATTACGTGCAAAACTTTGCCTATACTATGTGAGCTCGGATTGGCTTTTGAAAGGAAATATGGTCATTATAGATGATATTTAATTGAAATAAATGCTACCCATGAATATGGTTTGAACTATTGAAAAACGGTGAGTCAAAAAGTGTAGAGGGATAGATTAGGAACACATTTTCATTTATCCTTCAAAAATACAATTTTTATTCTATTAATCCCCAAAAATTACCCTTCAGGGTTGGCTATCTCGGAAAATTATTATGTCGTGGAGGGAGGTGTAATTGTACACATTGAAAACTTACTTTCAAAATACCATCATTATTCAGTCGAGAATGATTTTCCGGGCATCGCCGGGTACCTTAGCTAGTATATATATATATATATATATATATACACCACTCTTGCGGTCGCAGTTGTTGTTTAATCATTACCAAATTCGATATTTAGTCGTTTTATGTAGAAAGAAAGATGAAGTTCGTTAACGGATGAAATTGACCAGGGGGTTAGAGGGAGGAATTTCGAAAGTTCTAAATATCTCTGTTACTATATGCCGATCGAAAAATTTTATAGATACAATCTTATTGCAAATTAATTTATTATTAATACATGCATATTTTCCGTATACTGAGTATTAACCTAGTTATTTGGATTTTATAGTTTTACCCTTTTAGTAAACCCCCTCTCCTACTAGTGTCACATTAATAATAAGCTGTTGTATCAGGAATCACTTCATTACAAGGTTAAATACAAAATATTGTTTTTAACAAAGCTTTATTATATGTGATACATGCAAATTCGTTCTGTTGACCTCTTCTTTTGATTTTAGATTTGAGATAGAAATTATTCTGATTCATTTCAAATTACTCCACTAGCTATAGTAAATAGTTCAATAAAATTAATATTTTATATTGAGATATATTTCATTAATAGTTCTTTCCGGTCTAGAACAATCCTATTTATTGAGCACTGCAAAGTTGGCTGCCCTGTTTGTGTACAATTCAGACACTTTGTACGTTGTAGATGTTATTAAAATGTAAATTGACTACATGATTTCTTATTACCATGTATATTTATTCCCTTAACATTCACAGTGGTGTTACCAGTATGTAGCTTTGTTGCAAGCCTTCCCGTGGGAAATCTGCTTAGTTTATGCAGCTCCTGCATGACAGACTTTTATGTTATTACAAGAAGTTAAATGAGCTAACATGCATATAAACTTTGTTTTGGATGATCAATACCTATAGGATTTTATGTATGATTTTAGCAGATTTCCCTTAGGAGAAATCAGCTATTGAGGTCGTACTCATGACGCGAGTTTCGAAAAATTTCTTCAAATGTCCATCGATCCTGCCCAGGAGATGATGAAAATGAGGCCCGTTCAAATATATATATATATATATATATATATATATATATATATATATATATATATATAGGTCTGTTAACGCTCTAGCGGTCGCAATTTTTGTTTGATCGTTACCAAACTCGGAATTTAATCGTTTTATGTAAAAAGGAAGATCAAGTTCGTTAATGGCTGAAATCGGACCAGTGGGAGGGGGGGCTTAGAGGGGGGGATTTTCGGAAAATTCGAAATATCTCCGTTATTATTATTATCGAAAAATTGTATAGAATCAATCTTATTGAAAATTAAATTTACTATAAATATTGTTCTATACATTTATTCTGTATCTTGAATATTAACCGAGATATTTTCATTTGTATTCTGCATTGGTCGGCAGGAGTGAGCTGTTTGGTACTTTCCGAAGAGAGCTCTGGCGGCCGTTTTCGTAACTATTCGTCCCTCGTGTATAAGTTTAGTGATCCCTTAATACTTACTACACTTGTTATTGGGCAGGTTTCTCTATTGTAAAACTTCACGTGGGAAATCTGCTTAGTTTACGCAGCCCCTGCGTGACGGACCATTATAGTTATATATATATATATATATATATATATATATATATATATATACACATAATACATTCGCCTTTAACGCTGAAATTGGCTAAAAACGTTTTAGCACTTCTTTAAATCAATTGAGCTAGGTAACCATAAAACTATTGAATATCGGTTTTCTTCAGTATTAAACTATAATTGCGACCGCTAGAGCGGTAATAGACCAATATATATATATATATAGATAGATGTGTGTGTGTGTTTATATATATATATATATATATATATATATATATATAAATAATTTTGAATGAATCTTATTTTCATAAGATTATAATCGGTAGAGTCGCTGAAAAAATAAGGAAATTTTAGGAGATTGCGTCATGAGTACGACCTCAATAGCTGATTTCCTTAAGGGAAGGTTTTTCGATAATATAATTTTCTGTATTTTTCATTTTGGGCATATTTTGCATAGGATTTTGGTAGTAAATACTACTTCTATGTATGCATATATTCCCTTTGATGTTTGTCCTTTGTGATCACGGTGAACGGATGAACAAAATAAATTATTAAGAATATTACTGCAAACATTTATTTTTCTATTATGGAAATGTTCGGTATAATTGGAATTGTGGGAGATATGACATTAAAGGAAACACAGGGAGCAAGAAGACCGTATTGCTTGTTTCCATTTTCTACACCGACGTGCCGACATCAAAGGAATTCTTTGACTAGATCAGAAGGAATACTAATAAAAAATAAAGGAAACTCATAAAAACATTTTTTTTTCTTTTTGATATCAAACATACCACTATAATACGTACAATTCTTGTTCCATAGCTCTCTCTCTCCCTGAACTCCTCTGTGTTTTGATTTTTCAATTTATCTGCCTCAGCTCCACAATCTCAACCCAGATATTGGATTCTTTTTCTTTCCGTTCTTTAATAGAATTTTTTCTTCTTTCGTAAACTTTCTTCCTCAATAACTTCTATATACAGATTGTCGATGTTTTTTAATTCTGTAGAGCACTTCTAAATATTAAAGCCTATATTTATTATGACCCTTAAACTGCTTTGGTTGAAACATTCATCATATCATCTGTAAAAGAGAAGGTTTTCCATGATAACAATTTTTTTAAAATATATCTAAAGTACGTCACGCATGGGCTGCGTAAACTAAGCAGATTCCCCACGTCCTGGTAAGAAAAACTACTGATCACATCTTGCTACATATTCTGACTAAAAACTTACTTACTTTCCATTGGGCAAAAGAGGGGCTTGAAAATTTTTGTTGATGATTCCCTATTCTGTAGTACATCGTTAGAAAGCTCTTAATGAATAACACAAGTGCCACCATTTGATTTTTTGTAAATTCCATAATGGTGGAATGGTAAATTACTGAAGTTATCATCATTATAACATTAATCCTTCTATATATGCCCCTATTAGATACAATGGTTTGAAGATCTCATACTTATAAGCACTTTGCTTTCTTTTTAAGTTTTGTTATTTATTGATTTGTAGTGCTTCACATTTTTGGCCATTAGCAATAATAATAATAAATAACTTTTGTTAGTATTTAGTTTTGTTATGCTCTTTTAGTAATTCATTAAATGTCTAGGAAACTAGGATGTAAATTATAATTTAATAGAATGATTAGGAGGTTGGATCTATATTAGGGATATTAGGGCATTCTGAGGGAAGCAAGCTTCTCCCTTCCTACTTCGTGTGACCGCTGACTACTCAGATTTTTCATTTATTAACTTGTCTTATAAAATATTAACTTCTGTTTGTACATTGATTTTTTTTTTCTTAAAACTTCATGATACTTTTTTATTTCATATGGAATTCAAACGCTGTTGGCAATTTTTGGTATTTGTTTTTTGGTAAATGTGCACTTAACAAAAGTTGTTTCTTTTGTTATTTAGTGTAACTTCTGTTATTTACACTTTTGACCTATAACAAAGTAAAAAACAAGACTTACGCTTAAAGCTATTGGGGGAGTGCGTATATCTGCACAATTTTATTGGGCTCAAACAACTGTGAATATAACGTGATATTAACATTTATTTCATATTATTGTTAACAAGCGCATCTCTCTATAACTAATGGAACTTAGGATAATGGAAGTCAGGAATGACTTCAATTAATAATATCACAATGAGCATTACATGCTAAAACGTGTATATGTATGTATATATACACCTACATGCACATGTGCGTGCACTCACACACATATTTATTTGTCTTTTAACACTGTAGTGGTCTCAATTTGTGTTCGATCGTTACTAAGCTTGATACTAAAACGTTTTGGGTAAAATTGAAGATCAGTTCATTAACCAGTGAGAGGGGGATTTTGAAAATTCAAAATATCTTCGTTATGATGAATCGATTGAAAAATATTATATAGCCAATCTTATTGCAATTTTAATTTCCTATAAATGTTGTTATTTACATATTTTCTCTATCCTGATATACTAACCAAAATATTTGGATTTATTAATTTTCAACTTTCAGTAAACCCCCTCGTTTAGTCATTGCAAGCAAATGTCTGTACAGACAGACTATAACTTAAGGAGACATTATAGTAGATTGGTTTACCTAGCAAACTTAACAGATTAACTCTGAAAGGGAAATTTTTTTTAGTACAAAACTGGGGTTTGCATCACTGATAGCTATAATATTACCACTGGTTTAAGGCAAAGCAATCCATTTTCACCTTTACTGTTTAACCATGGTCTGGTATTGGTAATCCGAAAAATAAGTACAAACCCTGGTTGCACCATATTCAAGTAGGTTACAATGCTGATGATATATTGATCATAAGTAGAAATATAGCATTAGCTGTTGTGTTTATGTTTACACTACGGATCTAGGGCTTAAAATAAGCAAAGAAATGACCAAGTGTGAACTTCTAAATGGACTGTGGAAATTGATAGACCTGTCAAATTTGTTGGTTCATTTCCTAGTTGTAGTACATTCAAGTACCTAGAAGATTACAGAGAGTAGTAATTGAGAAGAAAGAGCCCAACAACAATTCTTTAATAAAATTGCTATTAATAATAACTTTCAAGAAATGACTAGGGTTGATAAGAAATGGTAGATATTCCAATTACTGTGGTAACAAAATTTGTATATTTCAGTAAAAGATTATTATGTTTGTTTACTTTCTAGCTAGACTAACAATAAGATTACGGATAGGTCATTCTCTCCTAACCCATGGATATTTATTTGCAAAGTCCTAAATGTAATATGTATAATACTCCGCTTACAATTAAGCACATACTAACAAAAAGATCCCATATGACTTACTTACTGAACGTAGCCCACACATTTGCATAATACTCCAACTTCTACATGGCATTAACATATATTCACAAATTTAAAAGTGTTACATTTTAAATTTGATAGTTCTTTTTTTAATAAATGTTTTAACCCCAGTTTCAAATCTGTTTGTGTAAACATGTGTGCACATGTGCAGGCGTGTGTGTGTGTGTGTGTGTGTGTGTGTGTGTGCACCCGTGTGTGTTGTACTTTATAAAATAATTTTTACTTTATACAATAATGTACTTTATAAAATAATTTTGTTTTTGAACTTAATGTTTCATATATACTCGTAGACTTCCACGGTCCTGGTCATTAATACTATTAAGGTCTTCGGGTCTTGACCGTGTCTTCATATTGGTTTCCAACGTTTCGCTAGACATGCTGCTAGATTCCTCAGGGCTATCTCTGAGACTGAAGAGTTGTTAGTTCATCTCTGGTATATATTTTTGAGTCTTATCCGGTTTCCTTGGGCGGAGTCTTCCCTTCCAGGTGTCTACGGATACTTGGTCCGGTGGTCGTTCATCGCCTATACTGTCGTTTTCGTTTCTTATTCGAGGTCTCTGTGGAATTACCGGCTTCCACAGTCTGTATACAGACTCAGCAAACTCTGGAAGCCGGTAATTCCACAGAGACCTCGAATAAGAAACGAAAACGACGGTATAGGCGATGAACGACCACCGGACCAAGTATCCGTAGACACCTGGAAGGGAAGACTCCGCCCAAGGAAACCGGATAAGACTCAAATATATACCAGAGATGAACTAACAACTCTTCAGTCTCAGAGATAGCCCTGAGGAAGCTAGCAGCATGTCTAGCGAAACGTTGGCAACCAATATGAAGACATGGTCAAGACCTAAAGACCTTAATAGTATTAATTAATGTTTCATTTTTGTTTATTTGTTGATTCGTGATTTCTTTGTCTGTTTTGTTACATTTTAGCAGATTTCCCTTAAGGGAAATCAGCTATTGAGGTCGTACTCATGACGCGAGTTTCGAAAAATTTCTTCAAATGTCCATCGATCCTACCCAGGAGATGACGGAAATGAGGTCCGTTCAAAATTATATATAAAGTCCGTCAGGCAGGGGCTGCGTAAACTAAGCCCGAACTAAGAAAATTCGAAATATCTCCGTTACTATACGTCGGATCGAAAAATTGTACAGAATCAATCTTATTGCAAATTAAATTTACTATAAATATTGTTATATACATTTATTCCCTATCTTGAATATTAACCGAGATATTTGCATTTTTATTAAATCTGGGCTCCTAACGGACGGGCGACTTTCCTGCCAAAAGCTAGTTCCGCCGTTTGCTTAACTGCTCGACTCTCGTGAAATTTCTCTATTATAAAACTTCACGTGGGAAATCTGCTTAGTTTACGCAGAGCCTGCGTGACGGACTTTTTACATAAAATGGTTAAATATAGTGTTTCGTAACGATCAAACAAAAATTGCGACCGCTAGAGCGTAAACAGACAAATATATATATATATATATATATATATATATATATATATATATATATATATATATATAGAGAGAGAGAGAGAGAGAGAGAGAGAGAGAGAGAGAGAGAGAACCTGTGATTTGAAGAATTGAAGAAAACGTTAAGAAGGTTAATGAAATTGCGCGGAAAGACAGGTGTTTGAGTCTTCGAATGATTTCAGATTTATCAAACATTGACAGAGAGACGGTGAGAAGAATTTTACATGAAGATCTGAAAATGACTAAAGTTTGTGCCAAAATGGTGGCAAAAAACCTGACGCCTGAACAAAAGGAAAACCGAAAAAACATCTGCATTGACATCATGCAGCAATTGGCAGCAGATCCAAAAAATAGTCACATGTGACGAAACGTGAATTTTCCAATACGATCCCGAAACAAAGAGACAGCCCATGCACTGGAAGACTCAACCATCACCAAGAATGAAAAAAGCTCGAATGAGCCAATCAAAACTGAAGGCCATGTTGATAGTTTTTTTTCGATGTGAGGGGTGTCATTATGGTTGAATGGGTGCCAGAGGGTCAAACTGTAAACCAAAAATATTACATTGAGGTCCTGGAGAAACTGAGAGAAAGAGTGAGGAAGAAAAGACCAGACATGTGGAAAAACAATTCATGGATTTTGCACCAGGACAACGCGCCCGCTCACAATGCGCTCTCGGAGAAGCGGTTTTTAGCGAAAAATTCAATTCCAGTGCTTGAACATCCGCCGTATTCACCAGATCTGGCTACCTGTGACTTCTACCTTTTTCCCAAAATAAAAAGTTCATTGAAGGGAACACGTTTTGAGTCAGTTGAAGATGTCAAGCAAAAAACGGCAGACTTGCTGAAGAGGCTGACACTTAATGACATGCAGCACTGCTTTGAGCAGTGGAAAACTCGTATGCAGCGGTGTATAGATAGGAATGGGGAGTATGTTGAAGGAGATTAATAGTTATTTGTAATAAGTGTTCAATAAAGTATGTTTTTCAGATCAGTCCCGTTATTTAATTGTCACACCTCGTATATATATATATATATATATATATATATATATATATATATATATATATATACGAGGGTCGCAATTTTTGTTTGATCGTTACCAAACTCGGAATTTAATCTTTTTATGTAAAAAGGAAGGTCAAGTTCGTTAATGGCTGAAATCGGACCAGTGGTAGGGGGGGGGGGGGGTTTAGAGGGGGGAGATTTTTGAAAATTCGAAATATCTCCGTTATAATGTGTCGGATCGAAAAATTGTATAAAATCAATCTTATTGCAAATTAAATTTACTATAAATATTGTTCCATTAATTTATTCTGTATCTTGAATATTAACCGAGATATTTGCATTTGTATTCTAATTCTGTAACTATTCGTCCCTCGTGAATAGGTTTAGGCCCTTACTACTACAGTTGTTATTGGGCAGATTTCTCTACTGTAAAACTTCACGTGGAAAATCTGCTTAGTTTACACAGCCCCTGCGTGACGGACTTTTGTTGTGGTGTGTGTTCTTAGTTTGTCCTGTTCTAATAGTAATGTTTAATTTTTTTCTGTTACTGTTTTCCATATTTTTATTTCTATCTGTTGTTTTTTTGATGAGCAAATATATTTAAAGGTAAGGTCCTTGGCAGAGGGGAAGAGGGAGACCTACAAAATCATATTTTGAAGACATGAAACATCTAATGGAATTCGGTGGGTACAGGTATACGAAAAGATCAGCTTCCGAAAAAACAAAACAATTGTTGCCAAAACAAGGCGTAGCCTTTAGTTCATGAAGATATATTTATTTTTTTAGACACCAAACACCTTATATATTTGGGTGGGTATTGGTAATACGGACTAAACATCTTCAGGAAGAAACCAGTTTTTGCATTTACAAGGGTGTTTGGTAATATGAAAAGAGTTCCCATAGAACCCAATGGTTTTCCAAACAAAAAGGAGCAGCCATTGATCATGATGATTAGTCGCATCTTATCACCTCCGCGGGAGTTCCTTCGAGTAAACGTAGAGCTATTATTGTTAATATTATCGGTGTGCGTTGATTTTTGTAATAGTTAATTTTTAATATAGTCAATCTACTTGTGTAGGAATATTTTAAAATTTACCAATTGAAACAAGCTTTTAAATTATTTTATACAATTATTAAATTATTTATCAACTAAAATAATACTATAGGATCATTGTTTAAAAAAAATGCATGCAGTTTTACGAAATAAGTGTTCGTAAAATATAAATAGTATACATATTAAATTTAATTTGTACATTAAATATCAATGTATTTATTATGTTTTTACTACATTAACTCAACTACTATCATTGGTGACTTAGAATCAGTATTCTTCGGGAAGATCAGAAAAATTAAAAATATAACGAGGAATAATCTATATTTGAGATACAATAAATGGATATCCATAGAAAAAAATAGAAAAAATTGCAGTAAAATTATAACCAAATTTTATATATATATATATATATATATATATATATATATATATATATATAAACTCGTTTTAGAATTTGATTTTCTACAAGAATCCGTTATAAAAAGTAGGCCATTCAAGTGAAAATTCCAAAGTTATGGTCGCTGGAGAAATACTGCAGAATGTTACGAGGTTGAATATGGACTGAAAAGATTCTTCAGGGGTCACAATTATGACAGACGAAGTTTCAGCCCCGTATTAATACAATTGACGGATTTAAGAGAGGTTGCACGGGAACTTTGGACAACCTGTATATATACTGAAAATCAGGCACAGATATATATATATATATATATATATATATATATATATATATATATATATATAGTTTTAAAGTCTTTGTAATAATAATTGAGTTTACAAAATAATCCCCAAAATGGGCAAAGAAATTGCTACGTATAATCTACATACTATAGAAAAAATATTTTTTAAAAAATTGTTTCCATATCATGTTACTACATTAACTATGTGATGATTAAAAAATAACAATAAAAATCATTTATTTCTTACATAATATTAACAAAATTTGCCTCTTAATGTTTTAGTTTTGCTAAGACTAACTTACTAATTTTATAAACTGTTTGTCATTATTGAAACTAACAGTTAGGGATATTTTACCTCTGGGAACATAGATAAAGTGTGGATTTTTAAAAAGAAATTTAAATAGGAGACAAGGGTTTGCCATGGATATTCACCTACTAAGATTAAATATTACATGTAATCACATTTGCTGTTGCTTAATACTTCAATCAATAATTTAAAATGTAAACATGACAATGATGAGTGTCAATTTCTGTAAAAATGTGTTTCTGTTAGATCATGGATGCCAATGATTTTTTTTTTTTTTTTTTATTTTTTTTTTTTTTATTGAGTATAGATGTTAATGTTAGCTGTTTTCAATTCCGTTTCTTTAATAATTTTTCTTTTACAAGAATGTGTCCAACAACGGAACAATATGGTCATTCTCCGCAGAATGGAATCCTAAAAGGTTTACAGTTCATTGATCCTTTTTCATATTGGGTACAATGCCAGAGCTGTTTGGATTTCAAAAAAATTCATGATAATTTAAGGCAATGTATACAATCTCATGAATTAGTCGACTTCACTCCAGAAAATGGTGACGTAAGTTTATATTATTACAATTATTATTCTTTACTTGGCTCTTACATAACTTACGTTGTAAGGCCCATTAGTTTCCGGCCTAACAAATAAGAAAAGGTGAAAGAAACAAACTGGTCTAATTGTTTTTCAAATTATTCTCCTCTAAATTCTACAAACTTAATACAATGCTTAGGGAACATTTCTATACTATGAAAAAAATAATTCTCTGTCTGAGAAATGATCTTCCACTGCTGCTTAGACCTCTTTATCGGTGTTAAATCTCCTCCCATGATGGTCAGATTTTAACTTTGACAACAAAGTTAAAATCTGTCAGGAACAGTATCAGTATCTGATTGAAATAAGTAGAAGTCACTAGGGGCCAAGTCCGTGATGTAGGGTGTGAATGGGAAATTTCTTGGAAATTGCAGTCCTTCACAGCAGCCTTGGAAATTAATGTGTGGACAGGGGCTTTGTCTTGAAGAAGCTGAACCCCTTGCTTAACTTCCCCTGTCTTTTCTTTTTGATAGCGTCTCATAACTGGTGAGAAGGGGTACATAATACTCGCCATTCACTCTGGTATTCCTTTCCTTAAAATCAATCAGCAGTGTTCCTCTACAACCCCCAAAAAATTGTGGCCATTATCTTTTTTGTTGACTGCATGATTTTTGCGTTTAGAGGTGGTGCTTCTCCTGGTTTTCTCTATTCAATAGACTCCATTTTCTTGTGTGGGTCATAGCATAGAACCATTGTCTCATTCCCAGTTACAATTGTATCCAAGAATTCTTTTGACGAATACTTTCATCTTTTTGAGAAGCAGAAAGAATTTTTGGAACTCATCTTGCACTCACCTTTCTCATATGCAAATATTTTTTAATGGCACTCAGAACACTTGTTTTTGAAAGCCCCAACCTTGCTGTTATTTCTTTCTCCGATTAGACTGCAATTGAGCTTCCACAAGTTGGATTGTTTCAAAAGTGACAGCTTCCAATGGGCGACCATAACGCGGGATCATCATCAAGACTTGCTCTCCCTAAATTAAATAATTTTGCTCATTCTTTTACATTGGAATGTGAAGGAGAGGACTCCCTATACACACCATCCGAGCACTCTTTAATTTACGCAGGAGTAACCCTCTTTACAAAAGAATTCAATAACCGTATGGTATCGATCTTGAACATTTTTAAAAATTCAACTGTTGCAAAGATTCGTTCACGCTTAAATACAGACTGGCAGAACTGAGGAAGTGTGGGTGTTAGTTTTATGGGGAGTCAGGCATAGACATGCATGGTGGGCAAGTCTCCACCTGCTTGAAGTAGGGAAATGAGGTCAGGCGGGAAACTTTTGGACCTTAATTACGTATATAACCCAAGAAAAATTTACCTTTACAATGCTTAATTATATTATTTATTTCTATCAGTATTGTTAATGCATTTTTAAAATATATTTATTAAAGCATTTCTTGCTTTAATTATTATTTTTTTCCTTCTACTACACGGGCTTGCGTTTATAATTTAGAAGCATTGTATCACAAATTTTGTATTTTATTTATTCATTCAAGAATTTTTAATTATTGATTCTGTGAAATGATTTAAAATTTAGTTGATATTAATTTTGAATATTATATTTAATTATTAGTGTAAACTGTATCCTACCTATGTTCATGCATTCTGATAAAAATGAGGTCTCTTCAAATTATATGTATATATAATGTTTCATGTGTATGTATAGTTTGTCTGTTAGCATTCTAGCTCCTACAATTTTTGTTTGGCTATTATTCAAGTGATAAATTAAGTGTTAGATGTAAAGCTAATGATCAATTTTGTTAATGCCTGAAATCAATACTTCAAAATCCCCGTTGTTTTATATATATATATATATATATATATATATATATATATATATATATATATATATATATAAATGTTATATATTCAGTTTAAACATTTAATGTTCTTCAATTGTTATATATATAATTTTTTTAAAACCCAAATATTAAAGAATGAGGGGGGAAGGAATTGTGTATTTCTCTGAACCTACCAGAGATGCAGTAAATTTGTATAGACCATTTTTTGTTTATTATAAAAGATGACACAAATTATGCTCATAAGGATCAATAAGAAGGCCAAGTCCTCTACTGTTTTTTAATATTATGCAGAGTGCACTTTCGGAGTCAACGCTCCATCCTCATTGCCTGCTGATTAAAGCTGCGTTGCATGGACCACGACCGCCGGGCGACCTGAGGATGGAGCGTTGACTCTGAAAGTGCACTCTGCATAATATTAAAAACAGTAGAGGACTTGGCCTTCTTATTGATCTTTATCAATTGGTTCCTCTACCATCCAGCATATTCCAGAGATAAATTATGCTCATTCAATTTTTTTATCCGAAGCATAGGAACAGAAGTATTTCCATTTTTTTTGTTTTTGCCCTATACAACTCCTAATACTCCCCATAGCCCCATGGGCACCAAAGTGCGTATATTATACTATTCTTCTTAAAGTGTTTCTTTCATATAATTTTAAAATTGTAGGAGTGAATGTTGTTAGTGAATTTTCATCAAAATTTTAAAAGTGCTAAATGCAATCAGAAATTTGTGGAATATGTAAGTTTGCTGCAACATTTTAATTATTTTCTTTCATTTTTATCTTCCTTCTTGAATCTTGGGTGCGACTTTTTGTTTGTCCTGAATTTCAACAATCCTGTCATGAACTCTATGGTTTTTCACTAATTTGTGTATAGCTAGATATTTTTTGCTATTCTACACATAAATTCAAAGTTTATATTATTTTCAGTGGGTGATTGTCAAGGATTTTGATTACACTTATTATAGAGGTTACATTTCATCATGCTTGGAAGAAGATTATTTTACAGTATTTTTAATAGATAAATATGTTCAGCTAACGGTATCTCAAGCAGATATATATCCTTTACCAACTACTTGGCAAAATATACAAGAACAAGGCCATCTCATCCAGATTTATGGGGTAATACCTTCCTCACAGATGAGTTCCCAAAAACTGTGAGTTTTTCTTTGAAGACAAAATATAAATAATGGTTTGTGCTCTATCTTCCCATGTGTGTAATATTCTATTTGATTTTAGGGTAAAGTGGAAATCTAAATTAAACAATGCCCTTTGTGGTGCTCGTGAATTTCAGTTAGAAGATATTTGTGTAATTGCTGATAATACTTTTGGTAGAATTTTAACGTTGAATGGTTCAAGTGTGATTGGACTTGATGAAATTCTTTTGAATCTGCAGTTTGCTGTTCCTTCTCTTGACTTTGAAAAAGGTAGTCATGCTTTGATGTATTAATTTCATAGCATCAAGTCTATTTCTAATCAATCAAAAGGACATTTTAAACCTAATTAGGCCAGTTCTGTTGTGATATGTAGGATTCCCTTTTGAACAGGAAATGAAAGATTTTGTGTTCCTGTATGAATTGTTTTATTAATGCATTGGATTTAATGAATTAGTGTGTTAATTTAATAAAAATTGCATCATAATTTTAAGATTTATGATTGTATGGTAAAATAAACTAAATATATATAAAGAAGGGTGGGTGTTCGTGTATTTATTTATTTACACATATGTCCATCTAAAAAACTGGGAATCAACTAGCCTTTAGACCAGTGAGCATCAGACTTTACTATATATTTTTACATCCAAACATAGGTTGTCTTTCTATTTTTTAAATTTGTTAATTTCTGTTTGCTCACAAATGTCCAGCCTCTTGGTTCATTCATACATGGTACATGTGAGGTGGACACCAAGCACAAGAATGATACATTTTGACTACTTGTCAGATGCAGTTGAACTATCACCCAAGCTATGCACATTTGAATGCATTTAAGATATTTTATATGAAGATTTTGGTAGTGTAATTCACTTAAGCCCATTGCTGTAATACAACTAATTTATACAGGAAGACAAAATCATTTATTTCCTTGTTTAACTTTTTTCACTTTTAGTTGTTGTTTTGAGTTTTCTCTGTATCACTCATATAATAATATTTCCTTTGATGCATTTTTCTAATTGTCTTTCTCATTTATGACATGCTGCACTTCAATAGAAATCAGATTATCATTGGTTCAATGTGTCTAACTTCCTTCTTTATCACTCATTAATATTTTATTTTTTAATCAAACTCTAAAAAGGCTTTAATCCTTCACTATTATCATTGTTAAGAATTAAGGTATTTTTCTTTGATCCTAAATGTATTGAAACTATACATTATTCAATATAGTTTAGTACATTACTTTAGCATATTGATGAATTTTATTTTATACATACCTGGCCTAGAGGAATGTAGTGACTTAAACATAATTGGCTGTATATTGGTATTTAACGGAATGTGATACTGCATAGACATGAGTTAACCTTCAGCCATAAAAAATGTTTACGAACTTATATTGAAAATCTTTCGGTCGAATGGTAGAGAGAATTTATAGAGTAGTTGGAACAGAATATAAATAAATCTGGCTTAAACTGAGTTATTTGTATTTTTTAATTTTAACCTTTGCTTAACTCCCTATTTTTCACTTGAACAGTAAGCCAGAAAAAGCATGGTGTCTTATTTCAAGCAATAATATCACCAAACCCATCACTATATCACGAACATGCTTCAATTCATCATCAACATTCTTGTTTTGAATGCCTTAATTTTTTTTTTTTTTTTTTTTTTTTTTTTTTTTTCTTTTTTTGTGGCGTGTCAACTCTTATGGTCATTACGCCGTGCCTTCATTTTTATTTGACCAATATCATTCTTAATATTTAATGATATGGAGAATCTAAAAGTTGTGCCTTTTAATAATTGAAACTTATCCATGGGGAGGAAGGTTGGAAGTAGGTTTAAATAATAAATTACAAATATCTGTTATAATGAGTGAGATCAGAATCAATCTTTTGAAAATTTATTATTTCATGATTGTTGACCTATATATTTTTCTGGGAACTCAAATATTAACTGAATTATTTAATTTTTTTAGTTTTCATTCTACAATTAACCATGCTACTCGAGCGATTTTTACATTAAACAACCTCATGTCCAGGTTAAATTGAGGTCCTATTACATAGGCTCCTTATTACTCGAAAAATGCAATTTGAGGTAGTAAACCCTACTACCAGGTGGAAAATTGCTTAATTTATACAGCCTGCGTGATAAACTTTTTTTTCAAATGCAGGAAGGGAGGGGTGTATGCCTGTATTTTTTTTTATAAGTGTCACTTCTCAAACATCATGAAATAAAAAGATGCTCTGTAGTTGATTGCCTTTGGATCCATTTTTTTTATTCTCTCCATTAACCTTCTACAAATTTCAACAGACGGCGTCTCATTGACTGTGAAACAAGTGCTGCAACTCTCACATTTTTGTGTATTATTTGTTCCTTTTTGTGTACTGAAATCACCTCTTATATTACTTCTCTTATTTCTCTAAAGTATACTGGAAGGTGTGCATCAATATAAATCAGAACTTACATTGTACAAGAGTAGAAGGCTGAATGACCAAGGTTCTGTCTATTACTATCAGGGTTAATATCTGTTTTATGAATAAAAACAAAAATTGCAGGAATTGTATGTATAGTTTTATATTTATATAATACACCGGGGTAAAAATAAATTTCTATTACTAATATAGAGCAGGTAATCGGGATACTAAAAAGCCCGTCACGCAGGGGCTGCGTAAACTAAGCAGATTTCCCACGTGTAGTATTACAATAGAAAAATTTCACGAGAGCCGAAGAGTTAAGAAAACGGCCGACCTAGCTTTTGGCGGGAAACGCTCTCATCCGTTAGTCGCCCTAAATTCATAAAATGGCAAATATCTCGGTTAATATGCAAGATAGAGAATAAATGTATATAACAATATTTATAGTAAATTCAATTTGCAATAAGATTGATTCTATACAATTTTTCGATCCGACGTATAGTAACGGAAATATTTCAAATTTTAGAAAATCCTCCCCTCTAAACCCCCCTCCCACTGATCGGATTTCAGCCATTAACGAACTTGATCTTTCTTTTTACATAAAACGACTAAATATCGAGTTTGGTAACGATCAAACAAAAATTGCGACTGCTAGAGCGGTAACAGACAAATATATATATATATATATATATATATATATATATATATATATATATATATATATATATACATACAGACATACAGTTTTGAACGGACCTCATTTTCGTCATCTACTAGGTAGGATCGATGGACATTTGAAGAAATTCCATCATCAGTACAACCTCAATAGCTGATTTCCCTTAGGGGAAAATCTGCTAAAAGTTGGGATTGGTATGCAGAATACGTAATAAGCTGGAAAAAAAATAGCTTCAGTTTAAACTTTTAAATATATGTAAAAGCTTTATATGAAACAACACTTCAGTAAATAATAAAACACTAAGAAAACGTATTAAATTCCACTTACCGTTTAGCTGGAATAATTCCAGTAGGGCATCCAAAAATTGTTCAAACTCAGAGACTCTACCTGAATAGAGCTGGGACACAAATAAGGCGACTGGGGCTGAAGGAGTCAGTACTTTTGCAAGGGGAATTCACCCCACCACTTTTGCATTGTAACTCACAGTCTAGTGTCCCGTATCAGTTTTTGTTACCGTACAAGTTGACCATTCAGTTATGGTTTAAAATGAAGTAATTGTTTTAAACTATGCCTTACTTGTTTTCAATAAAATAAATGCATAGGCATGTTTTTTTTTTTTGTTATTCCATTTCTAATATTTCTCATTTCTTTAAGCTTTTGTGTTTCTTTTACTAATTTTGAGTTATAAGTGCATGGTAGCTGTTTCGATTTCCTGCATGTTGTGTGCTGTTTAGCAGATTTCCCTTAAGGGAAATCAGCTATTGAGGTTGTACTGATGATGGAATTTTCGAAATTTTTCTTCAAATGTCCATCGATCCTACCTAGTAGATGAAGAAAATGACGTCTGTTCAATATATATATATATATATATATATATATATATATATATATATATATATATATATTTGTCTGTTACCGCACTAGCGGTCGCAATTTTTGTTTAATCGTTACCAAACTTGATATTTAGTTGTTTTATGTAAAAAGAAAGATCAAGTTCGTTAACGGCAGAAATTCGGACCACTGGGAGGGGGGGGGGGGGTTTAGAGGGGAGGATTTTAGAAAATTCCAAATATTTCCGTTACTATACGTCGGATCGAAAATTTGTACAGAATCAATCTTATTGCAAACTAAATTTACTATAAATATTGTTATATACATTTATTCTCTATCTTGAATATTAACCGAGATATTTGCATTTTCATCACAAAAACGGCGGCTAACAGACGTGAGTGACTCCCGCCAAAAGCTAGTTCGGCCGTTTTGTTGACTCCTCGGCTCCCGTGAAATTAACCTATTGTAAAACTTCACGTGGGAAATCTGCTTAATTTACGCAGCCCCTGCGTGACGGACTTTTTTGATTTCCTGATTTCAATGCAGTTAATTGCTTTCTATTTCTATTAGCTATGGTTTTCATTTTTTAGATACTAGCTTTAATTTATTTTATCTATTACTTTACTTTATCCATATAAAAACCATGATCCTGTGCCTAAATTCTATTCAAAAAATCTTCAAGTGCATGAATGTAATCTAAATATAATTCTTCTAGTTTTCTTTTTATTCTGAGTAGATTGTTATATAGAGTTAGCCTCTAAAGAGGCATAATTCGATGGATGCATAAAACACTATAATTAAATAATCTGGGAAACAGGTCTTATAAATAGGAAGTCTTCCCACCAAGAAAGATGTTTTAGGGCATGCAATGAAAAGAAACATTTAAATTTTGTACGCTAAAATTGTCTATCATATAACAATTAATAGATTTTAGTTTTATAAATTAAAATTAGTTAACAGATCTGTGCTTCCACATCCTGCACCATACACATATTATTTTTTATTAAATGAAGTTTGATTGTTAAAAAAATATAACTTAATTTCCCAACAATGTGACAGTTCTTTATATTTCTAACAATATATAATAAATGTTTGCATTAATAATTTTTATTAATATTTGCAGACATTATTACCTCATGGAAGCATAACCAGAAGAAACTCCGAGAGGAGAATGTTCTTTCAACTTTTAGCAGTCCTACAAGTTATGATGATTATAACAGACATGTAAGTTTTATTTTGCTGAATGTTTATTTAGTAAAATTACTTCACTATATGTTGACAATGGATTTTGTTTCTTATTTTTTAGACTTGGAGTTATTTTCACTCAAGAAGGAAGAATGATTTCAAGATAAGTCCTCAGCATGCGATAAGTATAAGGGCACATACTAAAGGATGTGTATTGACTACTGAACATGTTTTAAAAGATCCTAAACAGCAAAGTCATTTAGATCCAGATGAGCAGCTCTCTTTAATTGAATCTGCTCGTTCAAGATTGTCAACTTCATCTGATCATGACCAAGACGTGATTTTTGAAAATTCTTTCAAAGATATGAAAGCCATGGAAGAAGAAAGTAGAGGCAAACAGTACTGTTCAAGTGGAAGTAGTAATAAGGACAAGTCCTCTGCTTCTGAGAGAGATGATTTTTCTTCAAGAAGGCTTACTAAGAAAACATATAATAGGAACAGTAGTTTTCATTCCTCTCAAAGGGAAAAACTGATTAATAATGCCACAAGACAAAATTTTAGTAATAGTAATAATCAATATAAAGACACAGTCAAAGATAAACAAAGAGAAAAGCAGCAGTCATCTTTCTTAAAACAATCGTCTTTCAATAAAAGTAGCTTAGCTAATTATAGTAGTGATAGTTCAAGTAAGGATCAATCGATTGAGGTAATTGGCCAGTTTCCTTCTTGTATGAAACAAAGTCCAGGAAACAGACCTGAAAGACAATCAAAACATGATTCATGTGAACCGAAGCGAAGAAGTCAACCTGCTCATTGTAATAAATCTAATATTTATCAACGTCAAGGAATGTTTTTGAGTGATGGTGCTAGAGGTTTATCTAGTAATAGTAACTATTATAGTTCTGGGAAAGAGTTTTCTAAAACTAATCTTCACATGAAAAATGAAACTGTTATCTCCAAGGAGGATAAACATAGATCCCAGGAACTTAGTATAAGAGGAGCTCAGAAGTCGGGAGTCATTGGTGACTATAGCAGAAACTTGGACAGGAGTAGTCCTGAGCTCTTTGTAAAACAAATCAAGAATGACTTGTATATACCTTTAAAAAATAATAAAACAAATAACAATTCATGTGATAATGATGTACAGGGAAAAGCTCGACACAGAAGTCAATCAAATAGTCGAGAAAAAGATAATCATTGTTCTATGTTAGATAGTAACATGGTTAATACAGTCAATAAGAATATAGGTCGAAAATCTCAAACAAAAAAGATTTCTAGTGATTCAAGTAGTGCCTGTGATTATCCAGTTAATTACAAAACACTAATGTCTTCTGAAATAAGCAGTCATGAGAAACCTGAAACTGTAAATACCTGCTTAAATGTTAATTACGACACCCGAAACTCAAGAACTATAAAAGAAAAGCATAGTATTTATTCAACTCCTGCACAACAGAAATTAAATTCTTTAAGTTTTCAAAAATGCTCTTCAACACCTAACGATCATGATTGCCCCAGCCATTGTAGTGAGAATGACATTAGCCCCATTTGTGGTAACTATCTGGAAAAATCAATAGATATTTCAGAAAAGGTTGAAGATGGTGTATTTATGACTCAAGTTTCACAGAATCAAGATAATTTGAAATTCAAAGGAAGATCTACAAAAAGTAAAACAAAAAAACGTAGAAAAAAAAAGTATTCATCCATGCCTCTTGATGATAAACAAACTCCTTTTAATACTTCTACTTACCCTAAGAATGATTCTTTGTTGCATAAAGGATTAGGACGAGGGAAATTACTACAAATTATAGCTGAATCAAAATCAAAGTATGATTCTAGTCATGAAATTTTGTCTAAAAAGCTTCTAGATGTTACAGTTAGTGAAAAGGATACAAATGAACATTTGAATTCCAGCGAAGTTATTTTTTCAACTAGCACAGCAGTGGACAAAGATGAAACAATGTTAATCACAAATAAAAAATTATATTCTCCATCAAGTTATAATATGATTGAAGAGAACAATCCTGTCACAGATGAGAGTAAAGATAGTAATCTGATTACTGAAAGCATCGTGCCCACGACAGTTGAAAATGACCATGAGGATCGATACTTTTATGTGGAACCTCCTAAACTTTTAAATTGCCCCTTAGATGAAACCTCAGTGACTACTACTAATGAATCAAAAAAAGAAGAAAAAAAAGAATTTGATTCTCCTGTTTACGAAGAGCTCCTTCAGGAGAATAGTGAACTTGAGCCTGTTGATACTTCTAAGTCAATTGAAACTAATGCACTTCAACTGGAAAAAGAAATATTGAGGTTAGTTTCTATTTATTTTTTAAACATATTCTCCCCTCTCCCGTGCCTCCTTCAGATCAGTGACTTTCAAAAGCTCGTTTTGTCTTCTAGTGTCTCTGGATACCTCAACTATTGATTGAATGAATATATGTACAGCTAAAATATAGGTTTTAAGTGCTCAAAAACTTGTGGCTTCCTTAAAACATCAATATCATGTTTAATGTGGAAATCTGTTTTGTCAGTGATTCCCATTAAATAATGCATCAATTACTTCTCTCATTTACAAAGTACGGTTAAAAAATGCTACTCTTTCAAAAAGAATACACTTTAAAAACATTAGTTATTGTATTTTTCATATTTAAACTCCGTTTTTGTTGTTTTCTCTTGTATATACACTGCTTATACATAAATTTAAGTTAGCTCATTATTTAAACCTACTGAAAAAAAATACTTTCTTTTCATAATTAAATTTAGTTTTAAGGTTGGGTTTCCATATTTTAAAATATTATTTTTTATTACTTATTAACATCCACTTTTTGCTACTATTGCTAATTGGGAATTTTCAAATAAAAATTGTTAATGCTAATTGTGAAGGTTAATCATCAATATCCAGGATGAAAATAGCAAAACAGCTGTCCCCCACTTCAGCAATTCTAATTAATTCTTTCTTCAGGTACCACCAAGTAATCTGATGGTCTGCTTTCAGCTGTGCCATTTTTGTTTAAGGTTGTTTGCAAAAGTGTTAGATTTCCATTAATTGAATAAAATTGTTGAAGCAAAGGATGATTAGTATGTTATTTTCAAACTGATTATTGAGAGCCCTGTTCCACTAATCTTGATTTCTATTATGACATTACATTTGAATTCATCTAATTACCATATCTCTGTCTCACTCTTTGGCTTTTATTTATTAATGCGGAAGCAGTGGTTTTGGAATTCATACTTTAAGAATGAAAGAATTGGCAAAACTCGACCATAAAATTTAAATATATATGTATATTTTCTTTTTAACTTTCTCCTCTCACCTTACTGGTTGTTCTTATTCAAGTAGTTCTTTTTGAATTTTGTTACCCTAATTTACTACAGGTCATTGGCTTGATATTGTTACTTTGATAAGTAAGTTAAAGCTAATGCTCTATTAGCTTATTTCCCTTAAGGTAAATCAGATGTTGATGTATTCATTGCGTGATTTTCAAATGTCCTCAAATGAAGAGGTATTGAATAACAAAAAAGTCCGTCACGCAGGGGCTGCGTAAACTAAGCAGATTTCCCACGTGAAGTTTTACAATAGAGAAATTTCAGAATAGAGAGTCAAACAGTTATGGGAACGGCCCAAACTAGCTCTTGACGGAAACTCACAACTAGACCCGAAGCCGATCTCATCTCAGAAGCTGAAAACAGAAAAATGCAAATATCTCGGTTAATATTCAAGATACAGAATACATGTATATAACATTATTTATAGTAAATTTAATTTGCAATAAAAATGATTCTATATAATTTTTCGATTCGACTATAGTAACGGAGATATTTCGAATTTTCGAAAATCCTCCCCTCTAAACTTCCCTCCCACTAGTTAGTCCGATTTCAGCCATTAACGAACTTGATCTTTATTTTTGCATAAAACGTTTAAATATCGAATTTGGTAACGATCAAACGAAAATAGAGCGTTAACAGACATATATATATATATATATATATATATATATATATATATATATATATATATATATGGCATTTGAAGAAATTTTTCGAAACTCGCGTCATGAGTACGACCTCAATAGCTGATTTCCCTTAAGGGAAATCTGGTAACATGAAATTTGTAGAGCATTATTATGAGGCTGAGTTGAAGAAAAGGTCTTTTAAGTTTTTGTCCTATATCCTTCTAGTTCTATCAAGGTAAAGATGAAAGTGGTTCCTGTTTACTGGAACGAAATGATTGTTACTTATGTATGTTTTACCCTTATGGAATTAACACTAAAACTGAAATAGTACAAAATAACGACTGGTATCAAGTGAATGTCTTATATATATTTGGCAGTAAAACAAAAAGAAGTTTAAAAATTAATTTCGAAAAGCTAAAAGACCCTTTACATTGAGAGATAATGAAAAAAGGCTTTTTTTTTAAAAAAAAAGTAAAATAAAAATTTGAAAGCTATTTAATAGAAATAAAAAAAATTAAAATTTATGTTTTATTACATAATACACTAATTTTAATTAACTTAATTGTATCGTAATGACTAAAAGTCACTCGTAAGTATAGAAATAAAATCTAATGGAAGTCGTAAGAGGGTAGTTTAGTATGAAATCTTTAAAATAACGAATAACCTCCCCTCTTTCATTTCTTTTAATATCCTTCTCTTCCCCTCTTTATACCTCACTTGACATACATACATATATATATATATATATATATATATATATATATATATATATATTTGTTTATTTTGTTGCGAGAAATCCATGCAAGAAAAATTATACAGAGTTAAAGCGTATTTAAGAAGTGCGAAGTAGATCAATGGAGCCGACCGATGGAAGGACCAGGACTGTTGGCGCCAAAGAATGTTCTAGGAGAGAGCCGTCTGGATCTGGCTTGTCTTCAGCCCTTTCTTTTGATCATGCTGCTCGTCTATAAAAGCGACTCACCTCGCTCGAGAGTTGTTAGTTTGTTCTCAGTTCTCTACAAGTGAATATCAGTGCAGGGAACAGTGCGTTTTAGTTGCTGTGCGGTAAAGTGTTTTATGTGAAGAACAGTGTAGTGCCGTGTTTATGTAAAGAACAGTGTAGTGCCATGTTTAATTAAAGGACAGTGCAGTGCCGTGTTAACTTCAGTGATTGTGAGTTATTGGACTGTGCAATAAGAAGAACAGTGAAGTTATCATTGCATACTGTGAGTAGTAGAATAAAAAGAATTAACCAAGTGTGTTGTGCATTGTCAAATAAATTGTGCAGCGATAAAAAACGCTTGTATGTTTAATTTTGCAATCCAAAAGATCTCTAATAAACAGCGTTTATTATTCTTGTAATAAATATAACAATATTTTATACAGAATTTAATGACAATGCTTTTCATCTAAACAATTTTGAAAAATTATGTTCAAGGATGGTTATACCAAGAAGATTTATGTTTTTGTGCTTTGCTGACCGTAGTGACGCTTGTAGAAAAGATTCTGCAAAGCCAGTTATACCATTTCTTTCGTTGTCAATTAGACGTTTGCAAATTTATGTGATTTTCAAAATTTTGGAAGAATGAATTATAAAGACTTTTCTTATTTGTTCCCTTAAAATAAAAACTGTTCCTGGAATTCCTACATATGTTTTTGTTGAATCTTCACAAAAAAAAAAAAAAAAAAAAAAAAAAAAAAATTAAACTACAAATTCGCGATTATGCAATAAGTATTTTGTGGTTTTGCTACTAGCTGTCCTATATTCAATTTTTAGGTTCCTTTTATTTATCTTTTAGATGTTTCAAATGAACCTTTCTTACACCAGTATTCCAGCTATATACATGCCAGATATATCAATACGGAAAAAGGTATTATTAAAACCTCAGTTTAACGAACGCTTCATTCTACTATTTAGTATGACTCAAAATGTTGGGTCATATAACCTAATAGATCCTTATATCCAAAGAATTTTTGTATGTATTCCCTTTTTCGGAGGAGGGAATAGCAGTGGTGACAACAAGGACTTCAGGGATTCTTATTCACATCACCTGCTTCAGGTGAAAGTCTAAAAAAAATATATTATTGACTATTCATTTTTTGATATTTGATTTAAAATTTTGAAATCCACATAAATTTCCAAAGGTTTAATTATCAAAAATATTACCTCACTTGTATAAATCACTTTGTGGAATCTCTTCTACAAGTGCCACTGCAGTAACCCATGTATGAAAATGCAGGAAGGTCTCTTTCTTCTATTTATAATAATGTATATCAAAATCTCATCGCTAATTATATTTTTTTGGGGGGGCTCAGCGAGTTCAATTCCCGCCTGGGCAAAGGAATTTATTTAGTGACGAAATTCATTAAATAAAATCCTTACTCCCACCCTGACTAGAAAAGGATGGTAACCTGTAGATAACCCGTCCGAATTAGCCTTAGTTGCAAAAAGTGGATGTTCATGAATAATTTAAATTTAATTATATTTTTAATATTTGTAGGTAAGCAAGTCAGGTTTTGAAAACATACAACTGAGAACTTGGAATTTTTATTTATTGTTTTCTGATTTTCTTCTGTATTATTTCTTGTTTGACCTATTTCCACTTAAGAACATTAAACATTCATCTTTTTTTAATTACTTTAAATATATATATATTTTATTTACTTTGTATTATTTCATTTCACAGTGAATATTCCATCAGTAGAATAACAGATAGAATGAAACTCTCTTGTGGAATCATTCATGGAAATATTAAATCTCAACCAGCAATCAAAATCTCTGAACTTCAGCTGCACAAACATATTTTTACTGTGAGCACATTTATCATTTTATTTCATTCTTCAAATTCCTATAATACCAAATACTTTTTAATAGTATTTCTAGAAATCTATATAGGTTATACTTTAATGTTATCTTTCTTTCCTTTTGTTTTTTTGTTATGTAAATACAATTTTTTTAAAAGAAAACATTTTCTTTGTGTTCCCTTGTTTAAAATGTATTTAATTTTTAAATAGATGTTTATATTTTGGAATAAAAATAGTGATTATACATTTAGTTTATGTATTGTAATAAAAGTAAAGGGATTAAGATATCTTGAATAATTTTCAATCAGTTGCAACTAATGAATTAATAATAGTCTCTATACATTAAAGAAATCACATGGTAATAAAACCATGTCCCTGTTGTAATTATAATCCACTTCCGTGGGGTTATTTAAATTTTTATGAGGGGAAGAAAGGAAGTGGTTACTATTGTTGTGTCGTGAAGAAAAGTGTTGTGCCGTGTCTGTAAGAACAGTTTAGTGCTGTGTTTAAGACAGTGCAGTGCCGCGAAGTAAAGGACAGTGACCGTGAGTGAATTATTGGACTGTGTAATCTGAAGAACAGTGACACTATCAGTGTAATACTGTGAGTAGTAATATTAAAATTAAAATTGAAGCATTTTTTAATGGTATACGAGACCCAGATGTTAAATTCGCGGTGTGTGCTATGCAAAAATCATCCTTTGCTGAAACTGTCTCGTATGCGCTGACCTAGGAGACTGCTAAAGTCATTTCAAAGCCGCAAGTCTACAATATGCAATGTCTTGTTGTTGAAACATGAAGTGGCGGCGGCGAAAGGAGTGACATAGAAGCAGTGGTCAAGCGAATACTGGAGGAGCAAAGAAATAGATCACGAGCCGAATGCTTCAACTGCGGTATGGTTGGCCATTTTCAGTGCAACTGTAAAGCACCAAAGAAAGGATTGAGATCTTTTACACAATGGTGGGACCACCATCGGGGGAGTAACGTCCAAATCTCAAGGAGTGACATAGAAGACGTAGTCAAGCAAGTATTATGGAGCAAATGAAAAGATCGCGCGCCGAATGCTGAAGTGAAGTTGGTCACTTTCAGCGTAATTGTAAAGCGCCAAGGAAAAGGTCGAGATCTATTTCTCCATGGAGGGACAACAAACGGGCGACTGACGTCGAAATCTCAAGAGCCAATGTAAAACTAGAACGAGCTCGCACTGAGGGGCAAGAACTAGCTCCTAAAACCGATGGCTCCACCATCTCCATTTCCATTATACGGCAGAAGAACAGCAACCTTACTGCTCGTGGGCTCATCAACGGGAGGAAGCAGGTCCTCACCATGGACATGGGAGCGACACACTCCATCATTCGGCCCGATTTGGTAAAAGGGGCAGTGGAACCGTTGGAGAACGTACGACTGCGAACTGCTACAGGGGATTCAGCCACAGTCTACGGAAGAGCCAAGATGAGAGTGACTATCGCCAACATCAGCACTGAACATGTCTTTGTTGTTGCTGACATAATGGATGAAGTGATCATCGGTGTAGACTTCATGATAGCCCACGGTATTGACCTGCAAATGGGTAAGCAAATTATGATCTGGCGAAACACAGAAATACCTTTGGATGTCGGACATGAGAGCAAGACCACCAGGGAGCTACGTACCGACGGACGCCAGAAATTGTCACCTCGAGCAGAAGCCTGTTCTATTGTCCATAGGAAAGGGAGAAAACACGATGACGCTCTAGCCCTCTCAAGGCGGCCATGCAACGTGGAGTACAAGGATTGTACAAAAGCCGAGGAAGAGGAGTGTGTCATTGATGTGTTAGCTCAGGAGGAGCCAGGGTGCAGAAGGGCGACACTATTCTGGCTAAGAAGGACAATGGAAGGTCGACCCGTCATGAAATATTGGACCGCATTAAAATGACCAGTAACCGGATGAATGTATGATCGAGCAGCAAATGCGGAGGGATTCACTGAAGGACAAATGGTTCAACTATTTAACCCCAACGCAAGAAAGGACTATCGCTTAAATTGCAGACGCACTGGGAGGGACTATACAAGGTGATCAAGAGATTGAACGACGTGGTCTACAGGATTCAGAAATACCACAATCCGAGGTCTAAAATGAAAGTGGTACACCTAGAGCGACTAGCCAAGTATGGCAACAGCGATATTGAGTCTATTCGGGACGGTGGGCAGTGTTGCGAAAATTAATACGTGAAAGATTGCCGGAAGGAGAGGGAGCCTGCGCTTGATCTATTTAGAGCGGCAGGAAGAATCTAATTGTAGCTCCCCATCTTCCAGGAACTTCTGGACCTTTCTCGAACTGGCCCCTTCTAGGCCTAGGCCCTTCTACAGGTATATATAAGGGACTCTCACAGTACCCCACAGTTGAGTTGATGCTCGACGGTCTTCGAGGGATGTTCAGCGCTACAGTGCGACTTGGTGCAGTGCGGTAAAGTGTGTGCCGTGAAGAAAAGTGTTGTGCCGTGTATGTAAGCAACAGTTTAGTGCCGTGTTTAAGACAGTGCAGTGCCGCAAAGTAAAGGACAGTGTCCATGAGTGAATTATTGGACTGTGTAATCTGCAGAACAGTGACACTGTCAGTGTAATACTGTGAGTAGTAATAATTAACCAAGAGTATTGTGCATTGTGAAATAAATCGTGCAGTGAAAAACTGTAAAACTTGTGTGTGTTTAATTTTGCAATCCAAAAGAACTCTTATTAACAACGTTTAGTACTGGTTTTGTAATAAAACGTAACAGTATATATCTTGGATGGACAGATGAGGCAAGAAGTAAGCATATTCAATGATATAAATTGCTATATTCAATATAAAATTATACAGGTAAACAAAAATAAATTAGAAATTACCTAGATTAATTAAAGCTAATTAATAACAATATAAATAAGGCCCATGCATTTAAGGGGTAGTCTTTTAGCAGATTTCCAGTAAGGGAAATCAGCTATTGAGATCGTACTCATGATGCGATTTTTGAAATTTTTCTTCAAATGTCCATCGATCCTACCCAGGAGATGACGTCTGTTCGAAACTGTGTGTGTATATATATATATATATATATATATATATATATATATATGTATGTATGTATGTATGTATTTGTCTGTTACTGCTCTAGCAGACGTAATTTTTGTCTTATCGTTATATATAATCGTTTTATACAAAAAGACAGATCAAGCTTATTATCGGCTGAAATCGGACCAGGGGGAGGAGGGGGGTTTAAAAGGGAGGATTTTTGAAAATTCTTAATATTTCCGTTACTATGCGTCGGATAGAAAAAGTGTATAAAACCATTTTTATTGAAAATGTAATGTTATATAAATGTAGTTATGTTCATTTTTTCACTATCTTGATTATTAATTGAGATATTTGCATTTTTTTAGTTTTCGGTCTTCAGTAAACCCCCATTCCTACTCATCTCATATTAACAATATTCTATTATGTTATGAAGGATTTGAAGCTTAAATACCAAATATTGTTCTCATTGAACTTTTAATTTTTGAGATAAATGCAAAAATGTGACGCACGTGGGAAATCTGCTTAGTTGAGGCAGCCCCTGCGTGATGGACTTTTTTTTGAATACCATATCTTAATTATTTCTTACATATGAAACTTGAAGTGAGAATGACTGAGAAAAAGCTTTACAAATCAGTCAACTTTATCACTTAATCCTAGTTTGGCATTAAAAAGGGGGGAGGGGGTTTCAAAAGGTTTTTTCATCTTTCAAAAATGAATCATTTTGAGGTAACGAGCAAAAAATAGGAATTTGGTAGCCAGACTTCTTTATCAAATGAGTATAGCGGCAAGGACTCATATTCTTGAAAACATGGCAGGGCCTTCCTCATATTCTTCTTAAATAATTTCGATCTTGTTAATTCTGAAGAGGGTTCCCTTCCAGTTCTTGTACTTTTTTAGAGAGAACATAACAGGGCTTTGGTTCTCTAGAGCACCATTTGTGCCTCAAGCCCCAACTCTCGCTAGGAGAGGAGGTATGCTTGTCAATTCTACTCGTTTTGAAATTTTTGCATCTTTTAAATAGGTGTTAAATTTAGACAGTCTTATACAACACCATTGCATGCTTAAATTATGGCATGGGTCTTATTTTGATGTTCAATTGAGGATGAGCAGTTAATTATCTATCTACCAATCTAAAAATACAATTTTTTCAGAATATTAATAAGAAAAAAATGAGTGAACTAACCAGGAGTCAAATGTATGCTATTCCTGTGTTACTCCAAAGAAGAAATCTGGTACTTATTGGGCCTCCAAACTCTGGAAAAACTCTAGCTTATGTAATACCTACTTTGAGTTTGCTTTTGAATGAAAATTATTATACAAATGTAAGTATAATTTTTATACAATTTTAATAGTTTTTATTTGCATCTACATTTCAATAATAAGCAATATAATATTTTTTCAAAATAATATTATGTTTTGAGTTGTTCCTTTACCTCAATTTAATAACAAAATTTGTGGTAGTTGTGAATTTGAAAATTATCAAAATACAAGAGACAAATGGAATTATATAAGTTTAGGCTTTATCCTCGACATAGAGTTTTTAAATATATTGCTGAACTGTTGCAACAAATGGGAGTATGTTTTATTTTCTAACTTCTTTGTATTACATTGATGTTATTTGTTCATGTTTACAGATTAAAAAAGGAAATGGACCAAGGTGTGTTTTCGTGACTAACTGTTCACAAAATGCTAATTATATTAGCCAGTTTTGTTCTGCAATTTGTGGTGCGAAACTAACCATTATTACTACTTATGGCGGAGGACTTGAACTGGAACGGAAGGTTGGTCAACTTACATAATTGTTTCTCAAAAATTAGTTTGTGTATTTATTCTTTAAAAATTTAAAATAAAATTGTCAATAAATATTCATTCGTTTTGCTACTATTAAAGTTCAATTAGATAAGGACCTTTGCAGTTACCTGACATGAGACAATATTGGGACTGGGATTTTATGTCCCTTCATTTTGTACTCATTAAATGACCATCATATTTTCTGTATTATGGAATTCTAGTGCATTTGAAATACAATAAAATTTCTCTCAATTAGTTCATAATTAAGCTTCAATACAGAAAAAGTCCAACACTCGGGCTGCATAAACTAAGCACATTTCCCATGTGGTAGACGAACTACTTATCAGACAATCTCTATTCTTCATTTTCTGTAATAATAAGCATATGTCTCGAGAACTTGAAATTTAACCCTTAGGAGCTACCGACCTCTGTGCTGACATTCTTTCAAGTGAAAAATGGTTCTTGCTCTATCTTGCATTTTTATTTTTCATAGTTTTAAATTTGTTTTGTTTTATTGTACATCTTTTATCATTTTGATATACAGTAACATAAGAAGCACCAGTTTTACAGATATTAAAACTTATTATTAATTAAGTGCTTATATTTTTTAAGATATGTCATAGAATTATTTTATTTTGTATTTTTGCTTATAATAAAGTATCATTATTGGTTTGGTATAATCCCAAGTATACTGTAGATCATAAAATTAAGCCCCTCTCCTTCTTCAAATTTCTGCTGTTAATGGACTTGATTATAAAACTCTTAAATATACAATTTTATGACAATCGAACAAAGATTTGACCTCAAAAACAGCACATATTTTTCTAATAGATATATGTGGGTGCGTGTGTGTGTACATATGCATGTATATGTATTTATTTATGTATGTATATATATATATATATATATATATATATATATATATATATATATATATATATTGTTGTGAAAACTATGCACTTGTAAAATTAACACAGGGTTAATTATATATTTAAGAAGTACGAAGGAAATGAAAAGAGCCGACCGATAGAAGGACCAATGGCACCCGAAGTGTCTACTGGGGCCGAGACTGGGCTAGACTACGCGTCTAGACCATTCTCGGCATTCTCTTTGATGTTAACTGCTCGGCTATAAAATTCTCCCGAGAGTTTAGTTTGTTCTCAGCTTTCCTCTTCAAGTAAATAACAGTGTGTTCAGTGCAGATTTAGTGAACAGTTCGTTTTAGTTGCAGTACGGTAAAGTGTCTTAAGTGGTGAAAAGTGCCATGTTTATGTAAAGCACAGTATAGTGCTGTGCTTAAGTAAAGGACAGTGCAGTGCCGTGTGAACTTTTCATCATCTAGACATTTTGAAGGCATTATTGGAAAATCGCTACTTGAGCACACCAGTCCCTTTCGTGAACTTTGCTAACAACTTACGCATTGGTCGGCCTCCTTAGATCTACTTTTTCAGAACAACTAACCTGCTTTAACTGGAAAAGAGTGAGAGAGTGCTCCGACTGCTAAAGCAGTCTACTGCTGGAAAGGGTTAAGCTTAGGTGTTCAAAGTAAAAATTGTATCAGTAGAAATTCATTATGCCATAAGAATTATTTTTATTTATAACCAGTCTTAGTCACAAAATAATTTTAGTTTTGCAATAGCAGCAAGTTCAGTTATTTGTACTGCAGGGGCTTTGTAAATTGGAATATCTATTTATAAGTGCACCAAACTTAAATAATTTAATTATTTAAATTATATTTTCTATTATATATCTGAAATTTGAGTTCTTGTATATAATATATTATATGTGAATATAAATTTTAGGTGGAGTTAACTAATGGCTGTGAGGTCCTTGTAACTACTCCAAGATGTTGGTTACGACTTTTGCAACATACTAGTGTAACAAATCTTTCTCGCTTGTGTCATGTTGTTTTTGATGATGCAGATGAATTGTTTGAAAGGTTTTCGCCTGAAGTAAGACTTTAAATTTTTTTATGTCTGTGTTATTAAAGAAAAACAAAAGTTTAAAAATATATGTTCCAATTTATCATAATTAAATTACAATGGGGAGTGGAATTATTGAAATATTCACAATTCATTTTTCACTCAACCTTTCTAGCTAAAATTATTATTATAGTTTCCTGAAGGTTCTAATGTTCTTATATTTTTATTACAGTTAGTTGGTACTGGATACTTTTTCCATTTAGAATGAAATCTCTATATGCACTATTGTCATATTCCTTTAACATTTTTTGTTTCTAATTAGTATTAATTGTTTGGTGGTCAAAGAACATATTATTATATAAGTGGTCAAAGAATAATATGTTCTCATTGGCTTCCTAGGTTCTTCACATGTTAGTATGCAAGAAATATACTTCCTTTAGCTTCCTTCTGTCTTCATTCTTGTCACACCTATTTTCTATCTCCTACATTCCTTTCTCCAGCCCGATTTCTGATCTTGTGGCAAATAAGAAAAAAACCAAGCAGTATCTTTGATTCTGAAACTGGTAAATTAATATTTGTTTTATTGACTAAGGTGCTCATATGTTAAAGGCTTATTTAAATTACATAGCCTCATAATTGATTAGTTTGCAAAGTTTTGCAATGGAGTCACTTTTGTCTCCCTACTGTTTTGCACAGTACTTCTGACATACCAGGAGTCTTTCTTATGTTCTCCTACCTTCTACAGTCTGTAAGTATGGGTACAACTGTCAGTTCTGCTCCACAATCAATGCAGGTTCTAACGTCTAGGTCAGTGATGTCCAATGTGGTTTATATTGACCCCAGGAGTTGATGACGTCCTACAAGGGGTCCATGTGAGCGATAAAAAAGAATTAGGAGTCTGGGATGTAATCAAGGATCCACGATAGTCGATCTTATTTAAGTAGGTTGCGTCTTTTAATTTTGAATATTTAATTACATTTTTGATATTAATAAAATAATTATAATTATCATTTATTTTAATTTTAAATCGTAGGATTTGTAAACAAATTTCTAGTAGTAAGTTAATACATCTCTTAACCCTTCATTACGTGATTTTTTTTTCTCGGTAACTATAATTTGATACATATTTAGGATGGGTTACAGAACATTGGAAAAATATTTTTAAAAATCTTCATCTTACAGTTTTTGAGAAAATTTGTTTTTTTGACACATTGCACTTATGCAAAATCGCGCATATATAGTCGAATTAAGTGATACATTTTATTTGTTCACACTTTGTACATAAGCAAAGCAGCGCATTTGTAATCGAACTAAGTGATAAAAACTCAACAGCAAAAAGCTGAAATGTTTCAAAAATATAGAATTAACAAAAACAGTGAAAAAAACTGAAATGTTATCTTCACTTAGAGTATATTTGCATGAAACAAAGTGACTTTAGATCCATGAAATGAGATGAAACAGTAATTTTCCTCATTTAAACAAATATTTATTCCATATTTTTCATATAGAACTAAATGTTAAAACAGAACTATCAAAATTACAACATTAGAGAAATAAACAAATACGTTATAATCAAAATATGTATAAGCTATATCATTTTTTCGAAATCAGGTGAAACAGTTATTTTTCTTACTCAATCACAAATTTACTTACATTTTTCACATGAAGCAAATGTGAAACGTTGTTCTTTTTTTCATTCCAAATCGGCCAGAGGTTTACTGCATCCAATCGTGCATCTTTTGGTGGTAGCATAGCTACCTTAGCTTCTATTCTCTTGTTCTCTATTGGGTCCAATCTGCTTGGTATTCCACGCTTTCATGGCTCCTGGCCTACCTGTTATAGAGTTTGTCTAGCTGAGACCTAAAACCCCTTTGGTTCAGAGGCGCGTCTGCAGATCCTTTTTCAAAAAGCATTCTTGGGTAAAGTATCTATGAATTTATTACCATTGTATCAAACAGGTGGGAAAAATGACGAAGATGCCATCTCTTCGATCTTATCTTGATGAGGTGTCTTCGTACATTGTCAACCAAAATCTACATTTGCCATGTGAGAATTGTATACGGAGACACCTGCTGGACAAGGCACCATTACATGTTCTTTTTCAAGCTATCAAATCTTTCCACTTCTAATTTCGGAAGTCCTCCAACAAAATTGGAGAGGAAATTGACATTGGTGTTGGCAGTAGAAATGTCAACTGACTCAAAATTTGTTGTGAATTCCTCTGAATAACTGGGTGATGCCTTTTTAACTTAGTTTCTGTCCCAGAACTCTCAGTTAGAAATTCTATTGCGTTCAATTGTGCCAAAGCACTGAATTCCTTTATTGAACAATTACATCGCTAAATCCAGAGAAGTATAATATCTGTCAAAATATAACTTTTGATTCTGGTGTCTTGGCACTTCTCTTGACAGCCGAATAACATCTCCACTAGCTTCGTCATTGGCCTTATTTTGCATAGTTTGCCACCTTCAGACCTGGGGGGTCTGGTCGTTTCAGGTTTTCATTGAATTTTAGTTCAAATTTCTGGAAGATGGAGAATTTCCTTGAACATTTCCCTCAGCTGTATTAGATATATTTGAAATTGGTTCTTTTTGGATATTAGTTCCAGGATCACTATCGCTATCTGGAGATTCAAGGTCTTGGACATTTATTGTTGGGTCTTCCTCAGAATCATCGAATTTCAGCCCATCTTCACTCTCTGAAGGGCAAACCATCACCATCACTTCATCTGATCTCAAAACCCTACAGTCTTCCATTATCCCAACACACAAAGGAATCCATCACACTAATGTTTTTTCAACAAGTATGCAAGAAACTGAAATAAAAACAAGTAGTTCGAATTTCTATAATGTATGAGTTCAATACAACCATAGCATGCGCTTTTGCAGATGTGCAAACCGAATAAAATTACTCATTACTCACTTGTTAATTAGCAGAAATATGTAAAAACACTAAGAGACATTCACCACTATTATTGAATCATGAATATATTTTTTATTTTCTTTCTTTCTGTTTTCACGATGTATACTGCCTCTTACAAGATGGTGCTTCATGCCAAACTGAAGTTTTCGAGAAAGTACCGGATGTATGTGGCATAAGTCTACAGTGGCAAGGACTAGTGAAAATTCTTGCACACAATTTTAGTACATAGCATTGCAGTTGTGTAAAAGGGGGTTCAACATTAAACTAGCAAAGACACATGAGAAAATTTTGTTTCATTTCTCTTTGCAGATATGCAAAGCTATGTAGTGAAGGGTTAACATTGTGTAAGTTATTAGTATATTCGGGTCACAATAAACTTAGAATTTGTAGAAACTTGCACATGTACGTGCTTCGTATGTATGTATGCAAAGAAAAAGTGCTTGTCCATTGTGGTCTCGGACGTAACAATTCAGAAGACTAGCTTGCACTAACTTGTTTAATTCATCAGTAAATAAAAAATAATATTAAGAACAAATGTGCTCATTTGTTTCCAGAGTATTGAAAACGAAAGCTACTTTGTATTAAAAAAAATATTTTGAAAAGTATGAACTAGATACAACTTGGAATGATGACCAAGTTGTATCTAGACCAGGAGATTTAAGATTAAACCTCACTAAATTAATGCCAAATATTGAAAATTTATTATCAAAGCATCAAGTTTATCTCTCCCACTAAAGAACCTTAATTTTTACTTATTGAGTTTATGTAATACATAAGTACTTAATTTTATTTTGTTTTCATCAATAAGTATATAAAAATTAAGGTGTGTTTTTATTAGTTTTTTCTTCAAAATCTCATAGTTAAACATCAGTCAAAACACTTTTGAAGTCAATAAATTTTCAAAAATGCAATTTTTGACTTCTAAGCAGGAGTTTAACCAAAACTGAAAAACATGTCTATAAGACAAAGAAGTTTGGGGACCTCTGCTCTATGTTCTTCCTATCTCATCGGGTACCAGTGTGTCATGTGGCCAGTTCTGTGGAAAAAAATCACTACTTCACCACTTCTTTTTTAGCAGAATGAATGAATTTCCCTTAAGGGAAATCAGCTATTGAGGTTGTACTCATGACGGAATTTTCGAATTTTTTCTTCAAATGTCCATCGATCCTACCTAGGAGATGATGAAAATGAGGTCCGTTCAAAACTGTATATATATATATATATATATATATATATATATATATATATATATTTGTCTGTTACCGCTCTAGCGGTCGCAATTTTTGTGTAATCGTTACCAAACTCGATATTTAGTCGTTTTATGTAAAAAGAAAGATCAAGTTCGTTAACGGCTGAAATCGGACCAGGGGGAGGGGGGTTTAAAGGGGGAGAATTTTGAAAATTCGAAATATCTCCGTTACAATAAGTCGGATCGAAAAAGTGTATAGAATCAATCTTATTGAAAATTAAATACACTATAAATGATGTTATATACATTTATTCTCTATCTTGAATATTAACCGAGATATTTGCATTTTTCAGTTTTCAGCCTTCAGTAAACCCCCACTTCTACTAGTGTTTCATAAATAATGCTATGTTATATAATAAAAGATATTAATTGAAGGCTAAATACCAAATATTGTTTTCAGTGAACTTTTACTTTGTGAGATATACACAAATACGTTCTGTTGACCCCCCCCCCTACTTTTGTTTTTGGATTACTAAAATTTGAGTGATTGAGATAAAACTGATTCTGATTCATTACAAATTACACCACTAGCTTTAGTAAATTGTTTTCAATAAAATTAATATGTTATATTCAAATATATGTCATGAATTGTTTGTCTTTCCGGTCTATCTATGCAGCGCTACGAGGTTGGCTTGCCTTTTTGTTTAATATTCAGCCTTGAATTGTACATTTACTGAGCATTCACGGCTATGTTTCCTGTATGTATATTTATCTATTGTAAACCTTCACGTGGGAAATCTGCTTAGTTGACGCAGCCCCTGCGTGACGGACTTTTTTTGTTTATTGAAGTTTTTCTGGGTATTGCACTATTTTTTACTGTATAGAGATTATCATCGTGTAACTCATGCCACTCAAGTACTAGTCTTTTTACATGGTTGATAGCATCAGTATACAGAATGGAGACATTAGTGTCTCCTTTGTTATAACTTTTATGTAATATACTTTGTTATAACTTTTGTGGTAAAGGCATCATCTTTTGTATATCTACCTACCTCAGGTATATAGGGATATAACCCAGTATCTTGCAATGTATAAAAAGTCTACTTGAACTTTTTTGTTGTGTAATTCTTGTTAAATCTATTTTATTTCTTTACAATAGGATTCTTGTTGTACATCTTTTTTGAATAACTTTAGGTTGGTAGAGGAGTTAAACATATTAAGGCATTCTTCTATACGTTCAATAGTAAATTTAGAGCTTTTTTTATTGCTTTTACTAGAGAGTTTTGTTGAATTTTTCCAATGTCAACAGATCATAAATTTCCATGGAGTAAAAGGGAGCTCACTAATCGGTCAATAATCAGTGACTAGTTAAGTTCTGTGGTAATCTTGAATACACTTGCCTGTAATGACAAGTTTATGGCACCAATCTGTAATGCTGGCAGGCACCAGTCGAGAGGTTTTATTAAGTGTGTGTGGTGTTCATGTGTCTTTATATATGTTTATATATATATATATATATATATATATATATATATATATATATGGGTGGGAGGTGTAGTAAGAAGTAACCCAATGTTCTCCATATATAAGGCATTGAATGCGACAGTGGTGGGTACCCAGACACGAGGATGAGGGAGGCCGAAGGGAGTCCCATGTAGTGGACTGGAAAGCCATTGCCCATGAGATCTCCGAATTCTGTAAAACCACCTGAAAAAAAATATATATATAAAATCAGAATACAAACAAGATGGAGATGGGAAATAAAAATCAATGGATCATATAAATTCATTGTATGAAATGTACTGAAGAAGCCATTATTACATATAATTGATTTAGTGTTTATTTAAAGATTTGATACATATAGTATATAAATTTTCTATAGTTTTCAGGTTGCCAATATTCTGGTTATTTTTAATTATGTGTATTGTTGTTTATTGCCCGCTTGGTTACATTCTAGTCTTTGTCTAACATTTTTGTTTTACCAGTGGTTAAATTTTTATTTAAATTTAAAAGAAAAAAAAATGACTTATTAATGTCCGCTTTCTGCTACTATAGCTAATTTGGGACCAGTTATCTCCCTTTTCTAGCTAGGGTGGGACTAAGGATTTTATTTAGTGAGTCCTTCACTGAATAAATTTCTATTGCTCAGGGTGCGAACTCTCCACTCAAGGTTTACCATGTGAGATTAAAGCCAATGCTTTAACTCACACGGCTAACCTGAGCCCCTAAATTTAAAAGAGTTATCAGCCAAAGGGGGGCTCCTGTTTTATATATTATCTAGATACATTTTTACAGTAAGAAAGAGTTTTAATGTCTTCCTTAGAGTTTGTGATGATCCTCCTGCCACAGGATAAGTTTATCACAGGAACCCTTCATTTTATCAACATATTATTTAGTCTCATGCCTTTAACTTTTACCTTTTATATGGCTAAAACACTTCCTGATATTATTTCCTTGTCTTCACACTATTGGTTCCATAGTTTACAGATACTTAATGTGGTTTTTCATTGAAGGGTTATATTTGAAGGGGATAAACTCCTAGTTAGATTTTAACATTGTGTTTATGTTAATTTTTATTGCCAGCTTTTCGATATAAGTGATTGTTTTGGAAGCAATTTTATTTTAAGATGTTTGTTTCATTGCTCTTGGGCTGAAATAACCTTCTAACTTCTACTGGGCTAGTTCCTGCTTTGTCATTGTATAATCAACTTCCATAAGTCCATCCAGTCACAACATTTTGAAAAGGTTTCTTATTTTTTGCAGTTTCGTCAAATTTTCACCATTGTTGAATATTTTTGAAATTTTTCATTTATTACTCATAAATGAAATTATTTATTAATCTTCAAAAAGTGGACGTTAATATTTGTGGTTTTGGCGAATTCTCACTGTTGTTGAATATCTTTTAGTCTTGAGGTCCTGGATTGAAATAGCTTAATAAGGTGGCAGAGACCCAGGTCCTTCCTGCTAGTGCTGTAGATCCTCTTAATTATTCTATTGAACATTTTTTTGTAAGGCCACTATTTACTGAATGTTTTCTCTATTATTTATTAATGTGTTTTGGTTTTTCTTTTGAATCTGGAATTTTTAAATGTAAATTTACTGCAAATTTGTTCCATTTATTCTTTTATTATTAAATTTATTTTTATCATTATCTTTTACTTTGTAGATATTGGAAATCACGAACGAATTAAAGAAAATGATTCACATAAGGAAAAGAGAATGTCCTATAGAGATACAGCTTGTTATTGTGGGTGAAAAATGGGCTCCTGTTTTAGAAGATTGCTTGAAAAGTATTGATTCTCCGGTTCTTTGCATTACATCTCATCTTGAAGCTGCACTGTATGCTAGGATCAAACCTATTACATATATTTTACCATCAGGTGCTAAAGTTGAGAAACTTAAAGGTTAGTTATCTAATAAATATATTGAACATGTATAAATGACTGAATTCTAGTAACTAATGATACTCTGTCTTTATCAATATTATTATGAAATCTGGTATTATTATGTGTATTTAATTGCTTTCTATGTTTTGTTGGGAACACACAAGTTTTAAGCTCTCATCTTTTGCAATACTTCTTTCAACATAGCCACCCTTTTTGAAACGAAAAAAAAATCGTGAAAAAAAAAAATCAATGTACAGACAGTGGTTACAATTTATATATATGTGTATATATATATATATATATATATATATATATATATATAGAGAGAGAGAGAGAGAGAGAGAGAGAGAGAGGATTATAAATATAAAAAGGAGGGGGCTTTTTATTACATGGGGTAGAAATTGATTCAGAGTTTCTATGTTTGTGGATCTCAAATTCAAAGTTAATTTTAATCTATATAAGCTAGATATAGATATATAATTTCATGACTCTTGACTTCCTTATTTAAGTTGGGACCCTCATTTTTTTATTTTGTATTCTGATTTTATACAAAATTTCATGAACAGACTCCTCACTTCAAATTTTTTTGTAAAGAAAGTATACGTAGTAATCTCTCTCTCTCTCTCTCTCTCTCTCTATCTCTCTCTCTCTCTCTATATATATATATATATATATATATATATATATATATATAAAAATGAATGTTTGTTTGTATGTCCTTTATACAATCGTAAATGGCTGAATGGAATTTTATGAAACTTGGTATGTATATAACTACTAAAACAGGTTAGGCTTCTGGCTACATTAATATACTCTGAGACGAACACGAGTAGGGGTTATAAGGGAGGCCTGAAATTAAAAATAGCGATATTTCGTCTCCTATTGGTTTTTCAACAAATATGCACATAAGAAAAGTTGTTTATTTTGTTTTTTAGAGTAACTTTTGTTTTTCGTATACCGATGTACAAATGAGTTTACGCTAAACAATAGTGGGAGTCAACAATTTTATATGGCACAAAAGACTCAAGCGAATTAAACGAAACTCCGTATGTGATTTGGTATTATACCCTGATTATAAGCTATATTAAAATTTCGAAGTACGAACTGAGTGGGAGTTATAAGGAAGGTGTGAAATATAAAATCGCAATATTTTGTAATTATTCATTTTTCGGCCAACGTGCATATAACAAAAGTTATTTGTTTTGTCATTTAAAGTAACTTTTGTTATATGCACTTTTGACGTATAACCAAGTATAAATGAGGTGCACACAAAAATCTATAGAAGGGGTGAACAATGTTATAGGACACAAAAGACTAAATCAAAATCAACGAAATTCCGTATATTTGATTATAATAATATGACAATATATGATTATGTTATATATAAAAAAAGATAGATGCTCAGAAAATGTGTAATGTAAAAATATTGTACAAAGTTAAGCCCACCTAAAAAAATAACATCATCAGTATATATGATTCTGTCATACGTGTAGTGGAGATCATCACTGGCTTATCATCTAGTACAGCTGGCAATCACTTTCAAGGATAATCTTCAAACCCGTCAAAAAAATATTTATTTACACCTTTTGACAGGTTTGTTGATGGTGGTTGTACCAAAAGTGCTTGCTAGCTGTACTTAATGATCAGACAGTAATGACCCCACCAATAGGTATGATAACTTAATAATTATACTAAAATGAGATTTCTTAGTACTAATTAAATTTCCTAAATCTTTGATTTTTAAATTTTATTATTATTTGATTTCACTCAAACCACTAACAAATGATTTTCTGAGATTATTACACTAAAAATCAAAAAAACTTTGAAAAAAGTAAAAAATCAAAGAACTTTGATACTGGCAATATCTATCTCTCTGACAGGGCATTGCCACATCGTAGGTGGTGCTCCATAAATGAGTTTGCTTGTGTCATAATAAATGCTGATCTATATTTTTTACAAATATTTGAAAAACCATAAATTCTTATAATAAAATATTGGTTTTCATTAAAAAAGTTTAATACTAAAGTTAGTTTTCAATGGAGAAATTACATTTTATCTTGGTCATGCCTGTTTTAGTTTTGTAATTAGGTAAATAAGTAAATAATAAATATTGCCCTGGTCTTAATTTGGTTTTTGGTCACATGGGTTGAAATGAAACTATATCAGCTTGCCAACATTTCGGTAAAATTTCTTACATTCGTCAAGGCAAACTGAAAAGGTTTTGTACAAGTTTAAATAAACTAAGACCAGATGTTAAAAGAAATAATTAGGGAAGGAGAATAGGAGGCAAAACCGCAATGAAATTCTACTGTAGAATTTCATTGCGGTTTTGCCTCCTATTCTCCTTCCCTAATTAATTCTTTTAACATCTGGTCTTAGTTATAATATTTAAACTTGTACAACACCTTTTCAGTTTGCCTTGACGAATGTAAGAAATTTTACCAAAACTTTGGCAAGCTGATGTAGTATGATTTCAACCCACGCGACCAAAAACCACATTTTACAAAGATAGTTCCAAAAGTGTTCATCACCAGGGATATTAATAGATATTATTTTCTGGTCTGAAACTGCATTTTATGCTCATATTTCAGATCTACTTCACTCTACTCCAAAAAAACTGAGAACAGTAATTGTTTGTCGGAGTGCTGCAGAAGTCAAAATGTTGAGACCAGTTTTAGAACTTTCCATGTCAAATGTTCTAATTGCCCATGAAGACATGAATTTAACACTAATCTGTGGTAAGAATTATTGGAGAATTTTACATTAATATAGTGTTATAGTTCAATAATAGATCATTGTATTAATTGTTCTCTTTCTTTAGTGTGACTCAACACATTTTTATTTAGATAAACTTTTTCATCCCTAATTATGATTTAAGTTGATTTGGTAAAAAGTGGTTTATACATACGTAAACCTGATAATATAGAGCTTGGTTATAAACATTATTAGACAGTGGTTAGGTAATGTGTATTCACTTGCTGCGAGTGATAAAAGAGTTGTTTTCCTTATTGTTTTGTTTTTAATTAATTTATTATTGGAGAGGCTCAGGTTAGTTGTGTGAGTTAACGTATTAGTCTTAACCAATAGTCTATATAGGCTATGTTGTAGCCTATATAGGCAACAATAATTTCATCAATTTTCTTTTTCAACTTCAAACCTGCCTTTTGAGGATTGCGAAAATAATTTGTTAACAAACCAATTTTCATAATGGCTTCAGAGACCTTTTTTTCAAGCCTTCGCTTTCAGTAGTGGCCTGATAATACGCAGGCATAATTGCAATATATGTACAAAAACTTCTTCCCGGGTTGGACCGTGTCTTAATTTTCATCGTTGCCGAGCTTTGCACATTGTGTGATGGCTTCTTCAGGGCTGAGTAGAGAATGAGAGCATCTTGTAATCCAGTTGGTTTTATACCTGCCGTGGTCCGGGTCTCGGTCGGAGCCTGCCTTCCCATTGGTTGATTCTGTCTCCCGGCGCTGGGTCTCCGGTGGTGCTTGGGCTTCGTGGTTGCTCACTGTTGGTGGGTGTCGGGATCCTCTTGTCGTGCAATGCTGGTATCCAGTTTTTACTTAGTCTGTATCCGTCTTCTCTGTTGATGTTGTTGGGATTTTTGGCAATTTCCATGGCTTCTCTTATCGTGCGTTTGTAGTAATTGTTTTCTCTGGCTAGGATCCTGGCGTCTTCGAATTGGATGTGGTGGTTAGTGTTTGTGAAATGCTCTGCCAATGCCGACTTCTCAGTGCGTCCGTGCTTAATATCTGCCACATGTTCCTTGAGGCGAGTTTCTATGGTTCTTCCTGTTTCCCCGATGTATGACTTCCCACAGGAGCATGGAATGCTGTAGATTCCTGAAGTCCTGAGTCCCAACTTATCCTTTGGTTTCGGAAGGATGTCGGCAATTTTCCTATCCGTGCCATAGGTTGTTCGAATTTTGTGTCTCTTCAAAATTCTTGCTATCTTCTCCGTAGTGCCTTTAACATACGGTAACGTCGCTTGTCCTTTTGTTTCTTCTTGTTCCTGTTTGGAGCGCTGTTTGTTTCTTTTCTTCAGAACCTTCTCAAATGTTTGGGGTTCGTACCCATTCTTTAGGAATGCCATCCTAAGGTGTCTTCTTTCCTTGGGCAGTTTGGAGGATTCAGAAAGTAGCTCGGCTCTGTTGAGAAGAGTATTAAGGATACCTTCTTTTTGTACTGGGTGGTGATGGGAGTTCGCATGCAGATATCTGTCAGTGTGCGTTGATTTCCTGAAGACAGAGTGGCCGAGGTGGTGATCCTTCCTCTCAACAAGCACGTCCAGAAAGGGTAATCTTCCTTCTACTTCGAGTTCCATAGTGAACTGGATGTCCGTGCTTATACTATTCAAGGGGTTCAGAAACTTCAATAGAAAATCACGGCCGTGTCTCCAGATGACAAACGTTTCGTCCACGTATCGATACCAGCAGACCGGTGTGTGAGGTGCAGAGTCGAGAGCCCTCCGTCCGTCTCGCAGAGAAGCTGAAGCCTCAAGTCGGGAACACTGAGCACCACATCACAAACTCCAAACAATTTGTTAACATTATTCGGGACATTAAAATTGAAGCTGAAGACATCCTCGTAAGCTTCGATGTCAAGTCCCTTTTTACCAAGGTACCTGTGGACGAAACACTGAATCTAATGAAGAACCTCCTCACAGAAGAAGAATTCAGCCTTGCAAAGTTATGTCTGCAGTCCACCTACTTCCTATTCAACGGCGAATACTACTCACAGCTCGAAGGCGCTGCAATGGGATCGCTGCTAAGTCCACTAGCAGCCAACTTATACATGGAAGACTTCGAACGGAGGGCTCTCACACGATGTGCGAAATATTGAATTAATAATTAATATTGAATTTAGTGATACAGCTATAGAAATAACAGCAGAAGGTTTTTCACATGATTTAGTTCCTGGAGCAGATGGTATTTTTATTAGAAGAATCAGGGCCACAAAAACAAAAATTTATAAAACAATCAATATTATTGCCAATTATATGCTTAACACTCCAGTAGTCGCGCCTGATCTGTAAGATCGCTGATAGCTTTCATATTCTATTGCCAGACACCCTTTGCGAAGGGACTGGTGCAACGCTTCCTATCTTGCTAGAAGGGGGCGCTGAGCCTATCCAGACTAGTCTGCATCTTCTAGCATTTAACATAGTTGTCAGATTACGATCGATCTCCTAGATACAGCGACAAAAAAGAAACCAGAAATTGTGACGTTCTACAAAAAAACAAAAACCGCAGTGGACATTCTGGATAAAATGTGCTCCACTTACAACGAAGCCAGAAACTCCAGGAGGTGGCCGATGGTTATTTTCTTTTTGTTACTAAACATAGGTGCCATCAATGTTCAAGTAATTCACTTGGGAAACAGAAATGACGTACCCTCCCGAAGGCTTTTTCTGTGAAAACTCGGCAGGGAATTAGAAGAAGACCACCAGAAATACAGAAAAACATTATGTACAACAATACAATATTTATGTCTTAGCCATTGTGTCTATGTGCGTCCCAGTGGTTGTTCAGTAAATATAAACTTAGAAGAATGTAAAGTAATGAATCTACAAAGGAAAAGCCTGCTTTGTCAATATAGAAGACTGATTTTGTAAATATGTATATTATATTTGTTTCCTATCATTTCTATTATTTTAATTAATGTTTTTCCTTTTAAAATAAATTTATTCATAAGAAACAGTATTTTATTTTAATTTATTTTCAAATGTTGCAGTTTAAGATTATACTATTACTGGGATTGTAATGCGATCTGACAGATACAGCGCGACTACTTATTTAGCAAAGCTGAGTGTGACTACTGGAGTGTTAAGTGGTCTGTCTGTCATGCCCGATTCATTTTGCTTAGGAATATCAGCACTGAAATTTAAATCTGGTGACAGAGAAATTTTATTTTACTGTTGGCTGATTACAATATTCCCTCTTTTAAGGAGATTAGTTGAAAGAGCCTTAGATTAAAAATTAAAACAATTCATTGAACTATTATTACACCAGTAAGATACAGAGGTTTTGTATCTTGCCCTCGAACCTTCATTAATAAATGCATGCATTGACTCCAACGAAAAGAAAAAGGACTGCTGCATTATTTTCTTGAATGTGTCTTATTGTGTTCGACCAGCGAAAGGTAAAGGTGCTCTCCAATTGGATATTTGATAAGAATGGTTGTTCTCATCGGAATTGTCAACAGATGTAAAAATGAATGTCAATTTAACTCCACTTTGCTCTGACCCTGGAAGAAACCTAGGAACAACTCATTGCAGACAGTGTATCGAGATAGAAATCTTTCCACATGTCCTAGGTTCCTGGCAATGGGGAAGAACAAATGAAAAACTCTTGACATCACAGGGTGCAATCAGAAATAGGTCACAAAAAATAGCTGATGTAATTGCTATAGATCCTAATAATAATAATCGAGGAAAGATAATGGAGGAGACAAAAGCCATCTCCAATGAAATAAAGAAAGCCTCCATAAAGATCGTGTTAACTCTCCCTATGAAAAATACAGCTGTCTTAAGTTGCTCCCTTTCCTACTCTAAACATAAACAAAAATATCAAACATTTGAGAAAAAAAAAGAAAATAATTTTATCTTTTTGTTTGAGACTTAGTTATATTACATTTATGTAATTGGACTTTTATTCAAACTTGTTAATAATTGGACTTATATTCCATTTGATAAAATAATCATTAGTTTGAGTCTGTTTTTATCTTTTAATTAAATATATAATAACAGTAAATCTTATTTTCAGATGTCAGTAATAAATGGGTGAGATCTGTTACTCCTCCTACACTTCTTTGTTCTGATTCAATTTTGGGTGAACTTGCTGTGACCAATGCTCAACGCTTGATTCATTTTAGTTTACCTGATAATAAATCATTCTTCTCTGAGAGGTTTGCTACCATCAAAGATCATTTTTATGACAGAATTAAATATCCTAAGGTACATTTTCATCATATATTTGTTTTATTCAAATAATAAATGTACCAAATTCTTCAGATTAATTAAAAAACATATATTAATTCCATGTCTAGAGTGTTCCTCCAGATTGTATTGTAGAAATTCTCGTTGATACTGGAAATGAAGACCAGTTTCCAGAAATAGTGTGTCTAATGGAAAGGTTATCCACGCCAATTCCTAAATACATTTTGGATACAGTAAAGGTAAGCTCCTGAGTCATTTTGTTACACCTCGTAAATAAGTATTTATTTTTGTGTATACTATCACATGGTAATATTAGTTTATCTCCTTTAAGAAAAATCACCCACTGTCCCTACTTTTAAGAGGACTGTATTTTAGCAGATTTCCCTTAAGGGAAATCAGCTATTGAGGTCGTACTCATGATGCGATTTTCAAAATGTTTTCTTCAAATGTCCTTTGATCCTACCTAGGAGATGACGAAAATGAGGTCCTTTCAAAACTCTCTCTCTCTCTCTCTCTCTCTCTCTCTCTCTATATATATATATATATATATATATATATATATATATATATATATATATATTTGTCTGTTACCGCTCCTAGTGGTCACAATTATTGTTTAATTGCTACCAAACTCGATATTTATTCGTTTTATGTAAAAAGAAAGATCAAGTTTCTTCGTTATAGTTTAAGAGGGGAAGATTTTCAAAAATCCGGAATATCTCTGTTACCATACATTGGATCGAAAAATTGTATTGAACCAATCTTATTGCAAATTAAATGTACTATAATTGTTGTTATATACATTTATTCACTATCTTGAATATTAACCAAGATATTTGCATTTTTCAGTTTTCAGCCTTCAGCAATCCGCCACTTCTACTCATGTAACATAAACAATACTCAGCTACATAATAAATCACTTTATTCGAAGATTAAATATCAAAAATTATATTCAAGAGACCTTTGTGATACGAGATACATGCAAATATGTCCTGGTGATACTCCCCCCCTGTCATAAAGTTTTGGACTAAAAATTTGATTGATTGAGATAACAATTATTCTGACTCATAATTAATTACAATACTAGATATAGTAAATATTTCTCAATACAATTAATATGTTATATTCTGATATATTTCAGTAGTTGTTTTTCTTTCCGGTGTGAGGCTGGCAGACCTGTTTTTTTACATTTCTAACGCTTCCTATCGGCAGGTTATTGAAATTGGCTGAAACATTTCTTACTTCTGTTTGTATTTATTCACTTAACATTCACAGTGGTGTTGTGTTAGCAGTATGTAGATTTATCTATTACTAAACTTCACGAGGGAAATCTGCTTAGTTTACGCTGCCCCTGCGTGACGGACTTTTTTTGTGATCTGGTAAAGCATTAAGTACTTAGTAAAAGGAAGGAAGCATTAGTGGGAAAGAGGGTGATGTAATGAATTCCTTCGGACTGTTTGATAAAAGATGAAATATATTTTTTACTTGGACTAGTGGGTTGGTAATAATAATATATGGAAATGCTAGCTTAACTGAGCTGGTCAGGGGAAGTAGACTCCACTATGTTGTATGTCTTTCTGTTTTATCTAAAAGCCAGTCACGGTTCCTTTGGAGTGACTCCCTGTGAATCTTGATGCCCTCATCAATGTCTGTGAATAGTTGAGAGCAATTCCTCACTAAACCTCAAACCCTTGTGGTTTGTGAGTGGCAGGCCAAGATGTCAAAGAGACACTTGATTGACAGCTAGTTGTCAACTGAGGGCTGGGTTCGTGTAGATGAGTAGGAGAAGGGGTCTCATGTAGGCTGAAGTATCCTAGAGATAACAATGAGGCACACATTCACAAAGGCATACTTGCATATAGACAATGTGCACTAACAGTTATTGCACAGCACTCGGTGGAATATTATTACACTACATTATTATGAAGAAGTAAACATCTGTTATGGCTTTGAATATCCATTAACACTCACATATTGGTGTTGAACTTGAATTTTTCTAAACTTCTTTCAAGTGGCCACTAATCCTACTTAGTGGATATTATAAATTATCCTCCTATAATTGTTTATACACACACAACACTATTTTATTACACAGAACATTTTGAACCAAAGAATATTGACTAACCTTCCTGGCATTGGCTAGGTAATGTAGCTTCATTTCACCCCATGGTACCGACAACCACATAAGATAAGTATAAAAAAATATTGTGTTTCTATTTCTTTATTTTGATCCATTTCAATATAAGGCTGCTGTTTACTAATGTCAAGCAGTTTTTATCATGAATTGTATTAAGATCTGAGTGACATTTAAATGTGATGCAATTATTCCGATATCTTCATTAGAATTTCTCAAATTTAAATTTCAATGGTTTTTAAAATTGCATAATGTAAAGCTTCTTTACCATTTGATCTGTTATGTATTCCATGAGTTATATTATGTTTATTTTCTTTTAGAAAATACACGTGCAAAAGGAGGAGGCCAAGGCCGATATGATGATATGTGAACGAATACTAATGTTTGGAAAGTGTTGGAAAAAGGAAAAATGCAAAAGAAGACACATATTTAACAAGCTTCAAGATTTTAATCCTAGTCTTCCTCAGTACGTACTTAATTGCATAAAACAAACCTAGTCAATTAATTTTGTTTATAATGATTATTTTTCACGTAATTTTGGAATAGTTTTGTATGTAATTTATTATTATTCTAGCTTACAACCCTAAGAGTTGATTTCAGGCAGAGCTAAATCTAGAGTTGTTCTAGATAGGTATTTTCCCTTATTGGCACATAATTTTAAGGGTTTTTACTTCCTTGTACTAAGTAAAGGAAGTATAGCAATCACAACAATTTTCAGATTTCAATGGGATTATGTTTTGATCTTTCCAGAACCAATTTTTCCAAGTTCAGATTAGACGTCTGTAGGTGTAACTCAAACACGACTTACCTTAGAATATACTTGTAAATTGCTACCTTTTTGTCATTATTATAATTAAAGTTTTCTGGTATTTATCATGTTTTTTTTTTTTTACGTTTTGCTTCAAGCTATTTGAAGGCTTTCTTTGAGACTGGAGGGTTCTGTGCTTATTCAGGTATATATACATTTGACTTGTCTGGGGCCTTCAGTGGAGTCTTCCCTTTGGAGTCTTCCCTTCTTCCAGGTATCTTAGGATACTTTATTCGGCATTTGTTCCTTGGAGATTTTGTCTCCCTTATTTATGGTCTTCAAAAATTTGCTTAACCTATAGTCATTTTCTCTGTTGATGTAATTAGGAATTTTTACTATCTCTATAGTTTTTTGTATGATTCTTTCCTGGTATTGATCTATTTTCGCCAGTTCCTTGTCTTCATATGATTTGATGTGGTGGTTGATTCACAAAAAATGCTCTACTATTGCTGACCTTCTATCCAAAACTTTTTCACTCTCTTGATGTACTCTGAAATCCTAGTACTAATCAACCTAGCTGTCTGATCAATGTATTCCGAGCCACAGGAATAAATAAAATCTATAAGTCCATTAATATACAGCATATACTTATATATTGTTAGTATATCTAACATGTACTAACCATTGGGCATAGTAACTGGAGATCATTGCAAGTGTAGGTTTTGCCCTTGTCGAGACAAGTATATTTACGAGGTGTAATATTAAAATAATGGCCCCTATGCAAAAAGATTCAATCCATACTTTATATTTTTTATATTGGATTTTTAAATCTGTTGATAGTAAATTTTAAATGTCCTAATACGAGTATATAGGACAGACTAGCTAAGCTTAGCTCGGGAAATCATTTGAGGCTGAATGATGATGTTATTTTTTTTTGACTAGGCTTCAATGTTTACTACACTTCCTGTCTGGGTGCATTGTTTTCCCGTGAGGGTCAGGCAGGGGACTTACAGAAATTTTAGTTTTGAAGAATAAATGAAAATAAGTCCACTGTTTGACGCACTGTGAATAATTTAAATAATAATCATGGATAGCATTTATTATAATTAAATATCATCTTTAATGTACATGCTTCCTGTTAAAAACCATACCGAGCTTACTTATATACATAATAGTAAATGAATGTAGAAAGCAAAATACAACATTTCACAGGAAATAAGTTACCTTGATTAACTGTGTTAGCCTCCCGACAACTTCCTCTCCTGTTTGAGTGTTATTAACATTGCTTTAATAAAATTACTTCTTCAAAACATTAAAAATTTCGAATTTTTAGTAATATATATATATATATATATATATATATATATATATATATAAAATTGGAACCAGTACATTGATTTTTTTCTCGAAATTTCACGATAACTTTTCGTTTCACATGTCATAGACACCATAACTGCATTTTGTTTCTATCGTGTCTGTTTATTTGTTTGTTTGTTACCTTTTCACGCATAAACGGCTGAACCGAATTTTATAAAACTTTGTATGTATATTACTACTAATCCAACTTAGGCCTTAGGCTATATTACTTTTCTCTGAGGCGAACAAGAGTGGGGGTTATAAGGGAGTCCTGAAATTAAAAATAGCGATATTTCGTTTCCTATTGGTTTTTCTTCAAATATGCAGATAACCAAAGTTGGTTATTTTGTTATTTAGAGTAACTTTTGTTATATACACTTTTGCCGTATACGGAAGTATAAATGAGTTATACGCTAAAAACTATAACGGGAATCAAAATTTTATTTGGTACCAAAGACTCAGCTACGACGGGTATACATCGGGAAATGTTAAAATATTGTGGAAAGTAAAGGCTTGCCAAAAAAATACCATCATCATTAAACCTCAAATGAATTCCCGAGCGAAGCCTAGTACCTTAGCTAGTATTCCTATATAGTAATTTATATTTATATTTTGTCCTGGTATAAATAAATAACAGTGTTACTATAAAATGATTTAATTATATTGTAAATGCGAGGTGAGGGAAAGAGATTGTAGCAACCCCCCTCCCTTCCGCAACCTCAAATCATATTGAGTTTGAACGCATATTGTCTTTTATTATAATGACATTACCAAGTAACATTTAATAGTTATGGATGGTACATAGTCATTTCAATATCGTCAACATATTGGAGGAAATAAAATAATATATACTACAATTCAAGGGTTTCATTCCGCCCAACTTCCGTTATCACATGTTGTGCAAATACAGCATGACATTGTTTAAATACTATTAAATAATTTCAGATATGGTTTATCTGTCCTGAGGGTTCCTCTAAACTCTTATGAAAGCTTTTAAAACTTTCCACACTACCTAGGAGGTAGGATTTGCAAATACTTAGACTTATGATTCAACACCAATATATTACAAAATATATATATATATATATATTGGATATATTGGAATGAGTGCAGAATTCTTCATCCCCAAAAGGATTCTAAGGAAGATAGTATATGCCCAACAAAATGTTGGGCAAGGAGAAAAATATTGCCATGTTTCATATACCCAAAAACCTTCATATTTCTATTTACACCTTTTCAGTTAAGTAATAATATAATTATTGCTTTTTATTTTAAAAGTTAACATAGACTTTCACACTGTTTTAGGTCAGGAATGGTAAAGGTGAAGTTGCTACATGTTCACAATCCCTCCCATTATTCTGTTAGAATCCTTGAGACAAAAGTTAAGCAAAATGAGCCTTGGGAAAAAGTGACAAGTAGTTACTGTCTTCTTGGAATGAAATTAGGAAATTATTATTCCCGTAGAGAAAACAGGTAATATTTATTATTTAATATATGTATTTAAAAATACTTAGAAATGACTAACAACTCGCTTTCTATTATAAACTGTATGGAGCCCTCCAATTTTTTCTTTTCTTTTTTTTAATTTGCATGTAACACCATTATTTGGCAATTTAATTTTGAAGATTATTGCTTTAATTATAGGATTCCTCATGGAAGAGTTAATGTTGGAGACATTGTTGGTATAGAAGTGGACCCAGATATTTTATTCAAGCGAGCTATGGTTATTGAGATCATTAGCAGAGATGAAAAATTGAATCCAATTAATGTACTCATCAATTACATTGATGAAGGTTCTGTTACAAAATGCAAGGTAATTCAAATAGTTCATTTAGTACATTATAATAAGGGGTTGCAAATGTGGGCAACTGGAACATTTCAAGAGCATCAACAGCGCTCCTGAACCTATACTCTATAGATAAGAGTATTTTACACTCAATTTTTTAAATTTTTATATAAATATGTAACGTAATGGTTATTAAAATTATTCCTAATCATCTGTCAAAAATAAGTTTACCAATTTTATACAAATAAATAAAAACGTTTATTTTTTGTCAATAGTTATCAATTTATAATTAAATGCAATTAAGAGATTTTCAGATTTTTCCAGATGTCCATCAATCCTATTTAGTAGGCAACAAAAATGTCTTTCAAATATATATGACACACACACACACACACACATACATTCACTCACATGATAATTTCAAGAATATTTTCAAAAATCGCGTCATTGCAAAATTTATTTTTTATTTCATAGAAAATATTTTCTCTCAAATAAAAAATAATTAAATGGTATACTGGTTTTGTATTCTGTTCAAAATTTCTATAGAGTATTCTATAAAGTATAGAATTGGTGATTGCACTAGGAGAAATCTTTGAACTGCCATATATGCCCAAGATACAAAATGTTCTAGTACTAAATAAATTGTATTTTAAATCCATAAAATAAATTACTTTACCCCTGGAAGTACTTGTTTTAAGAGGATAATTACTAGCACTTTTGGACTATTTTTATCTTGGCTACAGCAGATTAACATTAAGGGCATATTTCATAGAAATTTTGGACAAAATATACTGCCAGTCAATAGTTTAATTATTTTTCAGAGAAACAAACAATTTGTTTTCTCTCAAACAAAAAGTCCGTCACGCAGGGGCTGCGTAAACTAAGCAGATTTCCCACGTGAAGTTATACATTAGAGAAATCTCCATACGAGAGCCGAACAGTTGTGGCAAAGGGCCAAACTAGATTTTAGCGGGAAAGTCATCTGTTATCGGCCCAAATTTAATAAAAATGCAAATATCTCGATTAATATTCAAGATAGAGAATACGTGTATAGAACAATATTTCTAGTAAATTTAATTTGCAATAAGATTGTTTCTGTACAATTTTTCGATCCGACGTTTAGTAACGGAGATATTTCAAATTTTCGAAAATCCTCCCCTTTAAACTCCCCCTCCCACTTGTCCGATTTTAGCCGTTAACGAACTTGATCTTTCTTTTTACATAAAACGACTAAATATCGAGTTTGGTAACGATCAAACAAAAATTGCGACCGCTAGAGCGGTAACAGACAAATATATATATATATATATATATATATATATATATATATATATATATATTATATATACAGTTTTGAACGGACCTCATTTTCGTCATCTACTAGGTAGGATCGATGAACATTTGAAGAAAAATTTCGAAAATTCCGTCATGAGTACAACCTCAATAAAAATGACACAGCTCTACAAAAAAAAAATTGTTGAAAACTTTTTTTTTGCTTTACTATCTGATCATTATAGATTTTTTTTTATGGGCTGAATCCAAATCTGTCTTTGTTTTTTTCTTGTATCACCCTTAGTTTTTGAGTAATCTGCTATTTATTATAAAGTATATAACCTCTATTCAGTATATGGGAAAATTAATGAAATGCTATTTTACAACATAACCATGGTTTGAATGGGATAATTAAAACAGTGATATAATGTACTAATACATGTGCTTTATTTTTGAAAATTGTCTTCAAATTTCCAGTGATTGTGTTTGTGCGTATACCAAGTGTGTACCTTTAAAGCTCTAGTCCCTGCAATGGTTTTTGATATTTAATGAAAATTTTGATCAATAGAGTGATCTGGAAATTACGTATGTACACACATATGGTTATTTTTTTAAAGGGATGAATTTCATTATCTACTAAGCAGGATTAATGGACGTTTGAAAAAAACTTCTCTAAGTCAATAGATGATTTCAGCCAAAAGAAATCTTTTAAGAAATAAGTTGATTTGTTCAGGAATAAATTGTAAAGATGCACAGCTTGAGAAAAAGATTTTGTATTTGAATTTTTTTATTCATTTATTTATTTTTTTTATTTCAAATACGAATGAGTCTCTCTAGTACTATTTTAAGGGAACAGCAGGGATCATTATTTTCACAATGTTTTTGGCTGTCCGTTATTGGAATTAAACATTGTTTGGCTTGTCAAAACTTTTTTTTGCACTTCCTATAGATCAGATATGTTTGGAAATGTAACATTAAAATATGAGAGGTAAAAAATCCATTGTGCACTTTCCATATTTTTTTTTATTATTTGGAAAGGATTAATACACTTGTTATTCTTGTAAACTGCTTTAATTGATAGTTCCCCCAAAATTCACTCTGACGGATATTTTTTTTTAATTTAACATAATTTATTTTGACATATTCTTTTGCTTGTTTAAAGTATGACTTTTTCAGGCTATTTTATTGCTCCATCTACCACGAGAATTACAGAACTTAAAACCTGAAGCCTATGATATGTTTTTAACTGGACTTCAGCCTGTAGACTATGATAATGAGTGGAGCTTTGCTGCAGTGCTTAAATTAAGAAAAAGTTTAGAAAGTTTGTCATTGACTGATGAAGATAATTTCTTTATTGCAAAGGTTTGGTTTTTGTCATTATTATTATTTATTAACCTTCACTTTTTGCTACTATGACTAATAGGGACTACTGGTTACCACCCTTTTCTAATCAGAGTTTAAACTAAGGAATTTATTTAATGAGTTTGCCATTAAATAAATACCCATTGCCAGATCAAATTCATTACTCTAGGTTTACCATGTTATATTAAAGCCATCGCTTTAACTCACATTGCTAGCCTGAGCCCCTTTTTGTTATTAGAATTAAAAAATACTTAATTATTTTTTTCATGAACTGCTTGGAGTAAAATGACTCCTGATGTTAGGTACAGTATTGCCAGCTTAGAAACTCCACAGCATCAAACCTAATTAAATATCTTGGATGAAGTTCTTTAAAAATTCCATCAAATCTAAAGGACTCGAACAAAAGAATAAATTATACGTTTTTCAAGTAAAAAAACTTTCAAATTCATGTTTACTCTTAGTCCTTTAATAGTAATTAAGTTTTTCTTGTTATTAGAATTAAAATAAACAAACTAAATACAATTAAAGCACTAATTCAACGTGTCTTTGAAAGTTTTCTTTATTGAAAAATGTATAATATATTCTTTTGTTGGGTGGAGTTTTTGAAGATTTTCTTCCAGTAGATTGATGCTGTGATGGTTCTAAGCTGTTCTACCACTGCACATTCAGTCTCAGGAGTCATTTCACTTCACTTCAAGGAGTTCATGACAAAAATAATTTATAGTCCATTATTTCCAATTCAACCACTTTAAAAGAAATAAACATTTTATTGGTTCATTCCTGTGTAATAGTTCAAAATTATATTATTTAATTTCCAAATAGAGCTATTTTTTATTTTTTTTTTACCAATGGATTTTGAATTTGCAGCCATATTTTTGTTTTAAATAATGCAGAACTTGGTTGTCCCAGGCAATTCAATATGGTTTGCCATTTAGTTTGTTTATTTTAATTGTATGGTTTTTACATAATGACGAGTATCTATAGTCTTTTAAGACATTAGCTCAGATATCAGATGTTCCTCAGAAATTATTTAGACTGAATAATGAGTGTGATTGTTATTCATTGCAAGGCTATACTATACACAATCTATTTTCATTTTCAATCTCAATCTTTACTTTTATAGCTCTCTTGGAACTATGGAGATTGGTGTACCTATTGTATAAAATCTGGAAGAATAAACATTGAGCAGTTTCTAACCAATCTATTTTCTCTTATAAAAATACCATGTGCCATGTAAATTAGAGTCATAGACTTCATCCTTCATTTTTAAGAGCTGTGTAAGAATAACAATTTCTTTCCTACCAAAAGCAGCACTGAACACAATAATTATAGTTATTTGTTATACCTAATAATTTCTCTTGAGCCACAACCATTATTAAAAATAATCTTTTGAATGTCCAAAATATAAACTTTATATTCAAAATAGTGAGTTTAGTCAGTGATTTGTAACTTTTTAATGGACCATTATTAATACATAGCAAAAATAACTTGGTACTCATCCTCAGCACTCTCACTTTCCCTCAATATTGTTTTGTTTATTATTTATGAAAATAAAACAAATTCATATTTCCGAGGATAACACAATATTAAAATTGTAAACATTAAATGACAGCATGAACCAGTGTGTAGGGGGGGGGGTTACACCCCCTTACCTTATTGAAGCAGTTACACCCGAAAAGATAACGCTCCTCATCTTAATACGTCATTATGCACTATGGTTTAGTTATTACATACTATATATTGGTTTTAATATAACTCATTTAATTGTTGCCTTTACTTATAAATATTATAAAGTGCACATTTTCATTTTATTAGCAGATTTCCCTTAAGGGAAATCAGCTATTGAGGTCGTACTCATGACGCGAGTTTCGAAAAATTTCTTCAAATGTCCATCGATCCTACCCAGGAGATGACAAAAATGAGGTCCGTTCAAAATTATATATATATATATATATATATATATATATATATATATATATATATATATATATATATATATATTTGTCTGTTAACGCTCTAGCGGTCGCAATTTTTGTTTGATCGTTACCAAACTCGGAATTTAATCGTTTTATGTAAAATGGAAGATCAAGTTCGTTAATGGCTGAAATCGGACCAGTGGGAGGGGGGTTTAGAGGGGGGATTTTTGAAAATTCAAAATATCTCTGTTATTATGCGTCGGATCGAAAAATTCTATAGAATAAATCTTATTGCAAATTAAATTTACTATAAATATTGTTCTATACATTTTTTCTTTATCTTGAATATTAACCGAAATATTTGCATTTGTATTCTGCGTGTTGTCGCCAGTAGGCTATGTTTGCACTTTCCGCCGAGAGCTCTGGTGGCCGTTTCCATAAGTATTCGTCCCTCGTGAATAGGTTTAGAGGTTAGGTCAACTGTTGGGGCTAGAAACTACTGGGTTATTACGCCCTAAATAATGTTTTAGGCTTAGAGGTTTCTTACTACTACAGTTGTTATTAGGCAGATTTCTCTATTGCAAAACCACATGGGAAATCTGCTTAGTTTACGCAGCCCCTGCGTGACGGACTTTTTTATTATAGTGCTATACAATAGTATGCAAAGAAATACTATGAATTCCTATCTCGTTATTTATATGTTTTGCATCCAGTGTTTTCTGGAATCATGGTAAGCTCATATACTTTTTCAAGGCTTAAAAAATAAATGTCAGTAGAAGAAAAATTGAATTAAATTATTAAACATAAATGAGTTCCTAGTCCATCCCTCTTCACTATTCAAAACAATGAAGACAATATGAATCTATTACATCTTAAGTACCCATTATTATTGACTCCATTTATTTTCCTCCATTTTAATTACGTCTTTATGCTTCATGCTCATTAATGGGTAATCATTGTTTAGTACGGCTTGAACAGTAGAGAAATTATTTTTTAGAGTAGGCTCCATTGTTATATTGCACCCCTAGAATAGTAATACCATGACAAATCCAAAAAAATGAATTTTTAGTTATCCCCACAGGCAGATTGAACTTAATGGTCTCTACATGAAGGTACCATCTGCATTTTCCTAGTTTCAGTAGTCAATGCAAGAGAGTCGTAGTTACACTGCTACTTTACTCGAGGCAGGGGATGGCTCGTAGTGGAGCAGTGTGACTTCATCGTTGTCATCAGTCTTTAAAAAGGGTTTGACTGGGGACACACAGGTGAGTACTGTTCCTTTTTGAGTTGTAACAGTACTCTTCTCATGAACACTATAATTCCTTTAATTTTCATGTGTGAGTACCGTTCCTTTTGGAGTTGTGCCACTTCTCTTTTCATGAATCCTACCTTTTTTTAATTGTCATGCGTGAGTACCATACCTTAGTTACACATGCGTATCTTTTTACAACTTAGAAAAATCGGGAAAGCTTGAAAATAGTGCAGAATTTGGGATTCACTAAAATGAAAAACACCTTTCTCATGAAGAAAAGGACCGAGATGTCGAATGAAGACCCAACCATCATAGTTTGCTCATATGCAGACAGCACTCTGTATACCATAAGGAGAGGTAACCGCCTTTTACTACAAAAGTAAACTTTTTACTTTCAATTTGATGACATACGAATATTAAGAAAAAACGGGATTTGTAACGTTTGACATGAAAGAGACAGAAACAAAGGAGCAACTGAAATTTCTTCATGTGTTTTCTGTACATTTCAGAGAAAATAAAAAAACGGGACCAAGATGTTGAATTTGTGTTTTATAGTGACAAGTGCTGTGGACAGCAAAAGAATAGATTCGTTGTAATCATATACATGTACGCATTGAATAAATTCTCTAAAATTAAGTCCATCTCTCACAAATTTTTTATTAAGGGTCATACTCATGATGAAGGCGATGGTGTAGACTCTGTAATTGAAAAAGAAATTTAAAGAGCAAGCAAGTCATGTACAATATACATTCTGCCACAATAAATCCAGCTCATGAGAATGGCCAAGAAACCCCAGCCTCTCTATCAGGATAACGAGTATTCCTACCAGAACTTCATTGATTTGAAAGAACTCGCTTCAAATCTTGACATCAAAAACTTTAATGTCAACACCGAGCTGGAAAAGTTCTCATTCTCAGACATAAAAGTATTAAGAATCTGCCGAGAAAATCCGTTCCTTACAAAATGGAAGGCCAGGAAAAAGAAATTCTACCCAAATGGATACCTAGAACCTACTTAGTGATTAATAAAAAAGCAATTATGGACGCCTAGAAAGAGACTCCAATATACAAAAGATTTAGATAAGATAATTTAAGAATATTTCTTATTAAAAATTTGGCTTTTTAATAATCCTGAAAATGACAGAATCGTTTTATGTAAGTGGTTTTTGTTGTTGTGTTCAATATGGTTGTGAAATTTATTTGTCTTTTTTTCTTTTTACTTTATTGATCCCGAAAACCTAAAAAAAGTATGTACTTCTGGGCACTAAAAAATAAGAGTATAGCTCTTCTTAAGTTGGAGCATACATACCTACATTTTTTATGGCTTAATTTTTTAAATATTTATGACTAAATTTAAAATATTCCAAAAAGTATTGCCTAATGGCTATCCTTTTTAACTCTACTTTGAGTAGGTTTTTTTTTTATCAATACTTTGTAATAAGAACTCTTCGTGAAAGTCCTTTACAATAATTATGTAAAAATTGATCATCACTTTACCAAGTGTTTATGCAAGTGATTATTTTGTTGTGCCCAATAGTGCTGTGAAATTTATCTAACAATAAATCTTTTATTTTTTTAATGCATGTAAAATGATGTTTTATTTCTGGTGAATATTAGGAAGACTTATATAAAATAAGTTTATATGCCTTTTTTCCTTTGACCCAGATCACATTTGCTTTCAACACATGAGGCTTAATTAATTAAAAGTTTAAATATTAAAAATTTGTTTTAATTCTCCTCGTCCTACTTTTTAAATTGTATTTATTTTTGTTTTAATTATCTTTCTTGGGTTCTTTCTAATGAGAAATATTACTTTTATATTATTTTTTTAATTAATTTACTTTTTTTTTGTTAATTTTGATTCACAAAACCCGTGATAACATATGGCATATTTCTAAAATAGTACTGTGAGAAAGTCCCCCTTCCCCTTGTCAAATAGTGCCAAGTCCCCTTGATAGGGACCAAATAATATTGAAAACACAACTAGATTACATAGAAGTCACTAGGTGCAAGCAGTTTTAAATTTAAAAAAAATAATAATGATTTTATAAGCTATGATCAAAACTTTAAAATTTCCTTTGTTGATCTATATTACTTCTCTAGCATGTGTTATGGAATGTTTTAACTTTATTTTATTGACAACATACAAACTTGATTTAATGTAGACCTTTCATTTGCATTAGTTCATTATATTAATGTTTCAGTATTTCTATTATTGAAAATTATATTTTTAGATTGTTTTTACCACTGGGACTAATATGATCGCAAGCTCCTTTCATTGCTATGAGTGGCTTGAGTTAAATAAATGTTTTATTCTTCTCTTCTCTCCGAGGAAGTTTATATTGGATACTCGTCTTGCAGTTTCAAATAATGAACATCTACCAACCCTATTGGACTTAGCCCTGGAAGGAGGACTCATTTCGTCTTATCCCAAGGGTAAGTTGTATGCATTTGATATTTTTACTGTCACAAATTATTATAACTACTAGTAGATTTAATCATCATTGATGGGTTGAAATATATATATGGTTCAAACGATATTTAGATATACATATTTAGATTTGAATTACCTTAAGCACTAAACATTCCCTGCTCCTATAGAAGCTTTTGCATATAACAATTGCATTGCCTTAGCACTAGTACTAAATAATATTGTTCAAATCTGTTCAGGCATTATCTTGTAATAGGTATCATTTAGTATGAGGTGGTGGTAACTGGAGGTAGTAATTTTGAGTTTCATTAAACCAAATAACTTTCTAATTCTAATAAATACACTCAACCGCAAAAAAAACCGGACACTTAGATTTAGTCTTATAATTTTGTTAAATACTTAATATATATGTATATTAATCTTTTTAATTAAAATAATTGGTTAATCTATAGGTCATTTAAACAAAATCTGCCAAAAGTGAATAATTTTTATTGATTATTTACAAAAAAATACAAAATAAAAAAAAAGAAAAAGATAAATTAACACATTTAAAAAAAAAAATTTTTTTATTATCATTTTTATTACAGTGAATGGTAGACTTCGCTACCCCAAGCGTTTCGGCAATGTAACGTAAGCTCCGGCCTTCCATCTAAGTTTAAAAGACCCATTATTCTGGACCGAAATAAAAATAAAACATTAATTAAAGAAAATGCTTGGTTAATAATTAAAGATGTTTAAATATGCGAAAAACTACTTACAGTTTAGAATAGATCAACTTCACGACAAATAAATCTAATCTGAGTTTTATCTAATTGTTACTCCTGAAGGGATTAGTTCAATGGACTTAGACTCTAAATTCTCTGTAATAAGTAGAATACCCACATAAAGAAAATTGCTGAAAATTAGCTTTTAATACGACAAAAATGAAGTGTCCGGCTTTTTTTTGCGGTTGAGTATATATTCTAAACCAATGTTTTCTTTTCATAGTTCAAATAAATTCAATATTAACAAATATATTGACGAGCTTGTGTTTTGACTTTCAATAAGCCACCATTCTAACTATTGGTTGTAAAGTGTACTATACTTCATACAGACAATATTCATTCCCCTAATACCTCGAACAATAAAGTTCTCAATTCTTTGACAATGTTGTTAATAATTGAAAATTATATTGCCAACACAATTTATTAAAATGAAATTGAATTTTTATACAACGTACGTTAATTTGAGCCCATATATGTAGTGTAGTGCAAGGAAGGAAGTAATTGATGATTTACTGATATACTATTTATGTGTGAATGGATAGAATAACAATTTTGTGCAAAATTAAAATTTTATTTCACAGTTAATTGATCCGTTAATAATATTGTTTTTGTTTAATTTTCAATTACAGACATTCAAGAGGATGAAGATGAGTTCTCGAATGAAGAACAAATACAATGGGCACATTTGGAGAAAGATAAATATTTTCCAACTTGCGTGGTAAATGCTGTTACTCCATCATTGTTTTATTTGAAAAATTCCAAATACTCTGACAGGTATTATTCCTAATTATTAAATATTGAAAAATAACATTTCTATAAATTTAGAACTTGTAAATTTATGGGTATACCAAATTCTTGAATATTATTAGTATGAATTTAAATATCAATAAAGCTTTTACTAAAGTAGGTATGCAGGAATTATTTTTTAAAGGCTTTAATATCTGCAGTTAGGTTTATTGATAGAACCTAAGGTAAATTGATAGTAAGGGTTATTGTCCATCAGTAGCTCCTTTAAAATTGTTAGCCTGATTTAAACATTCAAAGACCTAATATTTTTTCAACCATTGTCTAATTTTATTTGCAAGGAATTACTTCTCGTAGCAATGTAGTATTTGAGTAGTAATTTCAATATAAATACTCAAGTAATGGTCAATGGCATACATTGATTGAAGTGTTTGATAGATGAATCTATTTACACATATCCTCAGATCCATTTTTTTTTACTTATTATTGGCAGATTTCCCTTAGGGGAAATCAGCTATTGAGGTTGTACTCATGACGGAATTTTCGACATTTTTCTTCAAATTTCCATCGATCCTACCTAGTAGATGATGAAAATGAGGTCCGTTCAAAACTGTGTATATATATATATATATATATATATATATATATATATATTTGTCTGTTACCGCTCTAGCGGTCGCAATTTTTGTTTGATCGTTACCAAATTCAATATTTAGTCGTTTTATGTAAAAAGAAAGATCAAGTTCGTTAATGGCTGAAATCGGACAAGTGGGAGGGAGGGGGTTTAGAGGGGAGGATTTTCTTAAATTTGAAATATTTCCGTTACTATAAGTCTGATCGAAAAATTGTATAAATCAATCTTATTGCAAATTAAATTTTCTATAAATATTGTTCTATACATTTATTCTGTATCTTGAATATTAACAGAGATATTTGCATTTTTATGAAGTCTGTGGGACACGTGGTCGGGATCGTTCAGATTAGTTCGGCCGTTTTCGTAACTGTTCGGGTCTGGTGGAAGCCTCTTCTAACCTTACCTTACCTTCGTTACTTTGTGAGATTTATGCAAATACGTTCTGCCCCCCCCCTTCTTTAGTTCTTGAACTATTAAAATTTGAGTTATTAAAATATAAATTATTCTTACAATTCAGAAGCCGTTCCAGTTGGGAATTTATTAAAATTAACAGAAAGATTTCTCATTACCGTTTGTATTTACTCATGGTGGTGTTGTGTTACCAGTATGCATATTACTCTATTGCTAAACTTCACATGGGAAATCTGCTTAGTTTACGCAGCCCCTGTGTGACGGACTTTTTTTTTATTTTACTAGTATTACAGAAGTGAAATATCTATATATTGTATTTAATCAATTTGTTTATATAGTTAATGTTCTATGGGTTTCTTAAAAAATATACATATTTTATTTTATTGTAATAATTACTTTTAACAAAGATATCCTTTCCGGGTTTCTTAGAAATTCTAGTAAAAAGCTACATTATATTTAATGGAATATATACTACATTATAATATATGTTTTATCCATGTCTGTCATTGTCATATTTTTGCCGGCGCCTGTATCTTTATGATTTGGTTCTGTAATTGTTTTTATTTTTTCAGTCATCATGCTTAATTTAAATATAACTATATAAATTCACTAATTTAATTTAAATTTTTTGAAAGGCATTAAATTAATTTTAAAATTTGATATGACTGTAAATAAATCTCAGTTTCAGAGTACATTTTATATATTATTCCATTCCTTGCCCATCTAAAAATAATTGTAATTTAGCATTATTTTTTTCTGTGAGTGTGTGCATGTATATACAAATATTCTTGCAGGATTTCATATGTCTTACATTATAATTGTTTATTTATTTTTTAATGGGTGGTAACCGTCTCAATTAGCCATATACCAAAAAGTGGACATTAATAAATAATAATAATAATAATGTTTATTTTTTAGAGTATCTATTCTGCAAAAGGATTTAACAAGTTCATTGAATGATAAAATAATAAAACCAGATGTTATTAGGCCTAATATGGTTTGTGCAATCAAGAATCCTGTAGATAATGAGTAAGTTTTTCTTTTATATTTTAAAATAGTTTTTTTGGGCTCAGGACATCCAAGAGTTTAAGATTAGGCTTTAGTCTCTTGAGAAACATCAGTACTGAGAAATTATATTGTAATAGATTTACTAACTAAAGTCCTTAGACCCATTCTATAAAATAAAAGAGTATTCCATATTAGATTCTTTATATACATATACATATATATATACTAGCTGACCCGGCAGACGTTGTCCTGCTTGATAAATCAAGCGATTAGGATATTAAATTTAATAATATTATGTTTAAAAAAAATCTTCTTTTAATAACACAAAAAACAGCATTTGTTATGTGCACGTTTGCCTAAAAACAAATAGTAAATAAAATATCGCGAAAACTTGATAGACAAAAAGAAAAGGAAAAATGAGAGAATGAAAAGATGTTTTAGTTCTATGATTATCTGGTAGAATGCGCACTATAAAACAAACCTTAAAAACAAACAGTTGTAGAACAATAATTGAAATAAATCAAAACCCTCAACAATAATAATGCAAATACATAAATATAAATAAAGAAAAGAAAATAATTGAAACATTCAAATCAAATTAAAATGAAATTGGACAATAAATAACAATGTCTGATAGAGAAAACCTCTCGCAGCTGAAAACATCTTTATTTAGATGACATACTTAAACTCTAAAGACATACATAAGATAAACATATTAACATTTCATTACATTTCCAATAACCTCGCCCATCACCCTTCGACCGGAGACCTGCTCCATCTGCCGGGCCGATCTGCGGCGCTAAACCATCCGGGGCGTCACCCGAAAGCGCATTTAAAAATTCAATCAAATCGGCCCATCCGTCTAGGAGGAGTTCAGTGACATACACACGTACGCTAGAATTATATATATAATGATAGAGGTGTATTAGCCTGTTAACGCTCTAGCGGTCGCAATATTCGCTCGATCGTTACCAAACCCCGTATTTAAACGTTTTACGTTAAAAGACGGCCATGTTCTTCAACGGCTGGAATCGGATCATTGGGAGGGGGGGTTTAGAGGGGAGGATTTTCGAAAATTCGAAATATCTCCGTTAGTTTTAGTCTAATCGAAATTTTGTAGAGAACCAATCATTTTGCAACTTAAAAGATCTATAAACATTGTCATGTACTTTTTTTCACTGTCTTTAATATTAACCGAGATATCAGCGTTTTTTAGTTTTCGGCCACCAGTAAACCCCCACTCCCGTTCGAACTTAACAAATTTAGTACAGCTTATAACTATGGTAGAACTAATGCTAATTCACATACCGAGTTTTGCTCAGTTCGGTTCAATCGTTGGCGCCCAATAAAATTGTTGGCCCCTCTTTACTTTTTTAGTGCATATCTCGTTTATACTTTAATATACGACAAAATTGAATATGACAAAAGTTACTCCAAATGACAACATAAACAACTCTTATCCTGTGCATATTTGCCGAAAAACCAATAGGAAACGAAATACGGCTATTTTAGCAGATTTCCCTTAAGGGAAATCAGCTATTGAGGTTGTACTCATGACGGAATTTTCGACATTTTTCTTCAAATGTCCATCGATCCTACCTAGTAGATGACGAAAATGAGGTCCGTTCAAAACTGTATATATATATCTATATATATATATATATATATATATATATATATATATATATATATATATATATATATATTTGTCTGTTACCGCTCTAGCGGTCGCAATTGTTGTTTAATCCTTACCAAACTTCATATTTAAGCGTTTTATGTAAAAAGAAAGATCAAGTTCGTTAACGGCTGAAATCGGACCAGTGGGAGGGGGGGTTTAGAGGGGAGGATTTTCGAAAATTCAAAATATCTCCGTTACTATTCGTCGGATCGAAAAATTATACAGAATCAATCTTATTACAAATTAAATTTACTATAAATATTGTTATATACATTTATTCTCTATCTTGAATATTAACCGAGATATTTGCATTTTTCAGTTTTCAGCAAACCGCCACTTCTACTCATGTTACGTAAACAATACTCTGCTACATAATAAATCACATTATTGGAAGTTTAAATACCAAAAATTGTATTCAAGAGACCTTTATTATACGAGATACATGCAAATATGGCCTGGTGACCCCCCCCCCATCTTAAAGTTTTGGACTACTAAAATTTTATTGATTGAGATAACAATTATTCTGAATCATTATTAATTACAGTACTAGACATAGCAAATAGTTCTCAATAAAATTAATGTGTTATATTCTGATATATTTCAGTAATTGTTTTTCTTTCCGGTGTGAGGCGGGACCCGTTTGTTTACATTTCTTACCTAACGCTTCCTGTCGGCAGGCTATTGAAATTGGATGAAACATTTCTTATTTCCGTTTGTATTTATTCACTATGGTCTTGTGTTAGCAGTATGTATATTTATCTATTACTAAACTCCACGAGGGAAATCTGCTTAGTTTACGCAGCCCCTGCGTGACGGACTTTTTAATTTCAGGCCTCCCTCACGACCCCCACTCCTGCTCCATCTGCCGGGCCGATCTGCGGCGCTAAACCATCCGAGGAGTCACCCGATCGCGCATTTAAAAATTCAATCAAATCGGCCCATCCGTCTAGGAGGAGTTCAGTGACATACACACGTACGCTAGAATTATATATATAAAGATATATTATATATGATACTTGAATTTCAAATCTTTTTGACTTAGTTCTTTCTCACTTAAGTGTCTTTTTTTCAAAATGTAAAAACTTTTTCATTCTGCTTCTGAAATTGATGACATAAAAAGAAAGAAAAGAAAGAAAATGTGAATCAAATCATTTTGAAAAATAAACAAAAGTTTTTAGCTCTGCTAAAAAACTAGTCCTACCAATTAGTACAGAAATGGGGTTTCAAGTCATGTCGCTCACCTGTTTAATATATCTAATATTGTTTGAGATAAAATTATCTAATATTAATTACAATTTATTTTTTATTACTATAATATTTAATATTTTGTTTTAGCTGGAATAGAGGAATATTACTTGAAATATTAGAAAATTTTGAAGCTGAAGTCTTCTGTGTTGATTATGGCGATTCAATTGTTGTACCTCTTTCTAATCTGTCTCTTTTGCCTAAGGGATTTGTATCGAGACTTCCTTTTCAGGTATTATTTAATCTTTATGTGTGATTTTTCTTCTTTACAACTATTTCCTTGTGTAATCAAACAATTTCCTTGAAAAATATAGTCAGTTTAAGTCTAAATTGCAAGATTTTATTATTTTGTGTTCACTCTATTTTAATGAAAAACAGTATGATAGTAAAGTAATCCGGAGGGAGGGGGATCGGTGAATGATCGAGATAATAAAATCTCTATTGCATTTTTGTTGATATGTCTTTGTTTAATTCTTTATATTATGACATTATTTTCAGATGGAAGGGAAAAAAATGTAGGAAAATGTCTACTTATGAAGATAAATAAATTATACCATAAATATTTACAATTGTATTAAACCATAATATAAATATGTATAATTTTATTATAATTGTAATATTTTATAGGCTTTGGAATGCAGCTTAGTTGGTATTGTTCCTTTAAACGGCGATTGGGCTTCAGAATCTATAGATTGTTTCTACTGGCTTACTGGAGATGAAAACAATGTACTAAAACCTCTGTATGCAAAGGTAAGAGATAACAATCATTATACTCATGCTGTATTAATGGAGCTTAAATATGTGAGTTTTACTGAGTTTAGTTATTACTTCCCATATGATGAGTAGAGTATTTCCTGTTTAAATACCTTAAAAAAGAAAGCAGCCCAGAGAAAGCAGATATAACCCTACCTCAATTTAATATTATATATATTACGAGTATATTATTTAGTTCATTATAATGTTTCGGCCTTTTTGGCCATCTCAAAATAATCCTATAAAATAATTATTCATTGTCAACATAAAATTATATCAGGAAGGATTTTCCTTTCAGAAGTGGGGTATTTTTCATTTGCCTTTGTAGTTGCCCGTGTCTCTGAACCATACACGTAAGTCAAACCAGGGCTAATGAGGATTTTGTAGAGGTGACCTTCGTGCACTGCAAGACAAGTCTGCTAAAGAGGTGGGCAGAGTCCATAATAAAGGCCAAGACGTCTTGCCACAGTCTCGAGAGCCAGGAATGCTTGTGATATAGCCTGATATGATATCCCAATGATGTCTATATTATCAACATATGCTAATAGCTGAACTGTTCTGTTGAACACTCTGCCTGTTGTCTAAATTCCTGATTCTCTGACAGCTTTTTCAAGGTGGAGGTTAAAAAGGAGGCATGCCAAGGCATCTCCTTGTCTCACTCCTATCATTGTCGTGAAAAATTGTCATATTGTATATATATATATATATATATATATATATATATATATATATATATATAGTTTTGAGCGGACCTCATTTTCGTCATCTCCTAGGTAGGATCGATGGACATTTGAAGAAATTTTTCGAAAATCGCGGTATGAGTACGATCTCAACATCTGATTTCCCTTAAGGGAAATATGCTAATATTCTATGAATGATTGATACAATTGAATTTGGCTATGTCTGCGTTTGATTTGTGTGGTGTGTGTTATATTTTTCAGGGCTTCATAGACCCAGGATTGTTGTAGGGTTTTGGAAGCCATTAAACTACTACAAATCACTATTAATATAAACCTATAATGTTACATCATTTTCATAATAACCATTGTAATAGTGCAATTTCTTATTTGTGAGATTCTCCTTTTAATTTTTATTTCAGGTATGCGAAGTCAAACAAAGTGCAGAAACTACTGGAGGACAGCATTATCAAGTTATTCTTGTTGATTTATCTACAAGTCAAGAAGTTGTCCTGAATAAAGAACTTGTTTACAAAGGTTTTGCAAATTGGGATCCTATAACAAAGTCCTATCTCAGTGAACCTATTGATATCCCTGGTGATGGAGATGTTATTGGTGATGATATTAATAAAAATATAGATGTTGGGGATGACAGTGATACTGAAGTTTGGACTCCTGAATTGTGCAATAAAGTAAAACATCCAGAAGAGAATGAATGTTCACAAAACAAAGTTAAAACTGATAAGGATGACGAAAAATGTGAACTATTTAATGACTTAATTGAATCTATTAAGGAAGGAGATTTTGATTTTGAATTCACTCCTCAAGGCCTTTTTGAAAATATGTTTTTCCCTAAAGATCGGATACCTCTAGTAAGTATTAAATCTCATTGAATATATGCATGACTTTCAAGGTCTTTTTTTTTCTGATAAGCATCTCAGTTCACCTTTCTTTCTGGCTCAGCCTTCATATATTTCTAATGTATAAAAATCGTATGTGGACACCATATCCTTGTACTTCTATACAATTAAGTAATCAAATTGTTTTGCTGTACACCATTTAAAATTATTGCATTTGAAAGCCATATGTATTATTTGCATAGAAGAAAGCAAGAATGTCATAGAACATAATTTACAGATCTTTTCATAAAATCAAAAAAGGTCCTGTGCAAATCTTTTGTGTCTTATATATATGGGGAAATTTCCAAATATTTATATTTGCTCTTCATTATCCCCTCCCCAATTAGTCAATTTTGATCAGAAAGAGAGGTGTTGTCCCAACAATTCATAATGTGCAATTTCACTATTCTAAAGCTTGCAGTTTTTACAATACGTGGGATGTATATGTACAGACCATACCTACATGAGTTCAGGGAGAGTTAAAACAGATAATCCCAATAAAGTCTAAAAACCAAACTTTTGTGACTACATTACTTCATACATGGATGTAAAGATGATAACATCAGTGGAAGTGGTATCTCAAAACTTTCTATTCTCCAGACCAGTTTACCAATCCATTGTGATAAGGTAAATGGTTCCCTCCCTCCAAATACCTTCCTTGTGCTTCTTATTCTTTCCCCCTACATGCTTTCACAGATTATTTTGCACTCAATTGGAACCTTCATTCAGTTATTTCTATAGCCCACTCAGTAATTTTCTTTCTACTTACATTTCTTATTTAATTGAAAAGGTTTTGAAACTATAACCTGTTTGAGGTCAGCATAATATAATATTAAATTGGACAATAAAGTATTGTACAAACTCCCCGTGCTAATAATAAATCAGTAACAATAACGAATTATTCAATGAGTATAATAAAAGTCTGTCATGCAGACACTCCATATACTAAGCAGTTTTACCATGCACTGCAATATATGATCTTATCTTACCATCTATTCTCTATTCCTCCCACAGTAAGATGATTATGTAAACAGGAATTATAATTGGAAGACTAGAAGTGAGGGTTTACAAAAGGCTAAAACCAAAAAAATATAAGTAACCCATTTTGATATAATGCTTGTGGTGAGAGTGATTAATCAGGTTATTCAGATCATAGTTTTGTGGCTTCACAATTTATTTAAAAAAATGCTTAGCGCTTTCAGAAATTTACATTCCCATTATCAGAGCCACAAACAAAGCACAATAAATATCCTTATTTATTGTGCTTTATTGTTTGTAGCTCTTTTGATGGGAATGTAAATTCCTGAAAGCTCTAAGCGTGTTTAAAAGTAAATTGTGAGGAGCCACAAAACTATGATCTGAATAACCTGATAAATAACCCAGCTAATATTTGAGACAGTGAAAACATGTATAAAACGATAGTTGATGGAAATTAAAATTCGAACAACATTAGTTATTTAAAAGTTTTCAATCCGATTCCTTGTAATGAACGCATTTCTAATTTTCAAGTTCCCCTCCGTCACTACCGAATTCAGCCATCATCAAATAATAAAGTAATTGTCACATAGTTTAGAGCATCAAATTTTAATTATAAATAATAATTATTTACAACACTTTATTATGAAAAATTCTTAAATATGTTTTTTAAAAGAAAATTTATATTCTGTAAAAGGTTAGTGAGCAAATCTGGTGACTACTGCTTAAGTGAAATTTTAAAAACGATATATAAACTTCTATTTTGTGGCTAAGTGAAAGGAAAGCCAAATTATTTATTAAACATGTTAAACTGGTGCTAGCGTATAATGCCCAATCTTTATAAATATTAAATGTGTGTACAGGATTATGTTTATATTATTTACTACCTTCATAAATTACTATGTATTGAAAGTCATTATCTTTTAGTAGATTTATTACTTTGTTAACAGACAGGTAAGGCTTGAAGTATCCTTGATTTGGTTTGTGGTATTTATGTGTTTCAAAGTTTTTGGTGTTTTCTGCAGTCTTGTATAACATGTCCATTTTAGTATATGTACTGCTAAAGCAGGTACATTTACTAAAATTGGATCACTAAGTGGATGTTTATAAATAATATGTTGTCACTTTGAATTTTCATTAAAGATACTATAACTGCTGGTTATAAACAGTTAAGTAACCAACTAAAATGTTTAATATGATGGATGTGGAGGGAGTTAGTTCTTTTTATTTATTTATTTTTATTGTACTTTATTTACTGGGCTTTTCTCTGGATGATTTTTCAGCATGTGGTAGAGCTATTCCATTATAACATAGTAATGGGCCAACTTTTTTCATGCTAAGGTGTTTCGTGTGAAACTATAATGAAGTAAAATCTACACTTTACTTGAAAGAAACTTCAAGTGCAAAAGAGCTTGTAGATTCCCATTTAAAACCGATTCTTTTAAAGTATTTAATTTTTTTTTAAAAGAGTAAATTATTTTATTTGTATTGGCTTTGCATCTAAGCTAAAGTGTTGGCTTTCATCTCACTTGGTAAACCTAGAGTGGTGGGTTTGTTAACCACCCTGGCAATAGGAGTTTATTTAGTGACGACCTCATTAAATAAAATCCTTAGTCCCACTCTGGCTAGAAAAGGATGGTGATAACCCATCCCAATAGCCTCAGTAGCACAAAGTGGATGTCAATAAATAACAACAATAATAGGTATTGTTATAGCAGTTAGGTTATGTGCTTCTCAGTCAATCTTCACATTTATTTCAGGAAAGAGGTCTGCCAGCTCCTCCAAACTTACAAAATGAAACTGTTAAAGAGATTAGTGAAAATGACGACAGTATTGTAGGCCAGATACTTCAAAATCTTGAAAACAATCGGCTAAAAGCCATCGAATTTGGTTCTAATGAACCTGAAGTGAGTCATAAGGACAGTGCTTCCCATAATAATGAAAAAACTCAGTCTGAAATTGATTCAGAGTCTGATAGTGAAAGTACTGGCTCTCAAGGCACAAGTGCAAGTTTTCTTTTAAAAGTATTTGATCCTATTTGTCATCCATCAGTTTTATGGTCTCAAAATGTTACTCATGTAAAACTGAAAGTGGATGTACCTGAAATTACTGTTTATGAAGTTACGTATTCCGTTTCTAAGCTATGTTTTCAGTAAGTACTATTTTACTATTTATTTATTATTATTAATATTATATATATATATATATATATATATATATATATATATAAATTTATATTTATTTATACACACACACATATAGAATAAATCTGGGACCATTTTTTTAAGTTATTTTTTAATTGTGCAAAATAAAAACATCATTTTTTTTTTTGAGCCTTCACTGCACATTACAGAACAAAACTGTTTAACTTTCTTATCAATACATCAAAAACATAAGATCCAAAAAACAATATTTATTTAGTAGTATTTCCTTGGCCATCTATGTCTGTATCCATGCTAGATGGACCACTTTCTAAGTGATAGATGGACTCCTATATGAAATTAAGGCATGGAACAAGAATACAAAAGGCGAATGCTTCTTGAAATTCATTCATACATATGATATATATGATATAGTCTAAAAAACATTTTAACAATAGAAATTACTAAATTTATTATATTGAATTAGAATATTTTTTGAATTCTGTATTGTATACTCGAAGATGAAACTTAGTATTCATAATTTCTAAAAAGTATGCTATATGATGTATAACATATTAATAAATAGCTGACATAACAATCTCTTTCACATTATTTTGATTAAATGATTTATGATATTTAAACATATTTACATTTCTGAGAATAATGCATCATTAAAAGAGTAAGCAGTAAATGTAGTGCAAGTCATTATCATGTAAAGATTAATGATTAATTAGATACTGTCTATTTGTTTTTACATTATACACCATTTAATGTTTAGTTGTAGTTTAATGTGCATATGAGAAAAGTTATTTTAATTATTATTAAAATTATTTCTGTTGGATCTATAGATTTCTAGTAACTATGGCAAGCACTATGCTTCCCTTGGGCTTTCGCAGAGTAAATGTGAATCATAAAAATATAAATAATTACTCAAAAGAAAACCATTTCCCACTTAAATTCGTCTTCATTATATAGAACAATGTGAAGAATGTAAATAACAATTATTGATAGTGTTCATCATTACTACGTATCATCTACCCCTTTCCTGCTAAAAGCCATTTGTGCCTAATAAAAATGTATATAACAAATCTTGCTCAAAATATCAAGATTTTTCATTTCAGGACTGCCTTATAACTCCCAATCCTGTTCGTCTCTACAAATGTTAATATAGCTTATAATCATGGAAAATCTAATGTTAATACACATACGTATTGTTTAGTTCGGTTCTGTCATTAGTTACCAATAAAATTGTTGACTCCTGCTATAGCTTTTACCATTTGTCTTTTTCATACTTTGTTGTACGACAAAAGTGTATTTAACAAAAGTTACTTTAAATAACAAAGTTTCAAATTATGTTATGTGCATCTTAGCCGGAAAACCAATAGGAAACAAAATATTGTGATTTTTCAGTTTTGGCCTCCCTTATAACCCCCACTCCGGTTTGTCTGAGAATATTAGAACAAGTTGGGCTTGTAGTAGTAATACACATACCAAGTTTCATAATATTCGGTTCAGTAAATTATTCGTGAAAAGGTAAACAAACAATCTGACAACAAAGCCTAAAATTGTTGAAATCATTTCAATCTCATATGAAAGGAAACGATTTTGTGAAATTAAAAAAAAAAAAAAAACCTAGGCTAACAAAATCTCTATATTTAAGCATTTGTGTAAATCTTAGATTTAATTGTTAAAGGCTAAAATTGGATCAGGACAAGCATAAGCGTAGGAGGAAATAAAAAAAATCAGCCAAGCCATTTAGAAAAAGTCCGTCTGGCAGGGGCTGTGTAAACTAAGGAAATTTCCTATGTCCCACATGAAGTTTTACAATAGAGAAATCTACATACTGGTATCACAACACCATCTTGAATATGGGGGGGGGGGGAATCAACAGAACGTATTTGCATATATCTCACAATGTAAAAGGTTAGAAGGCAAGAATGGAGAAAGGTTAGATTGCATGAGTGCTGAACAGTTATGTAAATGGCCGAACTAAGCCGAAAACTTGCGGCAATAACCGCACACTCACTTAATAAAAATGCAAATATCTTGGTTAATATTCAAGATAGAGAATAAATGTATATAACATTATTTATAGTAAATTTAATTTGCAATAAGATTGGTTCTATACAATTTTTCGATCGACGTACAGTAACGGAGATATTTCGAATTTTCAAAAATCCCCCCTTCCCGCTGGTCCAATTTCAGCCATTAACGAACTTGATCTTTCTTTTTACATAAAAGATTAAATATTGAGTTTGGTGACGATTAAACAAAAATTGCGACCGCTAGAGTGTTAACAGACAAATATAATATATATATAAAATTGTAACCTATATCTGTACATTGATTTTTTTCTCAGAATTTCACGATACTTTTTTGTTTCACATGTCATAGACACCATGTCTGCAATTTGTTTCTTTCATGTATGTTTGTTACCTTTTCACGGATAAACGGCTGGACCGAATTTTATGAAACTTTGTATGTATATTACTACTAACCCAACTTATACTTTAGGTTATATTAATATTCTCTGAGACGAACAGGAGTGGGGGTTGTAAGGGAGGCCTGAATTTAGAAATAGCGGTATTTCGTTTTCTATTTGTTTTTCTGCGAATATGCACATAACAAAAGTATTTTATTTTTTTATTTGAAGTAACTTTTGTAATATTCACTTTTGTCTTATAACACAGTATAAACAAGACATAGACTAAAACTTTAGTGGGAGCCAACAATTTTATTGGGCACTAACGATTGAACCGAACTTAAAAAAACTCAGTATGTCAATTAGCATTAATTCATCCATGATTATAAGCTATATTACAATTTTTAAGTTCGAACGGGAGTTATAAGGGAGGCATGAATTGAAAATTGAAAATCTATTTGTTTTTCGATAAACGTGCACATAACAAATGTTCTTTACTTTGTTATTTAGAGTAACTTTTGTTTTATAAATTTTTTTGGGAACAATACATGAAGCAATTAATTTGCGTAAAAATATTGATACGTTCAACAATTCTTTCCAATATGAACTACCAGGTACCTCATCTGGAAAAATTATTTCAAATCAATGTTAATATTTTGTCCTTAATAATTCAAATCTATGCATAATGCACAGGAGACGGGAAATATGACAATATGGTAGGCAGTGAAGTCTTACATAAAAAATTAATTTTATTAATAACAAATCCAGAGCAATGACGGTTATAGACCCTAAACACTGGGACGGGTAAATGTCAAAATATTGTGCAAAGTAAAAGCCTTGCCAAAAAAATACCATCACCATTCAGGCTCAAATAAATTCCCGGGTGAAGCCGGGTATCTGAGCTAGTATATATATTATTTTGAACGGACCTCATTTTTGTCATCTCCTGGGTAGGATCGATGGACATTTGAAGAAAATATTTGAAAATCGCATCATGAGTACGACCATAATAGCTGATTTCCCCTAAGGGAAATCTGCTGAAAAGTTAAATAAACAACTAATTGTAAATTCAATTTTGTACAATTATTGTTCCATACATTTTCCCCCACTGTGAATCACACATTCACAATAAGCCAATATATCACAAAAATATTCAAGCTTAAATAGGACGAATTGTTTTCAGTGGTTCTTTATACAAGATATATTGATAGATTTATGATGTTATGTCATCAATGAACATATTATTAAAGATCTTAATTTTTATTTGACCAATATTATACTATACTTGATATTTAACCACTTCATATATGAAAACTAAAGTTTGTGCTCATTAATAATAAAATCAAAGCAGAAGTGGAGGATTAGGGAAGATAAGTCTTAACACAGGAGCTTTTGTAAACTAAGAAGATTTCTCACATGTTGGTAGGACACACTACTGACACCATCTTACCATTTCAAAATAAAAATGAGTAGAAACAAAGTATGAATAGCTTAATATTTGAGCTACAAAAAAATGTATACAACAATAATTGTAGAGCAACACTAAGTTCAATAAGACTTTTTGAATTTTCAAGTTCCTCCTCCCTATAAACCACCCACCATGCCAGGTTTGATATCAGTCATTACCAATTTTATTTTTTAGTGTTGAGTGAAATCCTAAAATCAAGTACAGTACAGATCAAATAAACATTTTCGAGTTAAGAACATAAAATATGAATTGATGACATCATAATGCAAGGTATTTGCATGTACCCCATCTAGTATAGACCTGTTGAAAACAGTATTTATAATATATATATATATATATATATATATATATATATATATATATATATATATAAAATTTATAATAATTTAATAATATGTTCATTATGACATAAAATCATAAATCGATTAATATATCTTGCATAAAGCACCACTGAAAACAATTCATCTTATTTAAGCTTTAATATTTTTGTGATATAGTGGCTTATTGTGAATGTGAGATTCACAGTGTGGAAAAATGTATAGAACAATAATTTTATAAAATTGAATTTACAATTAGATTGTTTATTTAACTTTTTTCTAAATGACTTCACCTGATTTTTTTATTTCCTCCTACGCTCGTCCTGATCCAATTTTAGTCATTAACAATTCAATATAAAGATTTACTCAAATGCTTAAATATGTTAGCCTAGGTTCTATGAGTAAAAAATAGATAATTTATTTTACATTGTTTCTAGCAGTTACCTTAGGGTTTACAAAGTAACCATTCCTTTGATTTTAACTTTTTTAATTGGTGTTATACTTTTTCCAGAGCGCATATTGATAACAAATACTACTGGTTTAACCTGGACTTCTTTGGACCTATATGCCCTAAAACAGTGGAGTGTAAACCAAAGGGACTATACTTTGACATCAAATTAGAAAAATATGTCAAAGGTAAAGCTTTTGTAAATTCTTATTTCTTTTTGTGATATTTTGATTCTGTGACTGAGCACTCCTTATCAAACAAAATGGTAATTATATTGTAGATTGAAGTTGGTCATTAATATTTTTTATATTTTCCCTGAAAATCAACAGATACTTTCTGAACTGCCTTATATTTACCTCCCCAGTATAATCTCTTATTTCTTAAGGAGACAACCTCTGAATAGCCAGTTAGTTATACATCGCAGGAGTGGACTACTTTTTTCTCTTAAAGTTATGTCTAAACCCCTTAATTTAAACCTTCCAGAAATGTACTCCATTATTTTATAAAAAGTGTGATACCCTAAATCCTGAAAACACACCACATGTATTTTGCAAATTTCATTTTTGTTTTTATCTTAGTGTTTTTTATTTCCCAGCAATAGGCCAAATCCAATATTTCCTCATTTCAAAATTAAGTTGTAATGAATTTCCTAATGGAGGAAATATAATTTCATTCATATAGTCAAATACTACAAAAACAATATCCCCTGTTGTATGTATTAGGGATGGGTATCGAACTACAAAACATCGATTATTGACAACAGATTAATATTTGCACTAATTAATCGATACGTCGATTAATCGACGTCAAAAAAATCGATTAATCGACAAAACCAAGAAAAAACAAATTTCAATATTTATATATATGTTAATTGCTAGTTATGTTTATATTGTTATTGAGGATTAACTAACCTCTTTCAATTATCTTTTAACAATTGCAGTTACCAGACAATCGAAGGTTTTACACCTCTTTTTTGTTTGAGCTTACTAGCAAATTTAAAAAATTAAAAAAAATATAAATTACATTTCAAAAATTAAAATTTAAAAACTTAATCTAAATATTGTTTAAAAAAATTTTTGTTTGCACTAAAAATATTTATTCAGCAGGGTACATGTTTAAAATTAAGGTTTTTAATTTTAAATTCTAATTTTTGAAATGTAATTTATATTTTTTTTTAATTTTCAAATGTGCTAGTAAGCTCAAACAAAAAAGAGGTGTAAAACCTTCGATTGTCTGGTAACTGCAATTGTTAAAAGATAATTGAAAGAGGTTAGTTAATCCTCAATAACAATAAAAAAAAAATGTTTACTGATTGAAATGTAGCTAGTATTGAAAAAAAATCGATTGTGGAAAAGTTGAACAATTAGCTTCAAAATATGAAAAATTAGTCTCAACTTTCACTTAAGAAAAAGAAAAGAAGAAAAAAAAATTAAGTAATCGTGATTAAAGCATCGATTACCAGATTAATCAATTAATCGATACCCATCCCTAGTATGTATGTATTTTGAGCCCAATTTGTTCTGGTGATTCTGAACCAAATTCACATTTCCATTGCTCCTTTTCGGTTAATATTCCCTTTTAGAGCCCCCCCCCCCCATACACATTCACTCCCATATAACAGTACACTTCAAACAAATAAGACTTAGCAAATACTTTTTTGGTGCCATAATTTAATGCTTGTTATTTAAACTCCTTTTACTTTGGGAGGCTTGCTTTCATTTCTATTTTTCACTATTTTTTTTACCTGATTCTGCATTTCTTTTAATTGATAATTTCTGCTGCCATGGATTGATTTTAATTTATTCGATAAAAAAATTTAAGGTCAGATTGTTACTATTTTATTCTATTGATAATTTATCAATTTCAGGTGAAAAATGGCCTAGACTAACGTATAAGGATGAAAAAAATGCATGGATAAAAGTTGACCCAGATTCTTTTTCAATAAAAAGTAAAAGTTCTGTTATAGATTCTTACATTGAACGAGGTATGTATATACATTTTTTTATTTTTTTTTTTTTTTAAACCTTATCCATTTCTTATTGCTCTAAAATAATAATATACATCATTTATGAATTATGGATTTATCTCTTTGAGAACTATTACCTTCACACATTTAAAATCTCATTTCTATTTCACCATATACTCCATGAAGTATGAAGTTGTGCATATTGGCAAATTTATGCACACCAGGGATATGGACCGATGATAGAAAGTCTGAAGTAATAGTTTTTGAATTCCATATTATCTAATGATTGATACTTAAAATAAATTGTAATGATTTTAAATTATAATGTTCTAAGCTCATTCAGATTTACTTCTATGCATTTCATCTCATTTCACAGGAGAAAAAATGCTGCATGAAAACAAGCATCCTTGCAAAGTTGATTTTGAAAATGTGTTTGCTCTTCAAGGGCCTGACACAGATTCAGATTATGAATTTGAAGCTAGTGACCACTCTGAAACAGATGAATATTTTGATCTTCGGGATGTTGAATTAGAAGTTGGCGACCAAGATTAATTATTTAATGCAGCTTCTTCTGCTGAAAGATTCTACTGTATACAACAGAAATCAAAACTGAAGACTGAGCGTAGATCGTTAATAGCTGCTTCATGGTTTTATTTCTTGTATAATATTGTATAACTTTTGATTTTGTATTGTATAGAAATACCGGATTCCTTGTACTCATTTTTTATTCTTGTATTAATATTACTTTTTAATAGGGTTTTTCATAAACCCTAATTGACAATTGTATAATTAGCAATGCTTTGTTTCTTTAAGTTTTGTTGAAATATTGGAGGTAAAAATGAATCCAACTTTATTATGTAAAGATGGACGTATAATTTAGTCCCTTTGTAAATTTTAAATATTTATCCTGTACTATTATACATAAATATTCATTCTTATATAAGAATTAAGTCTTTCTTTGGCTGTTTTAATTGAATAAGGCTGTTTATTTTTTGTAATAAGAGAATATATTTTATGTTCAAACAAAAAAGTTACAAATATAATTATGTTTCTCACAAAATATTTACTTTGTATTCCTTACATTATTTGTTTTGTTTTAGAAAAGACAATGGCAGTTTATGTACCAATGGTGTAAATATTAAAACAACATTTGTGTTTATTGTATGAAAATGATAAATTTTCATTTTGCTGCTGTAGGTGCAATAATTTTTCCACTACACTGATCAACCATTTACTCAGCAAAATGTCACAAATTAAAGCTGCCGAAAACTAAACCTCATATCTAATGAATTTCTTTGCCTTCTTTTAAGAGTAGTACTATCATTTACACAAACACTTCAACTATCTCAAAATTATAAATTTTGACAATTTACTGAAAATTTAAGATAATGTTCAGTTTCTAAGGAATTTCAATCGATTGCTTTGATGGATTAATTCGAAAGCTACATAAAAAAAAATTGTTTTAAATTATCTTCGATTGACAATTATTTTTTAATTGGAATTGGCTGATGGAGGAAGGCATATAGTTCTGTGGTAGATTTCTAATAATCTCTATTTCCCTTTTACTTATGATATCGCTAATTTAAGTACACTCTAGTGTTCTGCTGATTGAATAATCACTGCCAAACATGATGCTGCTTTTTGAGCTGTACACCAAAATTGTGTGTATTTCATGGACTTTTAAAAAAATAAATGTATTTTATCATTTATTTATTTATTTTACTTAGCATTAGACACTGTTAAAGGTGATGCAGTAGTCACAAGGAAATAACTGAAAATGATTTTGAACCAATACCTGGAGCACTTAATAAAAATACGCTTAAAACAACTTTTTTGAAATGGTTCATGCTGATTGTAGGCTGTAGAAAAGTAGTCGAATTTTTTTCCTCTATGGGGCCAAATAGAAAATTCACTTGTGAAAAAATGGCCTATGAATGCATTTATACAATTACATCAGCTAGGGTAGTCGTATTCCTAAAAAGTGCTTTTGGAAACAATGTGTCCTGAGACAAGGACGAAGTCAAGTCAAGAGTCTCTATGATGTACTTGTGTCCTGAATGAGAGGCATCCTATGAAGTGGAACAGAGATGGGATGTAGAGGCCATAAAGAAAGAAATTAGTGTTTGTGGAGTTGACCTTTTCCACAACTGTAAATAAGTATTTATATGAAGGGGGGGGGAGGATAAACATACACATACAAGTCTACTTTATAATTAGGTCTATTCCAAGTAATATCACATGGATTCTTACCTTTAAAATATAGGTGGTATCAAGTTAAAGATTAAAAAATAATGTGAGCAACTTTGGCAAAAAGAAATCGTATGTTTATATATATAGGCAATTTTAATTAAGTCCCATCAAACATTGTGTATACATTTTTTCTAAAATATTAACATATTTAAAAAAAAAACAATAAAAAATATCAAGCAATTAGTTTCAAACATTGCCATATAATTTCTCACGTAATTTACTGAACCCATAGATTGACTGACCATTTGACTTTCTAGAAATGAAAAGAGAAAAAAAAAAATCAGACAAACTTTTGTTTAGTTTCGATTTTTTGGGACTTTGATTATAAATGCCTCATACATGCACAATAGTGTGAATAGTAGGTGAGCTTTAAGGGAATTTATGAAGACTAATCAGTGTAATGTAACAAAATTTACGAAATTATCTAATCCCACTGCAGCTTGTGAAAATAAAAATTCATGGTGATATAACCAGATTTGTGTAAATTGATATCTATAATGCTTAAAATTGCTCTTTAAGAATGTAAATGACAAGCAGCTCTCCAAGCTAGCATTGCAATTGTAGTAAATTTGAATAAACAATTTAATATCACAAAGCTCTTATCAATCAGAATTAATAATTTAATATTTTTAAACCTACTAAAATGAATTTCAAAGTTTAAGTGTATTGACTTAGAGCGAAAATTGTATTGTTCTTCAAAAGCTCTGCTTAGTTGGCAAGAAGGAATAAAAATGAAGGTAATTTAAATTTAATAAAGACATTAAAATACAGGTAATTTATTAAGCAAAAAGAGTCCTGAAATAAATGAAAAATAATGTACTTCAGAAACTGAAATTGATATGAGCTATTACATATTTTTTTCCTCCTTAAATAAATTAAATTATAGGCATGTCATATTGATATAGAGGTGGGATGTGGAGTAGTTTATCCTCATGAACCATCATCATTAGTACAGGGCAAATCATTAACACCTTCATTTGACCACAATGAAACTTGAGAGTGAAATGAGAGAGTTTCCTTCTTGGCAGCCTCCTCAAGAACATAATTTCCTTTCACCTGAAAAAGAAATCACCTTGTATTTATTATTATTATTATTTATTAACGTCCACTTTTTGCAACTTAGGCTAATCGGGACGGGTTATCTACAGGTTACCGCCCTTTTCTAGCCAGGGTGGGATTTTAGGATGCTATTTAATGAATTTCGTCACTAAATAATTTCCTTTGCCCAGGCGAGAATTGATCTTGCCACTCTAGGTTTACCATGTGAGATAATGGTCAACGCTTTAACTCACATGGCCAACCTGAGCATTAATCCTCAAAATATCCTTGACTTTTCAATAATAAACTGTTTTTACTTGAGGTAAATAATGGATAAAACTGCCTCATCTAATAGGTTTAAAAATTTCATTTAACGGTATTTTACTCCCTAAACAAACATTTGTCTCGTCACCACAAATCTTACTACTCCTCAGGAATAAAATTATTACAATCAATAATATGAAAACACTTTATGAATCATTAAACAATTTAGTGTAAATTCCGAACTGTTTATGAAGATTACTCCTTATATTCATTTTACTTTGTTTGATGGACAGTAAAGGTATTCCCCTCAGGGTGTAGTGTAGTAGCCTACAATTGTGTGAACAACCCTTCATCACTGATGCCAAACATATGGCTTACTCATTTCTAATTTAGCGGTCTAGCTTTGCTCAAACAATTTTGAAGTCATCTTTTCAATTTACATTGCAGTTCTGTAGCTGGCCTCTCCTCTTCTCTTGATGTCCCTTATTATTTTATCCACTACACTTTCTTATTCTTCCAGTTACATCTTCCTTTACTCAGTGGTCATTCAATCATAATATATCACCACTGGGGGAATACTGTTGTTAAATATCTGAGTCCAAGTGGAAGTTCCCCTTCATAATAGACTTTCTTCAATGAACAATATTTATTCGTTAATAAGAGAATTCTTGTAATACAATTATTTAAATGAAAGCCACATAGAGTTTTTAATATTAGAAAATGAAATTAATAAACCCAATGAAACAATCTTCTAGAATTATATAATTTCATTAAAATTTACCTCAGTTGAATTTTGTCTTTCAGGAGGAGGATGAAGGTACTCATCAATTGAGGCCCGCTCAGCAGCAGCCACTATAATATCTCGTTCAGATTCACGAGCTTCAAGACTGAATATACTTTCTTTAACCTCCTTTGCACACCTTTGGTCGATTCTATAAAATAAAATATGTAAACTTATTTCAAGAATTTAATTGCTTTGTCTCCTTAGGGCAATTCACAAAAGTCCCTACCGAAGGACGTAAACTAAGTAATAAGCAGATTCCCTGTGTACTGGTATAACGCACTTCTGAACATATCTCAACAAATATTCTCTATTTTAAAAAAAACTGATGAGTAGAGGGCAGGGTTACTGAAATAAGAAGGTACGAATAACTAGCTTAATATACAAAAAAGTGCATAGAATAACAATTGTAGACCAACAGCACTTTAACAAGATTGGTTTTATAATATTTTGCAATCTGACTCTTAACAATGAAGATATTTTAAATTTTCAAATGCCCCCCCTCTCTATTCCATGTCTGATTTCAGCCAATAACAAATATGACCTTTAGTGTTGACTAAAACGGTTATTTATGAAGTATGGTATAGATCAAATAAACATTTTCGTAATAAGATCGTAAAATCTTAATGGATGATGTCATCACACAACGAATTTGCATGTATCTTGCATTATGCAAGAAATCAGTATTTGGAATTTAAGCTTAGAATAATGTAGTTCAGATATAGCAGCTTATTGTAAATTTGACAAGAGTAGGAGAGGGGGTTTACTGAAGACTGAAAACTAAAAAAATCCAATTATCTCGGTTCATATTCATCATAGAGAAAATATTTATAAAACAACATTTATTGGAACATTAACAATAAGATTGATTCTATACAATTTTTTGATCTGACCTATAATAATGAGCATATTTCAAATTTTGAATGGACCTCATTTTTAGCATCTCCTGGATAGGATTCGATGGACATTTGAGGAACTTTTTCAAAAATCTTATCATGAGTACAACCTCAATAACTGATTTCCCTAAAGGGAAATCTGCTAATAAAATAGATTATTTCATTCAAATAAAATGGGTCTATTAAAGAACATAATTCACGGGAATGACAATTGGACATTAACTCATTAAATAATTTGTTCCAGTTTGAAATAATTATATTAATGTTATGAAAATATTATAAGAAATATGGTGGTCATGAGGATTAAATAAAGAAGTTGGAAAATAGGCTAAGTATTAATTTGTGTTATTAATATATGTTGAAGGATATTCCCAAAAGAAAGAAATGTTCAATGCTTTATTATATATATATATATATATATATATATATATATATATATATATATATATATATATATATATATATATATATAGTTCTGATCAGACCTCATTTTATTCATCTCCTAGATAGGATCGAAGGACATTTGAAAAAAGTTTTAGAAAATCGTGTCATTTACATCCTCAATAGGAGAATCTGCTAAAACAGTGTTGTGAGTACAACATTCTGTAAATCTTGATTTATAGTATCGGCTTGAATTATTAGAAGATTTTCCTTAATATGTTGAGGATGCTAGGTTGTCGATAAATTTAGTCCTGTGGCCGAGCTGAAGAATACAAGGTAGAGTCACGCCACGGTGGCATGAGCCGTTCTCAACACGTTAAGGGAAATCAGGTACTGAGTTGTACTCATGACGCGAATTTGAATAATTTCTTCATATGTTCATCAATCCAAAGAAATTGTGTCTTTATTTATACAAACATTTTCTCTGGAGGGCACATAGATGTATGCACTATCCCCAAAGTACCATTTGACTTATTGAACTATATATAACAGCAAACTAAATAAAACATGAAGATGTTTTATTGAAAAGAACGCACAATTTAGAGAAATTTTCCTTACTTGTTAAATGCCAAGGAACCAACATGATTCTAAGATATTGATTATGGTATATAGATTTCTACTGATAGTATAAACGCTAAAACTGAAGTTGTTCATCACTGATCTACTAAAGGAGTATTAAAAACATTTGAATAAAATGAATAATAATAAAATGAATAATTCTGTTGAAGTCAGTCTCCAAAAACCTATATTTGCAAATGTAGCATAAACATTAATTATGTTACTTTTCTTCTATTTGAAACTTTTTTTTTTTCCACAAAGCCCTGTAACTCTGAAGATTATTTCAAAATATTCATTATACACAAAAAAAAAAGGATAACTATTTTTAAAAATGGAAACTTCAAAAATACAAAATATACTTGCATCAAAAGATTTACGATTTTTATTTACCTTGTCTAATAAAAAATTCTATTTAAAATCTTTTATTTTGTAAATAAATAGTTAATCTATCATATTCTAAAATAAGGAACATACTTATCATATATGACAGCATGAATTCCCAGCTCTTTCAGATGTTTAATAGTTTCAGTATCATTGTTATCATCGCCCCAGCAGAAGAGGACGAGGCCAGCGCGTTTGACGTTTTCTATCTGGGAAGAATCCCTGAGAAGCTCCTCTGTGTGAACATTGATTCCCTGAGGAAAAGTAACGTGTATAAACCTTTTCTACTACTAGCTCATTCTCTCTCTATTTTTTTTTTTTGTCCTCATTCCCCAGACTTTCAATTAAGTGCTATAAGAACTTTCTTATTTAGTGATTAAGAAATGTATTATTTGTCCTTAGGAATCAATAGGTGTCCTTTATTGGTTATAAATAACCCCCTATCTCACTATTTGATTATTTTAAGATGATATCCCTAGTAAACTAAATATTCAAATTATTTATACAGACAAATATAACTCATTTATTGTCTAGTTTGTGCTATTGTGGTTAATCAGGATGGATTATCTAAAAGTTACCACCCTTTTCTAGCTAAGATGTAACATTTTATTTAGTGAGTTATTTCAACAAAAAACATATTCTATTTATAAAATTCATATCAAACGGGTGCAGTAATCATTGCCAAAAATAACAAAATATAAATATTTTGGGCTGATAAAGATATAATTCCATTTATAAAAAATGTATACAAAACGTATGTCAAGATTAAATTAGTTCCGAATCACAAATATCTCCAAATCCGAATCATATAGGCTGAAATACATATTTCTATTTACAAAATTAAACCATTTGAAAAAACATACATCAAATATAAGTGGGGTTAAATTAGTCCCAAATTATCAATAGAGGTTGACTCAAATTGCAAGTCTTATTCATTAAAAGTATAATAAACTCAAATTTTTAATTAGGTTAAAAGAGTTGTTTAAAAGAAAAACAAAGAAATTTTGTATGCCAAATTGATGTTTCATTTTATATCAAAGAATAAATAACTGAGCTCCTATTTAAATCCCAACAGTTTTAAAAAAATACTTACTTATTAATAATACCCATTACTATAGTCGATAATAATACCAAAACCAAATGATGGCGGTTAATAAAGAAAATAGAAATCATTATTCAAAACTAATTCAATACAAATGGGTATGAGTGCAGAAAACAAGACTGTTTAGCTATGGAAATTTTTCGAGCCTGTTATTTATTTAAATTGTTTCAATTAAATATAAAACATTATTCGAAAAGACTCAGTTCAGATTCCCTCTTAATACATTGTAACCAAATACTACACTTAATACCAGAAACTATTAAGAATCAGAAAAATTATGGAAATTCAGTTATAGTAAAACCCTAACCTTAAAGTATTTCAATCAGATGTGGAGCATTCTTCTGTCTTACTGAATAAATCTAAAAATTATTCCTTAATATAAAATCTTAAAACAAAGTAACTCTCATTTGTTCGGGAATTTCTTCTCATGTTATTTTCTTATCATGTTCCTCCTGTTGGTCCTTAACACTTTAGTATTCATTGAAGTAAATTATGAACATGGAATCAAGCCAAATCAATTATTCATATTACTAATAAATTGGTTATGTATAAAAGCAATTTGGAATGGTGGTGGTGAAGTGGGTAAAGACACTATACTCCCATACTAGAAGTACTGACTTTAACCCTTTTGACAGCTCCAGATGAGATATCTCGTCGGAGGGAGGCAACCCCACCAGCTCCAGACGAGATATCTCGTCGGAGGGAGACGAACCCCACCAGCTCCAGACGAGATATCTCGTCACCGTTTTCCCACTGTTTTACTGCTCCCAGCTCCAGACTATATAACTCATCCCGACTGTGGTATATCCTAGCGGATCCTCGGAGAGTTAATAAATATTTCTAGCGGCCACTAGGCTGCAGGGGTGTCTCTATTGGGCAAATATTTGTTCCGATCCCATAACTGTGGAATCTTTGGGTTTTCCAAAGAGGGAAACCCAACCCGCACTAATTTTTTTATGAATAAAAATATTGGTAAATAATTAAAATATATCTTCAAATTAAAAAAAAAAAAGGTAAATTATTAAAATATTACTTCAATTAAAAAAGTTATATATAAGATAATAAAATCATTAATCATTATTTCCTTCATAAATCACGTAATCTGTCATTACAATAGCATTTTAATTTATTGAAATAATGATATAGATATTACAGAATCATACAAAGAAAATAAAACATTAAGAAATAGTCGGAAAAGGGAGTGAGGTATTGAAGGAGACAAGCTGAGGAGAGTGGCCTTTACCCCTTAGCTTGGGAGGGTGATAGCCGGCTGGCCCTCCTCAGCTACTGGCTGCAACTCTCCGCCTGCCTCCTTAGCTGTTAAAGGGTTAATTGTCTGGTTACCGGACTTCTAGGTTTCCTATATATCCACTTTCCCAGCAATTATTGAGTAGCTACTAGAATAAAGAATTAATGATATTTGGTCAGTAATGCCACATAATACCCAAAGCAACATGTCAAGCTGACCAATTGACCTACCAACAAAGCAGTATAGCAGGGCAGGGAATCTTCATAGAATGATAACACAAAAATTTTCAATAACACATAGTATACCTTTTTGAAGAGAATGGAGTCTTCAGTTTGGCTATTATACAATACATTTATAAGGCATTTGATAAGATTAAACATTTTTGATAAGTAGATTTCTCAAATGATTAAGGAAATGGATTATGATGTAAACAAACAAATGGTATTGATGTGTGTAAGGTAGTAAATAGAAATATAAATCTAGATTTTTCAAAGCTATGAAAATACTACTCATATATATGAAAAAATATTTTCTTTGCTAGTTATATTTTTAACTGGCCTTATCCAATACATACCTAGATAAATATTAATTTCAGTAGAATATATCTTCTGTTCTATATTTACAAGTATCTTTGAAACTCAAGGAAGGCTACTTATATAGAAACTAGACTTTACTTCTGGCTCTTACCAATATATCCATGTTAACAGCAAAATGTACAGCAATAGGCACGTTCTGGCACCTTGGATCATGGTAAGCAGGATATTTATCTGTAATTCCTTGAGTAAGAAACATCACTGGGTATCTATTTTGCTTCAGCCTAATCCTGGAAGAATTCAATAATGTTGGAAAAAAAATTGAGTACTTGCTCTAATAGAAATAAAATAACAAAATAAAATAAAAATGAGTTTAAAAAAATACTATATATGCATTTATAATTTCATAGTATATTTACATTGAGCAAATGTCAGGGTGGAAGCAGGAGAAAATTATATTTCTGGACCTAGCATGTTTTAATACAACTTCTAGCACTGTATCTAAATACAAATTCAAATCAAATGGATGATATAGTTCATAAGTTCCATCCTAAAAAAAAAAAAAATATATAATACAAGGATGCTTAAATCAAAACAGATATCATTTATTCATCAAATACAAATTTAAGATTACTATAAAGTTGCTTTGGAACCAAACAAGGATGCTAATAAGCTATTTTAGACATAAGTTTAAACGCTGGGGAAGCCTATACTAAAACATTTGTAGTTTTAGTGTAAGTCTACTTACACTAAATATACATCCACATCCAACTTATTTATTTCAAAGAAACTTCACTATGAAATAATGTGTTATAAATTGGTTTAACTCTGGCAGTGATAACGTGGACTTTACATAAGGCACTCCCATTGTCGTTACTCCTTGTCTCAGGTCAGTCAGGCAAGATTTTGGGGCTATATTAAGAAGTGGTTCAGTTATAACCACACTGGCCTATGCCAACAATTTGTAACAGATGGTATATTAATTTTGGCATTGAACGAACAAATTCTTTGTTTTTCCTGAACTTTTTTATTGATGGTTAGCATCTAACAGAAGACCCGAATTGTCTAGCGATTCTCACAGACTTTGAACTAGGGCTCACTAGATCATACACAGCTTGTATAAACTCTTCTATTTCCAAATACAGGTGTATTTACTTGAAACCACCAGGTTTACCTTTATTTTATGGATTTCCACTTCTAGGGTAAAATTATACAGTGTAGAGTGATAATGGGTCTGCTTTTTCAAGAAAATGTCTATCTCCTCCATAAACCCTTTTATTCAACACTTGAGAGTTGTCAGAGATTCAGGCTTCCATCTTCAGAACAATTTCTTCGCACCAAAATGTTGGTGGCTTTTAAACACTTCCATACAATTCACAATATTAGCATGAAATAATTGACTCAAATGAGAATAGAAAAATCAGGATCGATTAAAGACAGTATCATAGACATGATACTTGGCTCCTCAATCATGAATCTCATTGGCTGCTGCAGTCAAGAAGTCAATAATGTTATTAAGGTTTATTCATGGAGCTGAAAAATAAAGTTAGACCTTCTTAAACCTATTGATCTGCCATCCAAGGGTAAACAGATGATTTAATAAAAAAATTCCAGAGTAAAAAGTTGTAGGTTTTCATCTCTAGTTTCACCATAGAGTGAGCATCTAGTATCATCAACACCAATGAATTGGAATCTTAATGTCGAGGATACTAGATTTTACAATGATGTAGATTCTTTAATTTCAAAGACATCAAAGTGCTGTTTGCAGGTTCTTTAATAACTTTTTAAGGACTTTGAAAGAGCGTAATAAAAAAAAAATAGGTGTCATCTGGAGATTACAACATTTGGATATGTGTCAATCATCCATGGTACATCAAAGTTGAAAATGCTCTATGGTGAAACTAGAGATGGAGGGAGACCTACAAATTTTTCCTCTGGCTTATTTAAATTAAATCAACTGTTTATCCTTGAAAAGCATTTGATCCAGTTTATCTTGGACACCCTGTATATATGTTCATGTATAATTCTACTAGCATTTTTTGATTAATCACACATTTAAATTTCATGACACATGGCTTGGGTCAATTCTATATTTTAGTGTAAAGATTATATCAACAAAAAAGGCTTGAATCTTTTCAAGGCCCCTCGGATTCGTCAGTTATTAGTACTACAATTTTTAATTGAATAGAAGGATGCTTAAAACGCCTCTAGATTTAGTAAATCACCTGGGTTTAAGATATTGGTGGCGGTGAGACAGGTTTTGTGGTGAAACTTCTAGCCATTCCTTAGAAGTGTGAGGCAATCGAATAGAAGAAGAATACATATGTTGAAAATACCACAAACACTGGAAGATCAACGATACATTGTTGTCACCAAAACTGTATTGCAGGTCTTGATCCTTTGTGGGATGTTGGAAACAAATATTGTCCAAATATTTTAAATATCACCAAATTTAGGTGGCTTTAATCTTGTGGAAGAGTTTTTAAGATAATGAATATAATAATCACAATGCAATATCAAAAAACAAGCTAGATGTAATTTCATACAACAAAAATAATTTTAATATATTTAAAAGAATAATACCTTGAGCTGCATGGTCCATTTAATTTCAATATTAAAACCAACACTAGGATCTAAAATTTCAAGAGCTTGTTGGAGTGTGGGAAAAGGTTGATGTTCCTCGAGGTGTTCATCAGAAAACTGGCTTTTGTTAAACTCTTTAACATGGTATAACTGAGAAAAATAAGAAAATTAAAATACATAAATAAAATTTTATTATAAGGATAGTTCTTAAAATATATAATAAACATATTCAAAAATATTATTTATTAGTAGATTTGTTTGGATGAAACATGTGATTTTGAAAAAAAGTATAAATGTCTGAAAAGTGAATTAAATAAATGAACGAGAATATTAATCTGTACAAACTAATGATTAGTTTAACAGCAACTATATAGTGTGGATATGGATGCAACAAAGAAAGCTTAAGTTAGTAAACAATAGGTAGTAAATTTTGAACATACTACAGAATGTGAACATTCAAAAAGGTTCTAATAAATTGACTAAAACATCTTTAATGAGCACAAAAACTCAAAAATAAGTTATTGACGATGAGTAGAAGACCCAAGTCAAACTACAATCAGATCCTAGTATTTCTAGACAACCAATGATACATGAATATGAGTTTTAAAAAAAATCATACACTGAGTTGACTGTTTAGCTAATTCAACAAACTAGAAGTATTGATCCACTAAGTTAACCTGCTTCAATATTAAATCATTGAAGCAGATTAACATAGTTTGCTCTTGCCAGACAAGCGTAAAAGGATTAGTTGAAAAAAGTCTCTGATTACTCACGAGGGGGGGGGACTCCCACACTGATCAATGGCATTTTTATTTATCTCTGACTATTTATTAACATAAAAGAACACCATAATGTCCACAACACTCAGATTTCAGAGCTACCATGTCAATATTATAACATTAATTCAGTTTCCAGAATTATGGTTACCCCCCTCCCCTCCCCCTAAAGTATGTTCCGTACATTCCATGTTTCAATGAGTAGGGGTAATTGTCTTTCCAGATTCCGACTTTAAAAAAAACGTGGGCAACTAGTGACTCTAAAAAATCCGACTTTAAAAAAAACGTGGGCAACTAGTGACTCTAAAAAATACTAAACAAGAGCTTTCTAAAAATCATTAATGGCAACGATGAGAGTGTGTTTCCAAGGTCGCCACACTATGACTCCCAAATGAAGAGTAAAATAGATTTTGTGGAAGCAAAGTAGGTGGAATAATGCAATGTAAAGATAAAAGTATGTTATTTTCCAGAAATATATGTGTGGCCTTTAAAATATCATGAACACTAAAATAGATGCATGAACATATACAATAGTGAGACTGTTGTCAAAGACAATAGGTCATAAAGAATGAGAATATTGATGTCACTACTCATTGTTAATGTATTCTTTTTATTTATTTTTGATCTTTTGTTACAAACATGTTCATTGTTGAGGTCATGACTTTATATATCGAGCTTTTACCTTAGTCCAGTCATGTTTCAAGATATTATAAAGTATATTCAGTTCTTAATAACTACTAATCTTTAGGATAGAGATTAAATAAAAAACTATACTAACAAAGCATTAATAACATTTACAGACAACTTAATAAATTTAAGGACAGTACCTTTGGATTCTTTTCAGTTCATGACTTTCATAAAACCACTATGACTTATTTATAGAAATTATTTGGAAACTCCAGTTCCCATAAATCTGACTAAATAAACTGTTATATACACAAACTAAATTTATTTTTTTGTGCAACCTGATGGGTATGGTAACAGCAAGGGGTTGTCATATACCGAGTATTTGAGGAAAAGCTGATGAAAATTTTACTATTTGAAGAAGGATCTTCATTATGCTGTTTCAGAAATAATTATTTCTGAAAAGAAGCCTTTAAAATGATTTATACTCATTTGATTTATTTTAAAAGCATTTTGTACAACACTCGAGAGGCTTGAAGATGGTGCATTCAAATCAAGTTCCATAACGAACCGGCGCACACTGGAGCAAGTGATAGGGTAAGCCGGACATTCATTAATATCTCTGTTTCTAATCTACTGGTCCTAGAATATTGATTCTTGTGTCATTTTAAATCACATCGAATACTCTATTGAACTACCTGATCAGCAATTTTTTAACCAATTTTGCCAGATGCGATATAACGGTAGGATGAATTTTAAATGTGTACATACAGATATGTATCGCTAACTAAGTAGAGAATTGTGATTTGTAGACACATAATATCAACATATGTTTAATAAATTTTTATTTTTTTAATAAATTGAAGTACACAAACGCAATACTAAAATTGTAAACAAAAATATATCTAGAATAAAAATTAATATGAGAATTTGTAAGCTGGAAGAATATCTAACATTTCTAAAATTTCAAATGTTTTTTCAAAGATCCGCGGGAGGTATAATACGTCTTCCGCACCGAAAGTGTTAACACTAAAAGTAAAATATTTAATGAATAGGCAAGTTTAGGCAAGATCTGACGACGTTGTAAATAAGACAATATACTCCTAAAAGCATGCCAAGTGGTATTTTTTCAAGCAAATACAAGCGATTTGCGAATTCAATTAAATAAAATTATTTTCAGCTCGATGTAAAAAAAAAAAAAATTAGAGGAATTTTAAAAACCTTTTGTGCCAGTTTTTGATTTGATATAATACCCTTAATATGTACTGGAAGCAACAATAATTTATAAAATGAAATAAGAGTTCACGACGAATTTAATAAGCCAAGGCTTTTTTTAACATAGCAATTATAACCAGGCATTATGTAAAGACCATTGCAATAATATGGCTAAAAATCAATCTGCTCAATTGAAAAGGGTTTATGTGGTACTAACAATACAATCAAATTCCCAAATTAAAACTTTTATTTTTTCCCCCAATGTCCAACATTACTGAAGGATCGCTCCAGTGTGCGGCGGTTTCAATGGCCTCCGACAACAGATATCAACGAATTAATACAGTATTAAGTATCTTGGACAAACACAATGTGAATTAGTAAAAATGTAAAATTTCCCAAAAAATTGGGCAACATAAACTTTAGGCTCGCTGGTGAAGATCCATTATCACAGGACAGGGGCCAAAATTCCCATACACATCCTCTCTGATTTTATTACCACAATCACAGTATGTACTTTCAAGGCCAAAAATTGCCCTTAGTGGTTTGGAAGAGTTAGTTCCCCAACTGGTTTCCAGCTAGGTTCTAGCAATGCACTGATGGTGAGGCTTGGCTTCAAAAGTACCATACTGTGTAGCGGTCTTAAAATGAAACTTTGATTTATCTATTGTGTGACTATTTTCTCTCCTATATTTTGACGACTAGGTCATTCCCAAAAAGAATGAAACATCAGTTTTCACCTCAATATCAACAAGTTTAAAGATTCAAATATTATACATGGCAAATGCCATAATAGAGACTTTAAAACAAATACAAACCTATAGTAAAAGTTAATCATGATTCATAAAATATCAAATTCAGCATACAACAATTTACAAATAATAATAATTATTTCAAATAATTCAATAAAAGAGGAAAGAAAAGTACCAGCAATGATTTACCATGCCCAATGTCTCATTATTTTATATATATTAGCGAAATAATAATGCTTATTGAAAAAACAATTCAAAGACTACATGCAGTCTTGTAAAGAGGTAATGTATGCATCATTCCTCAAACAAAATGAGTAATGGGGAGATTCAGACCAACTGGTTAGTTTTACAGTGAGTTGTTTTTCAACAATTTTTTTTTCGTATGTCTCATGCAAAATAATTCATACCATGCTGTTGCATTATTTTTTATGATCTAAAAGTAGGCATTTACAAAACCAATATATATATATATATATATATAGGGCAACCTACCTGCCTTTTATCATACTTTATTTGCAAGTGGTTACTTAATATAAAATATATCAATAAAGTAATAAGATAGTTTATTCCTTAACACTTTTCTAGCTAATTTCAAAAATAATTCATTTTTATTAACCAAAAGAAGTTTACTGAATCGGAAGATTTCATGATGTTAACAAAATTAATTATATCCTCTTCAATTATATACATTTTATTTGAATCATTTATTTTTATAACTACTGTACACTGAAATATCACAGAGGGAGAACATGTATACACCTCCACAGCCTGTGGGGCACTAAAATCAGAAATGCCTATTCACACCTGGTGGTATTCAAAGGGTTCACTAATATCAATGGCACAATCCTTTTCATTCCATGGAGTTCCAACCCATTTTAGCAGATTTCTCTTCTACTATACCTGCTGTTGATATTTTGCACATGCTACAATGTTTTAACATTTCTTCAAATGCCCATGCAGCCTACCTTGGAGATGACGAAAATTTTAACTAAATTATTGGTACTTTTCAGCCTACAATAAACCCTCACTCCTTCACATCTCACAATAAGAATAACCCAATAAATATAAAGGCCTATTTGAAACTTAAATACTGTATAATATTTTCAATGGATCTTTAGTATGAGAGATGCAAGGCTGAATTTTTAATGTATCACCAAAGATTACACACAAAATTCGACCCTATGCTTTAGAAACCTCTTTTTTATTGATCTATACCATAGACTATATTTAACCTTCAATTCATTCATTCATGTAAGCAAAAGATAGTTGATGGCCAAAATTGTACCTGTAGAGGTAAAATGTACAACCACAAATATCTCTGTTATTTTTGCTCTGACAGAAAAATGCAAAATAATCAACCATGTTGATAACGTAATGTTCTTCCATTGCTGCTCTATAACCTTTGTCTCTTAACATAAGTACAATTGTCATTTGCATTTTTGTCATTTTGTTTATTCATGCAATTTTCTCTTTAAGCTACTGAATCACTAGGCATCTCATGTCAGACTTAATAACTGAATTCCAATTTACAAGCATGTTGATATATATATATATATATATATATATATATATATATATATATATATATATATAAACACACTTTTACACTATGAAATAGTTTATTGTTTGCATTCATAATTGGAAAAAAGTAAATCATTCTGCAATACTGTCTTCACTAGATACAATAATTGTTAAATATATTTTCAGTAGTACCATCAAAACCTTGGATACACATTAAATTATAATCATATACTAGAGACAGTAACAACTTACTGCAATTTGAGAGAAGAAAATTAATTTGAGTCTTTAGAGAAGTTAAAGAGAAAAAATAAATGGACAAACTACTCAGAAAAACATGCTTAATGTGCATAGGAATAATGCAATGGGCATAAAATTAATTACTAAATAATAACATGCTAAAAATGTTTTTTGTAACATTCAAAATAATGCAGGTATCAAAAACCTTATATAAACATGTAAAAAAGCTTAATTTCGGAAACAAGCAAATTGATAACATAAGTTTGAAAAATGAAGGACAAGGAACATCTTATAAAAAGGTATGCTATTTGTTAGAAATACAATATTAAAAGTTGTATACTACACAATTTAAACAAAAATTAAATTCTAATAAAAAATTTGTTGTGATCTCTTTTTCAAAAGGCTTAACTTTATCTCAAGTAAAAATCTAGAACAATAACGAGTTGTGAAAACAATCATGCTTTTATTATGTATTTATTGATGATTTAGTATCGAGACTGTAATTAAGATAAAATCTCCTTAATGAGTAACAAGAACATTATCTTTGGGAATTATATTATTCACATGGAACAATATTAAATTATTATTAGAATAATAAAGTTTAAAATTTCTTTCACTGTTCAAGAAGTGATATATGAGATTAACAGTGAGGCTATTTGGATCAAAGATGAGCATCAAATAATAAGATTGAAAATGCATTTTTTTTTTAAATTATTACAAGTTAAAACAAATTTTAAACTAAATCTATTAGCATGGTATTCTATAAGAATACAAAATCTATTAACTCCTAGAAAATATCATAAGAATTACTTGTAGGGCTTATCATATCTGGATCACCTAAAGGTTGAATTTAGAAAAGATGCAAATAATAGAAAACAACAAAACATCCACCTTTTATGATAACCAATAATTTGCATTTTAAAACTGAGCGAACTCCTGTACATGAAATCCACCAATTATATTCACATAAAACAATCTTTCATTAATAAAAATATACAAACTAGCTTAATACAAGTTATAGGCATAGGTATTTAGTGACAGTCAAAGGAAATAAAATCTTTAGTCCTATCCTGGTGAAAAAAAGGAGTGGCAATTTGAACATAACTATCTACTAAATGAATCTTGCAGGGCCTGGGGCTCTAGCTCTCACTACAATCATCGACCATTTTGTGCGGTTTATAGCTAGGTTCCTCCAATCCTCCAATGCCAACAAATGTTTGAGCTCCATCCTCTCGAACTGCCCGAATCAATATCTTAATGGCACAGATAATGTCAGGCTCGCCATACAATTCCAAATAACTTTCTTAAGTCTCTTCTCTGAGCTCAAGAGGGTTTTCTTTGATGGTCCACATTTCACTATAGCAATTTTGTATATTGTCACCTTTGCCTTCCTGTAGATACTTTTAAAGCTGAGTCCTTGGCAGAGCGTAGAAGTATCTGTTCCATTAGACCTATCTGACTTTTATTTCTACATTCATTCTATTGCTCTCTATATCAATTCATCTCAGGTACTTGAATGTGCAACAACAAGAATCTGTGGACTTCCCAATTCAACAGGACTATCAATCTTCCTGGTCCATCTAGAGGTCCTTAACTTCTAGATTAGTATTTTCTAATCAACTTTTGAACCCTAGATCTAGAACTGCTTGTTCAAACTCTTCCAGAGTAACAGGTAATCCAGCAATATTTTTAGCAGCAATGAATACATTATCATCATATGCCATGTGCCGTTATATGCCTCAATTGTTTGTAGAATATTTATATTGAAATAAGATAATTTCTGCAGAAACAACAACAATAGTTCAAGGTGTTTTATACCTCTGCTAACAACTGTACTAATTGTAAATAGATATAATGAGTAAAATTAAATGCTTGTCTTAAAACTTCACACCACATTAATGAACAGTAGAGTAATTAAATGTCCAATTCATGCTTGGATTTTATAGAAATGTGGATGCTTATTCACCAGGTGCAACACTCCTCTTTTATGCAGGAGTGGAATGGGGCCATATTAATTGTCTTCTACAAGGTATATACAAGGTTGAGTGTATTCTACCCTCGATCCAAAGTGAAGATAATCATAATTTTATATTAATCAAATGAATAAGAGCATATATTACCGCAAATTAAAAAAAAAGGATTTGGCAAAAATGAAAAATTGTTTTGGTAAATAATATATAAGTAAACAATGTAAAGTTTTAAATGATATAAATATCATTTAAACCGTTACATTGTTATGAATTAAGAATTAAATTTGCTTTATTTAATCTCAACTTACTAACCCTATTTAGGTAACTAGTTTTGAATACTCAAGAGGTACAACAGAACCAAGGTGTATGATGATTTTCATACTATACTGTTGACCCCATAATAAAAAAAAATTCAAGTACAGCTGAGTTCCAGGAGGAATGGGAGTAACCACGGACTCACTGTGACCATTTCCAATAGATTGCATAAGTCATTTGTAATGCACTCTCTATATGTTTTGAATTCATGTTTTGCTTGGCATATACAAAATATTTCCTATGAAATAAAAGAGTGTAGAAATTGTACAGGAGTCCACAATAATAAGTGAATCAGATTTCAGAAAAAAAATGTAAGCATAAACTTATATATATATATATATATATATATATATATATATATATAAAGAAGAAGAAACAGATGTCCCATCTTTGATCTGAACAGTTTAGTGGCTCATCCAATAAGTTATGATTGAGGAAATGAAGCTTCAAGAACGGAGGCAACTGCATGTGAGAAAGCTTAATTTGGGGAATTGCATGCCCCTTACCGGATTATCAGAATCATCACCATTAGCAGAATCATCATGGTAGTGAAGGACTCTACTTGCAGGCAGCTCCTCGTTCAAATCCTAAATATATGTCCTTCCTTTAATAGAATTAATTTGTTCACAGAACCCTTTTTCTTAAGACATATGGCTATTTTATTGAGGCTCGATTAGAAATGCTTATATGCTTTTTCAATTATGAATTCAATGGTAAAATAAATTAAATAGTTTAAAATACTAAAAGAACCCTTATGTACAATTTTTCGAGTATTTTATAGTTAAATGAATGTATTTATTATTGATAAATGTTTCATCTGAAAATGATAACTAACTTTTGGTGTTTAGAAACAGAATTAATTTAAATCTGAATATTCGTACAAAATTATTTTATTTAATATAACTGTTGTTTTTCTTTTCCATACTGCAGAAAAATGATTGAATAAAAACTAGCCTGAAATTGCAAAAACAAATTAATTCTAGATCACCTAATGTAGGGAACTTGTCACATTGTGTTTAATTTTGATGAAACAAAATATAATTAACGAAAGCATGTGCACAGATAGATGCCAATGCTCACACATTATTAGGGGGAAATTAAAACATTGGTTTTAAAAATTCTACAAGCACAAAACTCTCAACACTGATGAAAACCTTTCAGCTCTTATAGAAATAAAAAATGCTTTTTTTTAATTTCACTGCAAAGAACACGTTAGAACACAATAATGAATGCACTAGGAGGCAAAAATAATTTTCTTACTTTCAGTCTTTGAAGTTGTTCCAAGGAAAGATCTTTAACAGGAAGTTGAATCATTTCTTCAGCTGTCACTTGTTTCTTCCTCCTCATGGCAATGGCAACATAAAAGTCATGGTATAAAACTGGTATAAGGTCCCTTGACAATTGTACATCAAATTCCACAAAATCAGCTCCATGGGACGCGGCACTTTTCAATGATGCAATAGTGTTTTCTCTCACTTCAGCACATCTTAAATAAGTAACAAAAAATAATACATAAGTAAATATGACAAAATTCTGCTGCCATAAAGTTTAATTCACTGCAGTTTATGCTGCAATAATTTTTAATTAATTAAAAAAATATAAAGTCCGTCAAGCAGGGGCTGTGTTAACTAAGCAGATTCCCCGTTTATAACTAAGCAGCGTCACGTTTTTGCATTTAACTCAAAAATTAAAAGTTCAATGAGAACAATAATTGGTATTTGAGCTTAAAATAAAGTGCTTCAGAACATAATGGAATATTGTTAATATTAGATAAGTAGGAGTGGGGGTATACTGAATCCCGAAACTGAAAAATACAAATATCTCAGTTAATAATCAAGATAGTGAAAAAATGTACATAACAACATTTATAGAAGATTAAATTTGCAATAAGAATGGTTCAATTTAATTTTTCGATCCGATGCATAATAGCAGAGATATTAAGAATTTTCGAAATTCTCCCCTCTAAACCCCCCCCCCCCTGGTCTGATTTCAGCCATTAACGAACTTGATCTTTCTTTTTACATAAAACTACTAAATATTGAGTTTCGTAACGATTAAACAATAATTGCGACCGCTACAGTGGTAACAGACAAATATATATATATATATATATATATATATATATATATATATATATATATATATATATATATATATATATAAGTCGCGATATTTCATCTTCTACTTATTTTTCGGCAATTGTGCACATAACAAAAGCTGTTTACTTTTTATTATATTATATTTTATTATATAATTAGATTAACTTTTGTTTTATAATTTTATTTTTTTTGTAAAATAAGGTATGAAGCAAGTAATTTGTGTAGAAATATTGATATGCTCAACAATTCATTCCAATATGAACTCCTCACCTGGATAAGTTAATTCAAATCCATGTTAGAATTTTATCCTTAATAATTCAAAACTATGTTATTTTGTAACGCCAGTAACAGTTTGCACCAAATAAAGTATACTGCCCCCCCCCTTCTCTTATCCCAAACATTAATTCATGAGAAACGCCGGTTTTCTCTAAGTGTATTTAATACATTATTTAATTAGAACGTGAAAAATATTTGAACAAACAGTTTTCGTATTGTGAAGATAATGTAATCTGATTTGTTAATATAATTTAATGTATTACAGAATTGATATCCTAAAGGAGTTGGCAGCACTGAGGCTAGGGAGGTGTCGAGCTACTTCCTTTGTCCTATCAGTTCTGCCGCTTCCCTGCCGACCTCATATTGGTCTATGTTTACATGATAATTGATGCTTACACTTAGTGCAAGCAATGTAATGTTATTCTCAGCAATGTAGCAATGTAGAGTTATTCTCAGGAATGTGAATTTGTTTAATAACCATAAATAAATAATTTAAAAGGATGAATGCTGGGGATGTGCACCCAGTTATTTCTGGTATTTATTAACTCTGCTCCGTTAATGTATGATATACTTTACTAAATACCAATATAAATATACAGTTTACAATCGAGACTTACAAAAGAGTATTTTTAATAGCGGTTATGACTTACCTAAAACAGCTGTCACCATTAAGCTTTGTACCGCAACAAGGGAAAGGAACTTTTATTCATACATGCTTTGGAAGATGGAATACTTTCTACGATTATGAATTATACTGTTCAATACGTAATAAAAAAAAACGACATGCACAGGAGACGGGAAATATAAAAAATATTGAGGAGAGGGAGTCTTAACAAATAATTTTATTATGAACAAATCCACGGCAACGACGGGTATGAACCCTAAAGACTGTGACGGGGAAATGTCAAAATATTGTTGAAAGTAAAGACTTGCCAAAAATATACCATCTTCATTCAAGCTCAAATGAATTCCCGGGCGAAGCCGGGTACCTTAGCTACTATATATATATATATATATATATATATATATATATATATATATATATATATATATATATATATACAGTTTTGAACGGACCTCATTTTCGTCATCTCTGAGGTAGGATCAATGGACATTTGAAGAAAAATTTCGAAAATCGTGTCTTGAGTATGACCTCAATAGCTGATTTCCCTTAAGGGAAATCTGCTAAAACAGATTTAGGAGTGTCGTGTAGGAAAATGCATGAACCAGAGAATGAGGCATTTCAAAGCCAAAAATACAAATAAGTATTGTCAATTTATTTAGAGTAAATGCACGAAAAAAATTAGTTATATGATATTTTTTGATCTAGCAGGCATAATTATCATTTTACAGTTTACTCCTTCTCTTAATGCACACTCAGCCAATACTGAATATGAAGTTTGGTAGTATTAAAAAAAAAAAAAATTGTTGCCAGAGTTTTTATTTTTTTAGTCACTTCATGAATGTATCCTCAAAATAGATGATTTACTTAGAGGGAAATCTGTTAAAACAAAACACCTAGTAATAATAAACAATTCTTTTGAAGATCATGAATGAATTCTAAAAATGGTGCTAAAACTTACTGCTTTATATCGCCATTAAATGAACCACCTGCACCACGATGACCAACATCTAAACCACGCCATGTTTCTTTCCACTGCCGGTGAAGAGAGTATTTCAAATCACAAGTATAGTTAGTCGTAGGTTTTACAATGAGGTATTCCACTGTTAAACATATTGATAGGTGATAATATATAGCATTTTAGACAATTTATAAGGGGACAAAAAAAATATTTATTTATATATGACTACTAAATCAACAATTGTGCTCTATTCCTAACATACTAAAAATTCTGTGCTAGAATGAATAGGATGATCACTTTGAGTCTTATAAGTTCAAATTGAGATATGATAATACTGATAAATTGCTTTTCTGGTTTCCAGCAAAAATTTAAGTCTCACCAGTGCAAAACATCAAGCCTCAAATTGGAGTTTTTTGAGATATCAGAAGTGATCAGAATTCATAAATCTCAGTCAATATGCAAAGTAGAGAAAATGTGTATAGTACAACATCTACAGAAATTATATTTACAAGCACGCACGCACCCACCCGCGTGCACATGCACACACTCACATGCACGCACGCGCACACACACACACACACACACACACACACACACACACACACACACACACACACATATACAAAGATATACACACATACATATAATTTTGAATAGACAACATTTTCTTTATCTACTATGTAAGTAGGATATATGGACATTTGAAGAAATGATTCAAAAATCGTACCATGAGTTCATTCACAATAGCTGATTTCCCCCTAAGGGAATCTATTAAAATGAAACTTTTAAATCTCATAACGTAGAATAATGAAACTTACATGATACTTCACCAATCGGTCTGTGTCGAACACTAGTAATTGGTACTGAGACTTGCCCCTCACTACGCTTCATGGCACTTGGCAGGATATAAGAAAAACCAACATGGTAAGGTGGTTCTTCTTCCTTGGCATTTTGTGAAAACATATAAAAATCTAAGAGTATACCCTGAAAACAAATTAAAAACAAGTTAGTAGTAGTACTGCACTTCAGTAGAAATATTTTGAATGGGACTTTTATGAATTTGTTGTAATGGGTGATAAGATTTTTTTTGCCAAGTAGTAGAGTGAAATGATTAAAACTTGAAATTGGAGAGAAATAAATTTATCTAAAATTATGTGTCAGAAGGCTGATTTGAACCACATTTGAGCGATACTAGGGAATTTTGACTCTACAGGAACTAAATAATACCAGTCTGATTTAATCACAGAATAGGTCATTAATCCTTAGTATACCATGACAATATATAGTTGTTTGGGATTTTAGTACCTCCCAAACGATGAATATGTATACATGTGAGGCTTGGTAGTTCTCCACCAATTAATTAATATGCTAACTTATTAGTTGATTGATATATAATATACAGAATACTAATTACAAGTAAACCATAATAAAAGACAGAGGGGTAAAGAATGGTATGTGATGAGAGGGGACAGTTTGGTGGACATGTTGATAAAAGACAAAAATAGCAATAAAGGAAGTTGAAGTACACATAGGTGTTTCTGATCTATTCATGCTCAGCCTTAGTTATTGGATGGATCCTAAGTATAAATAACCAATAAAAAAAGTCTTCATAAATGTTTATATAGTAGTATTAATAAAAATACAGGCAAATGAAATAAAATGGAGTAAACTTACAATAGTTTCTGGATGGAGAACAAGTATTTGAAACACAATGAATTCATCTTCATTAAAAGCTAGACCAAATTGATCTTGAAATTTAAATTGGCGTTCTCTTTGGTTCATAACCTTAATAAAATAAATCATTAATATTAATACATTGACACACACATATTATACATATACATTGATAAACAATTATTAAAATATTAGAGTATTATCAATTAAAACAAAGAAGTAAAGTCCTGCTGCGTAAACTAAGATTTCTTACATCCTGGAATGACAAGGTGATCTCTCATCTCATTATCTATTCAGTATTTCTCCCGTAATAAAAAGCCTATCCAAACAGAAATTGTAATGTTAATTGGAAATGAGACTTTTAGTGGCTCAGTTACTTAAAGTTACTGCCATTATTATTTATTAACATCCACTTTTTGTAACTATGGCTAATTGGGACAGATTATCGACAGGTTACCACCCCCTTCTAGCCAGGGTGGGACTAAGGATTTTATTTAATGAGTTCACCATTAAATAAATTCCTATTTGCCCAGGCGGGAATCGAACTCGACACTCAAGGTTTACCATGTAAGATTAAGGATAATACTTTAACACATTAGCTGCAGGTGGACAACTGGTCCTGCTGACAAACATGTGATGTATAGGTCCCCAGGAACCTATAGTTATCTTATTTGTAGAAGAAGCAAAAAATTATCTGTACAAAATATAAAAGCATTTACAAACTTCGTTGTTGCTGTGAACATTTTAATTCTCATTGAAGAAGCTTCTGTCAACGCAGTAAGTCGATACTCATTTTACACTTTTATAACAGTTAACCCAATTACTCAACCAATCAGTTTGGTGCATGCAATTAAATATGGGCTAGGATATGTAATGTATTAGACTTCCAATTAATGACCTTCTAAAATCGACAATTCCCAACTTGTTTTGTGAAACGGCATTATAAATTATTCACGAATTATACTTTACAATCCCATAGCCATTAAAAGGCTATACAAATTTCATAGTTCGGCTTTGTTGTTTCAATCCAGTTTCTTATTCTAGGTTTTGGTGTATGTAACCTTGGTAACTCTCGAACTGCATAAGCATTAGTTTCTGTGACAATGAAATCCAATATTTGGAATCAATAAATTTCAAATATACACCAATTGGTTTGCTGATCCCCTGGTCTAAATTTATTTGGGATTTTTCTCTAATAAAACCAAAATTATTATAAGTATTTATGATACCCATCCGAACTCTAGGAATCACAAGATCGCTAACTGGAATCGTACAAACACCAGAAAGAAGTATTTAATGCCACTGCAGGATTCCAAAGTTTCACTGTCCTCCAAGGATGGAAGATGCTTGATACGTTTTGTCAATATCAGTATCATCACTGTCAATCAAATTATCACAATCCGACAAAGTATTTGTACAGAAATTCCCAATAAATGAAAGCCTGGTAGACCGAGAACTAACAATGGCATGATTACTGAAGCATGCAAAAGTTTCAGTTGTGTTATCACTGGTTTCAACCTGTTCTTGAAGAACTTTAGCCACAATTTGTAACATTTGATATATAGATCTGTCATTCAGTACACCTATATTATCTCAACATTTTCAATGGCCAATTCTAGACAATTATCAGAATTCAGAACAGTACCCTATATAAATAAAAATATTTGGCCGAATATCTACAGGGAAGAGGCACAAAAGTTGGGCAATATACAGTGCAAATTGGGAAAAAAATTTAAATTCAATTCAATTATCCATCAATACATCTGAAGACAATATTGACAATATAATAAACCACTCAATCACTAAAACCATTATAGATGCTGCTGAGGATGTCATACCAATGATTAAGCAAAGAAATAAAGCTTTGAAATGTTTCCGACACTATCCGACAACTAACAATCTCATCCATTACAAGAAATTAAGATCATAGACTAGACATATATTAAAAATAAAAAGAGAGAGTCATGGACTCTGTGAACAACATCAACTCCAATACACCTATCATTACAGTCTGGAGGAAGGTACAGGGTATTAGTGAGAAATATAATAATGATTATCCAGTCCTGGAAATAAATGGAAATATTACTTATAACGCAAATGAAATAGCTGAAGCTTTTGCTGACCATTTCCTCAAACGATAATTATAATGAAACATTTCTAAATACCAAAAATAATTAGTCACCAACAAAATTCAGTATAGATGAAAATAATTCAAATGAATTTTATAACCTTCCCATAACCTACTGGGAAATAAAAACTTCAATTCAATCATTGAAAATCTCTTAACCAGAACACATAACACAATGCTTAAGAACCTGCCAGAATCTAGTATACAAGTAACTTCCCAAATGACTTGAGAAAATCAATAATTCTACCTATCCACAAACCAGGGAAAAATAAATTGCATGTTAACAGTTACAGGCCAGTTTCGATAACATTGTGTTTGTGCAAACTCATGGAAAAAGTCATAAATAACAGACTACTCTGGATCCTGGATAAATACAACAAATATCCAATGTGGTTTAAGGAAATATAGAGCCACAATGGACCATCTTGTTTCACTGGAAGCTGAAATCCTTAATGTTTTTATTAAAAAAAGGGAATGCAATCTTTTTCGACCTAGAAAAAGTCTTTGACACTACTTGGAGACCACTGATACTTACACAACTAGAAGAAAGAAAACTATATAGGGCACTCACGTGCTTTATTGAAAACTTCCTAAGAAGCCGCACTATCAAGGTAAGAATCGGTGATCAACTATCATCAAAAAGAGGCATTATCTATGGAGTTCCACAAGGAAGCGTTCTAAGTGGAACTCTCTTTTCCATAGCATTAAGACACCGAAACTTATGAGCATGTCTATTCGTGGATGACCTAGCACTACTTTTTCCCTTCACAGATTCCAACAAAATGAAAGAAACAATACAGAACATCCACAAGAGATTAACTGAATGGTCTCAAAGCAACGGCTTCAAATTCTCCCCAGAACCAAAAACCAAATGTATTCTTTTATCGAAAAAAAAACAACACCCAGTGCTCCACCATCTCTTCACTTAAATGAAACCTAACTATCTTTCATAAACAACCACAAATTCCTAGGTATAATAGTAGATACAAATTAACATCACTTCCACATATTAAGGAAACAAAAGACTTATGCATGAATCATCTGAACCTATTAAAAATATTTGCAGGCACAACATGGGGAGCAGACAGATTTACACTGTTAAAGATATATCAGAGCCTGATCCAGTCTAAACTAGAATATGGAAGCTTTGTGTACAGCTCTGCTCATATGAGACATCTCAGTTTGTTAGACTCTGTACACCATGCCGGTCTGAGACGCGTCCTAGGAGATTTCCGAACTAGCCTCGTTATTAGTCTGTGCTGAAGCACATATTCCTCCTCTAACTTTTAGAAAACACTAACTAGCAACCAACTATATTAGTGGATTAGCTTTCCAACCCAATAACCAAGCATATAAATACATATTTAATACGAAATTTAAGAGAGACCATTTAAATCACCCAAATAAACCAGCTCCGATTGCAATAAGACATTCCAAAAATATAGAAGAGATCAAAACATTAAATACAACAATGGAAACCTTTCTTCTGCCATGGACCTACATAAAGCTGAAAACCGACTTATCCATACTCAACAACAAGCAGAGGAGTCATTGATACCCCTCCATATGTAATCCAAACCATCTTCTACCAAAAAATATGCAAGAAAAGTGATGGCATATTAATATACACTGATGGATCAAAAGACGAAGACTATGTAGGAGCATCAGAAATTCTCCAACAAAGTACGCGGAAATATAAACTCCTGAAATATTGCACTATTTACACTGCAGAACCATTTGCCATAAAGAAAGCTCTGTATAATATAATGACAACCACCTGGATTTAACTTCACCATCTGTACTGACTCTCTCTCAGCAATTAAAGGAATAAACCAGCTTCATTCCACATCTCAACTTATTCTATGCATTCAATCCCATATAAAACCTAAATTAAATCAGAAAATCAGTAGAATTGTTGTGGTTCTCTGCACATGTCGGGATAGATAAAAATGAAGCCGCAAACCAAGCAGCCAAAGAAGCAGGCCACTCCCAAATACCTGTAACACCTATTTTCACCAAAATTGATATCCAAAAATGGTTCAAAAATATCATACACAAAGGATGGGAAAATATGTGGTCTGAGGTCGATAATAATAATAAACTAAAACAAATAAAACCAGTTTTAAAAAAAATGGAACACATCTGTAACCCACCCCTGATACCCACCTAACGCACTCACATCTGATATTAAGAACGGAAGCCCAAATGTGCAACCAATATAGAACATCTATCACCTTAGTTCATATCATTGAAGAATATCCTCAATATGCAGACCTCCTAAGATAACACAACATGCAAAGGTCAATGTCAACTACACTTGCAGAAACTGAAGATATTACAACAAGATTACTTCAATTCCCTAAAGAATCCGGCTTACTTACCAAACTCTAAAACCCACTAAAAATGAAAAATTAATAATGTGAGGGACAAAAAAAAAAAAAAAAAAAAAAAAAAAAAAAAAAAGGATTTTTTTTTTCACTCTGCAGACAGTGCTAATAACCTTTAGTAGTTGAGCACCAAAATGCTAATCCTACTCCTTAATTGATGATGTCATCACACAAGGTATTTGCATGTATCTCACACAATAAAGGTCCATTGAAAGAATAACCAGTATTTAAGCTTGGAATAAAATACACATGTTATATCAGCTTGTTGTTAATAGGAGATATAAGTAGGAGTGTGGGTTTAATGATGGCTGAAAATTAAATTCATCATGCAGTTATTATGATTTATGGGTTCTCCCCATCCCTCGATTTTCTCCCACTCTAAGCCCTCCCCTTCCCCTGGTTTCAACCATTAAAGAACTTGATCTTGTGTATAAGGAAATCAAATATACACAAAAACCCTAATAATCAACAATAAAATACCTATCTGAAATATTGGTATTTTCTCTCAAGCACCACTTTAACCAGGACCAGCTCGACACAATTTTTATTAAAGATTTAAGTATTCATGAAGCACTTTTAATAAAGGACTATTGTAATAAATGAAAACATTTTATTATCTGACCCTTCCACAGAGTCTTGATGATTATTACACTATACTTGGATCAAAATAATTCAAAGAATAATGATTCAGTATTATAAAGTAGAAGGCAATTTGCTTTTGACACTAATTCTATCTGAGAAATTATTTGTAAGAAATATTTTTTAAAAGGAATAGTGAATTTTAATGCTATTTATACTTACAGCAACTTCTGTAATAGGCCAATAATCAACTTTGTCCGTTAAATCCATGGTTTCTAGACTAAGACAATCATCAGCTTGGCTGATTTCTTGCTGAGCACTATTATTTCGAGTCAAATTTACAAGTGTCACTTTTACATTGATCTGTCAATAAATAAAAGCATAAGTCAGGACAATGATAATACAAGATAATAATTACTAAATTAATGGAATGAAATTGTGTTTTACATTAAGGATGACAATTTGTAAAAAAATATTGTTTCAAAATTCTATCTCATTAATTATTAATACTTCTTGCAGGAAGAAAATAAAAAGTTATGAATTGTTTAAACACAACCAGGATTGATAAGAACTTCATGTTAATATATTAAGGATATTATTTATATTATTTATTAACGTCCACTTATGCAACTAAGGCTAATTGGGACGGGTTATCTACAGGTTACCACCCTTTTCTAGCCAGGGTGGGACTAAGGATTTTATTTAGTGATATATTAAGGATAGTAAATACCATTAGGACACGAGAAGGCATAAGATATTACTGTGTTTCTCAGCACCCTTGTGGTGTCTCATCTGGCCAAAAAAAAATATGTCAAAGCATACAGACTCGAATACGTCAACACAAAATGTCAATCCCTCACTTATAAAAATGTTATTTGTTCATAGCACTTTCAGGTCACCAACCCATTTTTTAAAAACTTTACGTAGCATTATTTTAAAAAATATTAACCCTTTCCTTGCGCAAAGCCACTATAGTGGCTTTGCGCAAGAAAAGGTTTAAAATTGCTAGTTTTGTTGTTCTTTGTTCCAAATTTTATTGAAATCTGAAATGGTGAGGTAAATTTTGTATTTGAAGTGTGTTTTGTATTGAAACACCCGGATTAATCTCTTAGTGATACAAGATTTTTTTCCTCTCACATAAAAATAACAAAAGTTGTGTGAGTGTGTGTGTGTGTGTGTAAAAGGAAATCACTTTTGTCATCCACTAGGTAGAATTAGTGGACATGAAAACCAAGAATTGTTTTCAAACATTCTGCTATTGCTTACGAAATTTGCTTTTTGATTTGTTACAGCTCAATTTAAAATAACTGAGCACTTTCAAAGATATTATTTTTAAAAAAAGAATGTAGATTATAAGTCCAATATGACATTAAATAGATTAGAAATCATGCATGACAGCAACCAAATTCAAGGAACCTGACTGTTTGTCTATGCAACAAATTTGTTGCTGTTACTGGTATTGACATCCAGCATAACTGAAATTTTAACTATAAATATTATAATATACTTCGGAAATGTTACAGACTTACAGGCTTTCCTTTAAGTTTTGTTTTCCATATATTCAAGTTGCTATTAAATAGCTTTAATTGAATAGCAGTTTCAGAAGTAAGCCAACCTCTATCAATTCTTTCTTTATTATCATAAAATCCTAGAGTTTCTAATTCATTAGTATTCTGCTCAACTGAAACAAATGAATAAAATTAATTTAATTTTCTTTTTTTTTATTCTTTGACTAAAAACCCGTTTAAAGAGAAAGGTGATAAAACATTATAATCATTCTAACATACAATCACCATAAACTTTCAAATTATTTTTTTTTAAACTAATAGCATTACTCGCTTTTAACTTTTTAGTTTGGTTTACTTGTAGCTAGACCTCTCACACAAACCTCTAACAAATAATTTTCTGAGGGGGTAAATGAAAAATTTTAAAAATCAGTGATTTAGGGATTTATACAAAGGAGAATACGATGAATGTTTGTAAAATTTTAAAATAGGGTGATTTTGATCTTGCAGACACTCCTTGGTCAGGCAGAACTTCCCAGGGTGGTAATTCCTAAATAAAGGAGTAACTCAAGCCTAACCTGTATTACACAAAATGAAATAAGGTAAACATTTGCAACATCCACCACTCAACTGGAGAGTGTGGAGCAACTGGTGAGCACTAAGTAGATGGCTTAAATGAGTAAATTCAATGTATGGGTCACCCATGTAAAGGAGGGTCGTAATTTGATGAAATGCTTGCTTATCAAATGTCAACAAATTAATATTTTTGAAGGGATTGATAAGTGAGAGTGAGATGTTATGACGTTTGTGGAAACAATTTGATCAACCTCCCCAAGCAACATCAAAAGTAGGTGTTGCTACGATTTAAATAAATCACATTTTTTTTTTTTTTAACCTTCAAACTAAACAAAATCGAAAAACATAAATTCAATTTTCTCAACAACCCAATACTCATGGAGCCATGCCAACAAAGTAACTTATCTAATAAATATATGAAATAAGTATTACTTCAATCAAACAATGTAGAACATAGACTTACTTTTCTTAGGTATCAAACGAGGTTTCCGGTGAGTTTCCCACCTACGAACAATGAACTGCTTTTCTGTAATTTTATTTCCATCTGGTTCTACTATAATACATATCACATATCTATATTCTATATCTCTTTTAAGGGGTATATATACATTTCCAGACCAAATACTTTCATTGCTGAAAAACCAAAAAAAAAAAAAAAATTAATGATTTCCAAAAAAAAACATGTACAAATAATAATTACAATTATTAATTAATTATGTAGACAAATTCATCAGTGATACTGGTGGTGTAAGAAAACTAGGCAAACGCTATCAATACGAGGATCGTCTCCAAGCCTTTTGATTGTTGAACTGGGTAGTTGTTTTTAATTTCATGCATTATAAGTCCTGTGATTGGCTACTGGCTACCAACGCTTAATTTGGATATATTTTTGTCAGAGAACAGTTATTTACATGACAGTACAGGTAGACCGTTTGTCCTATTTACCATTTGGAGTCACTATAGGATACTATGGTGTGTGTGTGAGAGTGTGTGTATATGTTTATGTATATCAGGGCGTTGAAATACTAATTCTCATTTTAAATTACTGTTATACATACATAGGTACAATTTGTTGGTGAGGTTACATCTCTATCCCCTTCCCGTTATTTATATCATGAGCTCCGGCAGTTATAATAAAGAATAAAGTTTTGTTTATTTCTCTCCTCTTTTATTTTACCCAATATGGGGGCGGGGGGTTAGCTAGTGGCAAAAAAGGTGTGTGCACATATACCACATCCCTCAGAAAACTGAAGGTAAAAATATGTGCAGATTCGATGCCCACAAAGGGAGAACATTAGTTCACGAGTTCATCCCAGAGCATGCTAGTTTGGCAGTGCTTGTGGATCAGCAAGAGTCAAAAAAGTATATATGCCTGACAGCACACTGGGATGATTAATGATTATATGACTCTCTTATATCCAGCCTGGAGTAAACTGACGACTGCCCCTCCCCCACAGGTACAATGGGGCCCACCAGTCTACTGGAGACAATTCATTCCAGGTCCTCCTTGGTTACAGCGGATTGTACATCTCAGTACATAAAACTCACAAATCCCTCGAGTCTCGCTTGGGTGTGCTAAAGCTCTCTAAGATCTAAATGACAACGGAAAGAAAAGAAAAAAAAGGACATTGCATGTCCCTAAAACCCATTCACTCACTTGGAAATCAAGATTAACTGTCCATGGGAACAATTAACAGGTGCAGCCTGAAGGCACAACAAATCTGGCAAATGTAGATTATATAAGTGTCTATCTCTCAAACAACAGAAGGCCATGAAAAATTAGACTCTGATTACTCACAGATTACATAATGAAATAAAATCACTTATTATCCCAAAAACCTTTTGATTAGTAGAGAGAAATGCTATGAAGTAATAATTGCAAATAGAACTGTTCTACATGAAAAGTAATCCTCATCATTGAGAAGGCAAGACAAGAAGAAAGTGGCTGAAATAATTGATATTGCCAGTCATATTTGTAGACATAGTCTACGTCTACGGATTCTGCGATGGCAATGCACGTCAGGCAGTTCGGGAATATCGCAGACAGTTTCCTGACCGAGAAACCCCACACACAGGTGTTTTTACCAGCACTTTCAGAAGGCTTCGAGAGACTGGGTCCTTCTCATGTAATCGTTGTGGAAACCGTATGCAGGCTCCGATGGAAGCTGACCTGAGGCGGAGGGAGAGGGTACTGAGACACTTCAATACCAACCCTAGCACAAGCGTCCGGAGAGCTGCTTCAGTTCTAAGCATACCAAAGACAACCATTTGGCGCACATTAAGGGCTGACCGCAGGCATGCTTACCATGTACAAAATTTAATACCCGCTGATTATCCCCGCCGATTAAATTTTTGTAATTGGTACAAAGAACAATTGCAAAACGATGTAAACTTAAGTTCGAAAGTAATCTGGACGGACAAAGCGACTTTTACACGTGCGGGCATATTCAATCAAAGAAACTACCACCTTTGGGCACATGAAAATCCCCGCGCTGTTAGAGAATTTCACTACCAGCATGAGTTTTCTGTAAACGTGTGGGTCGGTCTTTGTTATAATCGCATAATAGGTCCCGTATTTTTACCTGCTCGACTTCACGCTGAAAGTTATCATCTATTCCTGGAGAATGACTTACGGGCACTTTTGGAAGATATCCCTTTGGAAACAAGGCTTGAGAGCTGGTTTCAACTCGACGGTTGTCCTGCACATTACGGAAGGGCCGTACGAGACTGGTTGGACATCAACTACCCAGGTCGTTGGATAGGACGAGGTGGGCCGGTGCCTTGGCCTCCCCGGTCTCCGGACCTCACACCACTAGATTTCTTCGTGTGAGGATACGTGAAAGAAAATGTCTACCGAGAGCCCGTCCGCACAAGGGATGACCTCATTGAGCGCATCAGAATGGTTTGCAACCAGCTCACCGCAGAACAATGTTTAGATGCAGTGCGATCTGTGAGTACGCGATGTGATGCATGTATTGCAGCGAGAGGCCAGCACTTCGAACAACATTTAAGTTGATGCTTTAGAAATTAACGATGTAATTTTAGAGAAGGTAAAACCTTCAAAATTTTCAGGGTTTTTTTTTCTCACTAAAGTAGACCCATATAAAAACTGAAACATTTATGTTTTCCAAGTAAGAATATTTAATTATTTTATTAATTTTCTAAATTTTTAATCTTTTTTTATGTTTTAATCTTCAGTTATTGTTCATAATGTTATCTACTTTAAATAGGTAATTTTTTTTATACTATGAATATTTGAATAAAAAAGTATTTATTATTTTTTCTTAATAAAAAATAATTTTTTTTTCAATTACCTTTCTGTTAGTATAAGGTTAGAATACAATAATTGTATTGGAATAACATTTATTGCTAAAATTCATTCAAGGAATAAAATCCGCTCTTCCATTGGCCTTAACTAGTTTTTGCACAACTATTTTTAGTTTTTTGTGATTTTCTCGAAAACGAGGCATATGCCAGAGGACTTTTTATTTTAGTTTTTCGATCCTCTATCGATCCCTAAAGTTTGGCCGTTTGGTTTGAGGACACCCTGTATATATATATATATATATATATATATATATATATATATATATATATATATATATAATTTGTTTTCAGCCCTCGCTCCCTACTACTCATCTGTATTTTACATAGACATAGGTAATATGTTGAGATAAAATCACATTCTCCTACTGAAAGACAAGTTCTAGCACATCACGGATTTTAATCTATTGAGTTCTTTCCCTTAGGAAAACCAGCTATTGAGGATGTAATCCTGATAGAAATTCGGAAATATTCTGTTAAATGGCCATTGATCCTATCTGGAAGATGATGAAAATGAACCCCGTTCAAATTTATCTACAAATACCAGGGCGATTGAAAAGTCTGAGAGATTCTTTGCTAATTCATAAACAAGCCTCCATTCATAAAAATTCGCTAGTATTTTCGTTTGTCATATTATTTTAGATGATTACTATTAACAATATGTTGGACAGTCTTAAATTACTTTGACTAGAAACAGCTGTTGTTTATCCCCCCTCCCTCATTTTTTAACATGAGTGAGGAGTTAACCCTTGAAATTTGTGATGTTCACAAAATGTCTATACACGAGTACCACAGTAAAAATCAAAGAATTGGAATTCACTGATTTTTGCCTGATGGAATTCAATATTTTTAGTAAAGCAAAGGTCAAATTCATTAATGGCTGAAATCATATACGGAGAAGTGAGGGTTTAGAAAGGTTTTTGTTTCTATTGGATCTTTAGTATGTGATATAAAAGAATACATTTTTGACTTTATATCATCAATTAACATTTTATGATTTAGAGATTTATTTTTATTCCATCAATACCAAACTCAATATTTAACTGTTTCATGTAAAACTGTAGATCAAGATTGATCAGCCTGGATGAGGAGTAGTTTAGATTTAGAAAAGGAGTAAAACTTACAATCACAAATATCTCCTTTATTATTACTCTGGTCAATAAATGTTATATAATCAATCTTGTTGACAATATAGTATACTACAATTGTTGTCATTTAGATTTTTCTATAAGATGACAATTCACTGAGTTATTTGCATTTTTAAATTTTGTCTTTCATTGAACTGCAAGTCCTATGTTTGCTGATTTTATTTTAAACAACTGTACTACTAAAGATCTCCTAAAGATCTGCTAAGTATTGCTAACATAAGGGATTTAGAAAGGGAGAAAAAGAGATTACAATGTACACATGAGGCCATCGGTGCTGGTGTGTCATACAATCACCTGGGGAAAATAATTACTTTAAGTGTGATGGACTTTTAATGTTATTATGCTCAATTACCAAGGGTTCTACTCTGTACAAAAAATAAAAAAGTACTTCCGGAAGAAACCATAGTTTAAGTACTATAAAGAGTCAAAAAAACAAATTATTAAATATAGAAATAAGATAATAAGAAAAGTAAATATAGAAATAAGACAATAAGAAAAGAAAATATAGAAATAAGATGTCTTACCCATCTTCCAAACTTTCCTTAGATAAAATAAAAACTTCATCATGTTTCCAATTTCCTAAAGTATCACAGTTACCAGTCACACAGACTACTTCTCCAGATGTTACTTCAGCTCTGACCTTGAATGTCCACGGTCTTCGAACATTGTCATAGACCTTTTCATCCAGGTACTGTTGGGCTGTATCTGTATATGTACATTTCTTCAAGTTATTTTCTTCTTCGGGTTCCTTCGGTGCTGACTCTGCCTTCTTTTTCATGAAGGCCTCATTATTCCACCATCGCATCATTTTTTCCGATTTCTTTTCTTTCTAAAATATTTCATCGTGTTGATCATACAATTTTGGAGATTCTACCAAAGCAAAAAATTATTCGTGAAACTATGCATGGCTTAAATAAAACAAAAAAGAATATTTATTATATTATGAAAAAAACAAATTTAGTTTTTTAGTTAAACTATATATAAACTGATTACAGATCAAAATTTTTAAAAATATAAAATGTTAATGTCTCGAGTTATTTGATATTGAACATAAACAAGTTGCTTTTTTCTTTTTCACATTCAAGACTTAAAAAAAAAACATCACTTTAAATTTATTATAACGAGATATTCAATAATTTATGGAATACTTCAAGAAACTTAATGTACTCCAAATTAAAGTTTTAAACTTTGAGAAACAATTCTAGTCTTAATGCCATGGCCAGTTTGACGACATGTGCCTTTAAGATATCAAATGTTTCTCTGAATCTCTTCATATCTTATTTGTCATCGAAAATCGTACTCATGAGCCAATATGAATGGAGTTAAATTCAAAAGAGGTTTGACAACACCTTATAAAGGACTCAGGAAGCCTGTAGTACATCACTTGGTTGCATACTTGAGTTTTAAAAAGGTTGTGGTAATTTAAGAAGGGGTAGGAAAAAATAGGGTAAGGAATTCCACTCAGAATACCCCTTGGCAATAGACAATGCTTCATAATAAAAAGACAAGCCTCTCGAGGTTTTAAGAAACCAAATCTTTAGAGAAGTAACTATTTGATCACCTTAAAAAAAAAAATAAAAGGATGGCAATTCTTGTGAATTTAAGCCTTAGCATTAAAAAAAAAAAAAAAAATGAAAGATGAAGACTATACCAATACTTAAAGGGTCCTTGACAGAAAGTAAGGACATAACCTAATGCCTATCATGGTTCAGACCACTCAATTATGTGATGGCTCCTATTATTATCAATGTATAATCCATCTAAATCCATTATAAATCAGCAGAGATGGTTCTAAAATCAAAAGAATTAGTTAACTCTTTCATTTGTACATAAACACAGGGAGCACGCACCTAAGTTCCAATGGAAGTTGATTATCTGAAATGGAGTTAATATATGTTTCATAATTAATACTCCTAGATGCCACAATTTTGTGTTGAAGCTCCGAAGTATTGCCCCTTTAGTTACTTAATCCCCCATCACACAACAATCTAACAAACATTTAGCCTATTTCCTAAATTAATAGTAAATTTGCATACATTACAGTACAAAACCTAATTTGTAAAGCAACATTTTGGTACTTTAATCAAAATCTTCAGGTACATCTGCCAGTTACTTATTTTGCTTACCAATCCATAAATCATAAAGGTTATACCAAATCTTTACTTGCACAGAAGGGTTAAAAAAAGAAAAAGAAAAAAAAAGATAACTAACGATAGAAAAGAGGACAGTAGAAATTATTTATGAGTTCATAAACTTCATAGTCTACACCATTGGAAAGCTCTTGATACTAAAAAATACTAGTTATTGAATTGTTAATATCAAAATGGAAAAATAGACTTTAAGTGTCTCTATTTTGTCGTTTACCCCTATTTTTAACACAACATGGAAATAACTTTTAAAGAAATTACAATCTCAATGTATATTCATATGTCAATGTGTTGACATATGTATTTTCATTTCATTATCCTGCTTAATTTCTGATTTTATTGTTAGAAACAAGGTGAATAGAAGTAACCACATATGTGTTACCTAAAGCAACCTTATGCTTAATGTATTCTGGCAAGCATTCAGTACAAATGCAGTTTTTAACAGGTATGTAACATTTGTATTTGAATACTGGCAGATATTTAAAAAAAGTAAACGAATCAAATCAAAAACTGTACATACTGGGATGTCTTGTATTATTATAAAATTTAGCAAAGTGAAAATTATAAATTGTCACTAATGTAATAATACTCCAATATTCATTAGAAAACTCATTTTGGATTGAAATTGAAGGAGGGGAGACTGCGACAACAGTATCCTGGGCTTTCATAACCATCATCACAAACTTACATTATCTTGCCTCTTCCCGATTAAATTAAAAATACTTCCCTCTTCAAAAATGGTGCGAAACAGGTAATACCTTATATAGGTAATTGACTAGCAGTTTTAGACCAGATATTAAATATACATCCAAACCTGCAGAGGCATTTGCAAGCAGAAAAAAATATATATATATTTTATCACACATACTCAATAACGATTTTTTTTCGACAATTCGAATGTGTCATTTTACAATTTAAAATTTCCAAAACACACATTTCTGAACAGTAATTAATGAAAGCTTACCAGTATTGTATTAAAATATGAAGATCAACAACAAAAAGTTTTTAAGTATCAACATTTGCCCCCTCTTCCCCCTCCCCAAAAAAAATACATAGTAAGATCAATTTTACGTGATGATTAATAACAATCAAAAATTACATGGTACAAAAACCATGTAATCTAGATTTTATTTATATCTACTCATCAAAATAGAGTGAACAGACAGACACAGACAGGAGCTTATAAAGGTCCTTGTCAAAGACAACTAATGCTAGCAAAGTAGGTGCATACTGTGCTTTGTTTAAAAACTTTAAAATGAGTATTAATTAAGTTAAGCTTCATTTGAAAAAATTAGAATTTAATTGTTACCAATAATTATGATGTTAGTCAGCCAGCATTGAAACACATAACACAGTGCTTAAAAATAAATAATTATGCACTTTTAGAATAAATTCTTTATTCATTAAAAAAAATAATAAGACACTTTCTCTCAATGCCCTCTTTTTTTTTTTTTTTATAATTTTCATTAAAACTGAAACTTAGAAATTAAAACTTTTAGGGCCAGACAGCAAACTATAAAAATTAAGGTTAAAATTCTTTTTTTAAAAATTATAATAAACTGGTGGTAATCAAAAAAACTAAAATTAAAAAAATGAGTAATAAATGACTAGCATATTAAATAATACATATTTAATTTTTAATTATTAATTTCTTTACCCTTAAAATACCAGCTAATTAAAAGTTTAAATTAACAACTCCAATTCTAACTATTTCCTAGTACAATATAAAACCATATAATACCTAGGGAAAAAATGTCATTACAATAAATTATGCCAATCCGTTTTAAAATTTCAATATGACATACGGCATCAATGAAGCATCTCCGAATATAGTACGCAAAATCATCACTTGTTCAAATAAAGATAAGTTATAAGGCACAATATCAAGAGAGAAGTAACCTAGTTTCACATTATAGTGTTAGTAAGTTTTTTTAACTAATAATAAGAATCAAAAAACAATATCACATGGCTACATTGTTTGTAAATAAAATTAAAAAAAGAAAAAGTGTTTCTTTTGTAGTACCACAAGTTTATTAAAATAGTAAAAAAAAAAAAAAAACAATATAATTGCTTACCTATCAAGAAAAAAAATTATTTTCTATCTCTCTCCCCTTCAAAACAACAGCACAGTAGTATTAAAACAACAGAGTTGAGGGGGGCAAAACAGATATTTGTCATGCTATTAAATTAAATTGACTTCAGTAGATGCTCATGACTAAGCAGTAGTATATTATAAAGTGTACGTTTAATTTAAAAATAGAAATATTAAATCCAAAAAGAAGGTAAACAAATTATAAATTTTGCTTTGTAATTCCAAAGCTAATAAATTTAAATTTTAATCACATTATGGGAAGTTCTGATTTATACAAATAATATTTGAGATTGGGTAATACACTCAACTAAAAATAAAAGGTCATTCATGCGAGGTGGAGCAATTTAAAAATGAATAAGTTTCTAGATAAGAGAAAATATCAATTAAAATTAATAAAAAAATATTCTAAATATACAGAGAAAATGCATAAAGTAACTTACAGGAGTTAAGGATGATAACAAAATAACCATAGGTCATTATAAATGAAGGAATATATACATAAAAGTAAACATAAACTAATGAAAGAAAATTAAGAAGCTCATGATAAAATTAAGAGGTAAACCAGGAAGGACTAAGTCCACACTTCAAAATTATAAAAACCAATAAATAAGATATAGCCATCAAGGTCAGATAATAAAAAATATAAGGAAAGAAAATAAATTTTCCTATTTCAAGAAACAGATTCACTACAAACCAATAATTGTAGTCAAACATTTGAGAAATGAAACAACTCATTGTTTATTGATGATTGTAGTTACTTATTAACAGGCCGAAATGACAACTGAATATTCAAAATTACATGTCAAAACGTGTATTCATATCCTGAAAAAAAAAGATTAGCAAACGATGAATAATTGGCGTCGAAGTGACACATTCATGATAGACGATTGCCTGATTTCGAAAAGTATACGGGAATTAAAAATAATAAATGTATAAATAATATGGTACTTGCCTCTTGGTGTCAGCAACGAGGATACCCAATCATGTCAATAGTCGATTTGATTAGAAAACATTTTAAATCACGTTAGCATAGTGGGATCCACTCACTACCTTGTATCAACAAACACGGCAAACGGTCGCTTGCCTGCCCTACTTTAATAACAATAATATACTAGATTAGTTCTCAACTTCAAATGCTAGAGGGGAGTTTGATATCCTAACCTAGCCTTCAATAACCTTCACTAAGGAAGACAAGGCAACCTGTTCAAAACAATCATTTGAGTTGAGTCGTGGGATGCAGTATTTCATCTTCGTATTTTTGTGTTGGGTTATTACGTTATTTCATGGTGTAATATACCCACTACAATGCTGTCTTATTTCATCTCTAATTACTCCCATGAAGAGTAGGAATAATAAATGTTGCAAATGTTCCAAGGAGTCAGCTTCCACGGTCTTTGTGTTTACACAAGACTATAAATATTCTTATAGATCCTTATGTTATTTCTGGGCATGTAGTTTTACTCAACTCTCAAGTCGGTGACTAGAGAAATGAATTTTCAAAGCAAAGCAGACTGTTAAACTATTTGAATAGAGCTCATCAAGCTCGGGGCCCTTTAACAAAAAAAACATAAATCTTGCTAAATTTTCTGTAGTTACCAAATAATTACTATTTTTTGAGTGATTTAATTTCAATTAATTATTACATTGAGTGATTTAATTAAAACTGTTTTTATTAAGGTCCAGGTTATGGTTCTACGGCTAATCGGGACCGTTCTGATCAACTAATAAAAAAGAAAATGCTGATTATCTCTGTCTGTTCGAAACAAAAGTAATTCCGGTATTAATTCAGAGCTTAATTATCAAAATGTTTGGCTAAAGTACAGTTTAGCCACCCCCCCCCCTAAGACGCCATCTTGTTTCGTTATAATCCCCGCCCTCGGTTAAAACCACCGATGACGTATTTTGGAAATTTTAAAGTGTTAAAAAATATAAAGTTAGAACAACAAAACCCCCACCCTCGGTTTTAACCACCGATGGCGTATTTTGGAAATTTTAAAATGTTAAAAAAGATAAAGTTAGAAAAACAAAATGGCCGCCGTTGTCATCGTGCGCCACCAAGGAGGGGACTAAAATACACTTTCACCAAAAGTTTTAATACAAAAAAAAAAAAGAATTATACCGATTGGAAGGAAAACAATAAAAGTCCGTCACGCAGGGACTGCTTAAACTAAGCAGATTTCCCACGTGAAGTTTTACAATAGAAAAATCTGCCTAATAACAACTGTAGTAGTAAGAAACCTCTAAACCTAAAAAACATTATTTAGGGCGTAATAACCCAGTAGTTTCTAGCCCCAAAAAACAGTTAACCTAACCTCTAAACCTATTCACGAGGGATGATAGTTATAGAAACGGCCGCCAGAGCTCTCGGCGGAAACTCCGAACATAGCCTACTGGTGGCCACACGCAGAATACAAATGCAAATATCTCGGTTAATACTCAAGATACAGAATAAATGTATATAACAATATTTATAGTAAATTTAATTTACAATAAGATTGATTCTATACAATTTTTCGATCCGACGCATAATAACGGAGATATTTTGAATTTTCAAAAATCCCCCCCTCTAAACCCCCCTCCCACTGGTCCGATTTCAGCCATTAACGAACTTGATCTCTCTTTTTACGTAAAATGCTTAAATATGTTTGGTAACGATCAAACAAAAATTGCGACCGCTAGAGCGTTAACAGACAAATATATATATATATATATATATATATATATATATATATATATATATATATATATATATATATATATATATATAATTTTGAACGGACCTCATTTTCGTCATCTCCTGGGTAAGATCGATGGACATTTGAGGAAATTTTTCAAAACTCGCGTCATGAGTACGACCTCAATAGCTGATTTCCCCTAAGGGAAATCTGCTAAAAAAAGGGTGGAGTGCTGTTTAACCCCACCCTTGGTGGGTTCAAAATCGGGTAATCACGTGATTATTATTTTTTTTCTCATTGCTTTTTTAACTCAATTTTAAACAACAACGCGTAATCCGGCGATTTTATGATGTCCGCAATGTTTACAAACGTTACTTCGGCGAACAACGTTACAACCGAAAATTCTTAATATCTCCGTTATTATGTGTCGGATCGAGAAATCTTATTGCAAATGTAATGTTCTACAAATGTTGTTTATGTGGATTTTTCACTATCTTGGTTATTAACCGAGATATATGCATTTTATAGTATTCGGCCATCAGTAACCCCCCCCCCACTCTTATTAACAATAAGCGTCGATTATTAACATAGATCCGGTCCATCTAATAAAATAGTTCCTGAATTTCAAATTTCTCCTGTCAGCTAACTTAGCTAAGAAATGAATTGAGGCCTAATTAAAACAATGAGACATGACATTGAATTAATGCAAACAACAATGAAACAACTGTCATCATAAATGTTATGAACGTAGAATAAAAGGAAACACCTCACTCAGCTAAGAACTAGCAGATTAAATTATTTTACAGAATTTTGTAAACTTAACGAGTTTCTTCCAATCTTTTCGATATGATTTTGTTTGTTTGTTTATTGTTATTTACGTCCACTTTATGCTGCTATGGCTAATCAGGACGGGTTATCTACAGGCTACCACCCATTTCTAGCCAGGGTGGGCCTAAGGAGTTTATTTAATGAGTCCGTCACTAAATAAATTTCTAGACCCCAGGGCGGGAATCGAACCCGCCACTCTAGGTCTACCATACGAGATTAAGACCCACGCTTTAACTCACATGGCCATCCTGAGCCACAGATTTGATTTTGGCATTGGAAGCTATAGAAATGCGGATTTAGGTAAAATCACCAAAAAAAACTGGATCAAATAGAAATCCAACTTGAAAGTAAATGACCAAAAGAAAAAAGTCCGACACGCAGGGGCTGCATAAACTAAGCAGATTTCCCACGTGAAGTTTTACAATAGAGAAATCTGCCTAATAACAACTGTAGTAGTAAGAAACCTCTAAACCTAAAACATCATTTAGGGCGTAATAACCCAGTAGTTTCTAGCCCCAAAAAACAGTTAACCTAACCTCTAAACCTATTCACGAGGGACGAATAGTTATGGAAACGGCCGCCACAGCTCTCGGCGGAAAGTCCGAACATAGCCTACTGGCGACCACACGCAGAATACAAATGGAAATATCTCGGTTAATATTCAAGATACAGAATAAATGTATAGAACAATATTTATAGTAAATTTAATTTGCAATAAGATTTATTCTATACAATTTTTCGATCCGACGCATAATAACGGAGATATTTTGAATTTTCAATAATCCCCCCTCTAAACCCCCCCTCCCACTGGTCCGATTTCAGCCATTAACGAACTTGATCTCTCTTTTTACGTAAAACGATTAAATATGAAGTTTGGTAACGATCAAACAAAAATTGCGACCGCTAGAGCGTTAACAGACAAATATATATATATATATATATATATATATATATATATATATATATATATATATATATATATATATATATATACATACAGTTTTGAACGGACCTCATTTTCGTCATGTACTAGGCAGGATCGATAGACATTTGAAGAAAAATTTCGAAAATTCCGTCATGAGTACGACCTCAATAGCTGATTTCCCTTAAGGGAAATCTGCTAAAAGTCTAATCAAGGCAATGAAGAATGTGAAAGCTCTTGTGCATAACATAAGACTCAATGATGTGTTGGAGTAGGAAAAAAAAGAATGCATAGGATGTCATTCTTCATTATTCTCTTAAGCTGTGCAGTTACCATATTTCGACTTTGAACTTCTATTCTCTCCTTTGATTAGACAATTGACTAAAGATAAAGATTTGATTAAAGATCTAGTAGCCATTTGTGGCCTTCATGGGTTGTTGGGCCTATGATTTTATTTTTTTCTTTATCTCTAATGCTCCCGTTTGATTTCTCTTTAATATCCGTTCGTAACACAAAAACAAAATTCTTTTATAACGTTTTTTTTTTTATTTCGGTTTAGGGCTGTTCTATCGTCTGCTATCATACCATAGTCTATTGATGAGCGTTTTGGCCTATGTTTACACGAAAATCATTTCGTACTTTCATCTGCTGAGTTATTATTATGCAGGATTAAAAACTTGATTTCCACCTGTCAAAACTCGTTTATTCTCTAATACTGCAGGCGGGACATCCTGCTGGGTGTTAAACCAGAGGTCCCTTTTTAGCTGATTTCTCTTAAGGGAAATCAGCTATTGAGGTCGTACCCATGACGCGATTTTCGAAAAATGTCTTCAAATGTCCATCGATCCTACCCAGGAGATGACGAAAATGAGGTCCGTTCAAAATTTTATATCTATATCTATATATATATAATATATATATATATATATATATATATATATATATATTATATATATATATCTATATATATATAAAATTGTAACCTCTGTCTGTACATTGATTTTTTTCGCGAAATTTCACGATAACTTTTCGTTTCACATGTCATAGACACCATAACTACATTTTGTTTCTTTCGTGTCTGTTTGTTTGTTTGTTTGTTTGTTTGTTTGTTTGTTTATTTGTTTGTTTGTTTGTTACCTTTTCACGCATAAACGGCTGAACCGAATTTTATGAAACTTGGTATGTATATTACAACTTGCCCAACTTAGACTTTAGGCTATATTAATATTCTCTAAGACGATCAGGAGTGGGGGTTATAAGGGAGGCCTGAAATTAAAAATAGCGATATTTCGATTCCTATTGCTTTTTCAGCAAATATGCACATAACAAAAGTTGTTTATTTTGTAATTTAAAGTAACTTTTGTTATATGCACTTTTGACGTATACGGAAGCATAAATGAGTTATACGCTATAAACTAAAGCGGGAGTCCACAATTTTATTTGGCACTAAAGACTAAACCGAATTAAACCAAACTCGGTATGTAAATTAGTACTAACGCCTTCATTATAATAAGCCATACTAACATTTCTAGGGACGGGCAGGAGTGGGGGTTATAAGGGAGGGCTGAAATTAAAAATAGCGATATTTCGATTCCTATTGCTTTTTCAGCAAATATGCACATAACAAAAGTTGTTTATTTTGTAATTTAAAGTAACTTTTGTTATATGCACTTTTGACGTATACGGAAGCATAAATGAGTTATACGCTATAAACTAAAGCGGGAGTCCACAATTTTATTTGGCACTAAAGACTAAACCGAATTAAACCAAAACTCGGTATGTAAATTTAGTACTAACGCCTTCATTATAATAAGCCATACCAACATTTCTATGGACGGGCAGGAGTGGGGGTTATAAGGGAGGCCTGAAATTAAAAATAGCGATTTTCGTTTCCTATTGCTTTTTCAGCAAATATGCACATAACAAAAGTTGTTTATTTTGTTATTTAGAGTAACTTTTGTTATATGCACTTTTGCCGTATACGGAAGCATAAATGAGTTATACGCTGTAAACTAAAGCGGGAGTCCACAATTTTATTTGGCACTAAAGACTAAACCGAATTAAACCAAACTCTGTATGTGAATTAGTACTAACGCTTTCATTATAATTAGCCATACTAACATTTCTAGGGACGGGCAGGAGTGGGGGTTATAAGGGAGGCCTGAATTTAAAAATAGCGATATTTCGTTTCCTATTGCTTTTTCGGCAAATATGAACATAACAAAAGTAGTTTATTTTTCTATTTAAAGTAACTTTTGTTTTATTCACTTTTGTCGTATAGAAAAGTATAAACGAGATATACACTAAAATCTAAAGCAGGTGCCAACAATTTTGTTGGTCACTAACGATTGAACCGAACTTAGTAAAACTCGGTGTGTGAATTAGCATTAATTCTTCCATGATTATAAGCTATATTAAAAATTTTAGGTTCAAAGGGGAGTGGGGATTATAAGAGAGGCTGAAATGAAAAACTCGGTTTTTCTATTTTCTATTTGTTTTTCGGCAAACATGCACATAACAAAAGTGGTTTACTTTGTTATTTAGAGTAACTTATGTGTGCATTCACTTTTGTCGTAAAATGAAGTAAACACGGGATATACGCTAAACGGGAGTCAATAATTATATTAGTACTCATTTAAGGGGTTTTAATAAATTAATACTATGACAAATGATGTTATGTTTTCGTCTTATATGATAGTTCAAAGTATGATTCGGATTAGTGAGGTATAAATCTTCGTCACCCCCTCCTCATTTATTTATTTTTCCTAGAAAATAGCTTTGTTATTTATTTCCAATAGAAATATAAACTATAAGAGCATTTCCATTATTTAATTTGTATAATGTACCTTGATGTTATTGAAACAAATATGTGCTATCATAATAATTAAACGTTAATGGTAATGTCATTATGACAAAAAACAATATGCATTTAAACAATATGCGTATATGATATGATATTTTCAGGGTACCTCTATTATTTAATTCCATCCAGTAGATAAATTATTAAATAATGTTTTGAATCAATAATTTAAGTAGAAGAATTTTGAGAAGTCTCATGCGGGAGCGGAAGATGAATGGAGCCTTACTAGATAATTGAGTTTACTAATTTCCCGTCTGGCATTATTGAAAGTAGTTTCCAGTGTGATTCACTACTACAAATATAATCTTACGTGCAAAAACTTTGCCTAATATTATATGAGCTCGGATTGGCTTTTGAAAGGAAATATGTTCATTATAGAAGATATTTATTTGCAATAAATGCTACCCATGATTATGGTTGAATTACGAGTATTGAAAAAAGGTGAGTCAAAAAGTGTAAAGGGATAGATTAGGAACATATTTTCATTTATTCTTCAAAACTAAAATTTCTATTATATCAATCCCCTGAAGTTACCCTTCAGGGTGGGCTATTTCGGAAAACCATTACGTCTTGGATGGAAGTGTAATTGTACACATTGAAGTCTTGCTATCAAAATACCATCATTAGTAAGTCAACAATGATTTCCCGGGCATCGCCGGGTACCTTAGCTAGTATATATATATATATATATATATATATATAGATATATATATTTGTCTGTTAACACTCTAGCGGTCGCAATTTTTGTTTGATCGTTACAAAACTCGGAATTTAATCGTTTTATGTAAAAAGGAAGATCAAGTTCGTTAATGGGTGAAATCGGTCCAGAGGGAGGGGGGGTTTAGAGGGGGGATTTTCGGAAAATTCGAAATATCTCCGTTATTATGGGTCGGATCGAAAGATTGTATAGAACCAATCTTATTGCAAATTAAATTTACTATAAATGTTGTTATATACATTTATTCTCTATCTTGAATATTAACCGAGATATTCGCATTTTTATGAAGTCTTTGGTTGGGTATAGTTCGGATTAGGTCGGCCATTTCCTTCATTGCTCGGCTCAGGTGGAAGCTTCTTCTAACCTTACCTGTCGTTTCTAACCTTACCTTACCTTCCTTATTTTGTGAGATTTATGCAAATACGTTCTGTTCATCCGCCCCCCCCCCTTCTTTAGTTCTTGGACTACTAAAATTTGAGTTATTAAAATATAAATTATTCTTACAATTCAGAAGCCGTTTCAGTTGGGAATTTATTTTAATTAACTGAAAGACTTCTCATTACCGTTTGTATTTATTCACGGTGCTATTGTGTTACCAGTATGCAGATTTCTCATTGTTGGCTTCACATGGGAAATCTGCTTAGTTTACGCAGCCCCTGCGTGACGGACTTTTTGTTTCTTTCGTGTGTGTTTGTTTGTTAACTTTTCACGCATAAACGGCTGAACCGAATTTTATGAAACTTGGTAAGTATATTACTACTAACCCAACATAGACTTTAGGCTATATTAATATCCTCTGAGACGAACAGGATTGGGGGTTATAAGGGAAGCCTGAAATTAAAAAGTCCGTCACGCAGGGGCTGCGTAAACTAAGCAGATTTCCCACGTGAAGTTTTACAATAAAGAAATCTGCCTAATAACAACTGTAGTAGTAAGAAACCTCTAAACCTAAAAAACATTATTTAGGGCATAATAACCCAGTAGTTTCTAGCCCAAAAAACAGTTAACCTAACCTCTAAACCTATTCACGAGGGACGATAGTTATGGAAACGGCCGCCAGAGCTCTCGTCGGAAACTCCGAACATAGGCTATTGGTGACACGCAGAATACAAATGCAAATATCTCGGTTAATATTCAAGATAGAGAATTAATGTATAGAACGTTATTTATAGTAAATTTAATTTGCAATAAGATTGATTCTATACAATCTTTTGATCCGACGTATAGTAACGGAGATATTTCGAATTTTCGAAAATCCTCCCCTCTAAAGCCCCCCTCCCACTGGTCCGATTTCAGCCGTTAACGAACTTGATCTTTCTTTTTACATAAAACGCTTAAATATGAAGTTTGGTAAGGATCAAACAAAAATTGCGACCGCTAGAGCGGTAACAGACAAATATATATATATATATATATATATATATATATATATATATATATATATATATAGATATATACAGTTTTGAACGGACCTCATTTTCGTCATCTACTAGGTAGGATCGATGGACATTTGAAGAAAAATGTCGAAAATTCCGTCATGAGTACAACCTCAATAGCTGATTTCCCTTAAGGGAAATCTGCTAAAATAGCGATATTTCGTTACCTGATGGTTTTTCGGCAAATATGAACATAACAAAAGTTGTTTATTTTGTTATTTAGAGTAACTCTTTTGTTATATACACTTTTGTCGAATACCGAATTATAAACGAGATATATGCTAAAGCCTATAGCGGAAGTGAACTATTTTATTTGGGACAAAAGACCCAACCGAAATAAATAAAACTCGGTATGTGTATTACCACTAACGCTTTCATTATAATCAGCCATACCAACATTTCTAGGGACGGGCAGGAGTGGGGGTAGTAAGGGAGGCCGGAATTTAAAAATTAGCTGTATTTCGGTTTCTAGTCGTTTTTCGGCTAATATTAACATAACAAAAGTTGTTTATTTTGTTATTTAGAGTAACGTTTGTGATATTCATTTTTGTCTTTTAACAAAGTAAAAACGAGATATACACTATAAACTAAAGCGAGAGTCAACTATTTTATTGGGCGCTAACGATAGAACCGAACTTAACAAAACTTGGTATGTCAATTAGCATTAATTCTTCCATGATTATAAGCTATATTAAAATGTTTAGGTTAGAACGGGAGTGGGGGTTATAAGGGAGGCCTGAAATAAAAATTCGCGATATTTCATTGTCTATTTGTTTTTCGACAAACATGCACATAACAAAAGTTGTTTACTTTGTTATTTAGATTAACTTTTGTTTTATACATTTCTCCAGGAACAATGTGTGGAGCAAGTAATTTTCTTAGAAATATTGATATGCTCAACAGTTCATTTCAATTTGAACTATCAGGTACCTCACCTGGAAAAATTAATTCAAATCAACGTTAATATTTTGTGCTTAACAACTGAAATCTATGTATAATGCACAGGAGACAGGAAATATGACAATATGGAGGACAGTGAAGTCTTACATAAAAAATTAATTTTAGTATTAACAAATGCCAACCACCCCCCTAAACACTGGGACGGGTAAATGTCAAAATACTGTGCAAAGTAAAGCCTTGCCAAAAAAATACTATCACCATTCAGCCTCAAATCAATTTCCGGGCGAAGCTGGGTATCTGAGTTAGTATATATATATATATACATACATACATACAGTTTTGAACAGACCTCATTTTCGTCATGTACTAGATAGGATCGATGAACATTTGAAGAAAAATTTCAAAAATTCCGTCATGAGTACGACCTCAATAGCTGATTTCCCTTGAGGGAAATCTGCTAAAATCTTAAATATATATTCTTATGTAATCTACTATATTTTAATCTTAGATTTGCTGTCTAAAATTGAGACAACATAAAAATAATGTTAGACTTATACTGAAAAAAAAAAAGGTTATTATATATTAATCAAATTCTGGATTCCCAATCTCAACAAGACATCCACCCACCTCTGACTGGGCCTGCTCCCACCATTATTGTTCTCCATAAGTATCCCCACCCCTCAGTTAAACGTGCTACAACGAGGCAACTCCCTCATTTCGTACTCATAGCTCTCTGGGAACTATGTTAAGCTCGTGTAATTTCTTTAAGTCTTAAAGACTAAACATGAAGACAGAAAATTAAATTATTAAACGATAATCATCTCTTAATCAATTCCAAATATAATGAAATTTTACAAACTTTAATAACAGAAAATGACCACCCCCTCCCCTTGCTCCTCCTATCTGGGTATACCCATTAACGAAGTTGACCTTCAATTTTACACGAAACCCATGGAATGTCGAGTTTGGTGGCGATCAAACAAAATTGCGACCACAAGTTTTTTCATCTCCTAGGCAGTATCGATAAATATTTGAAGACATTTTTCGATATACCCACGTTGAGTACAATCTCAATAGCTTATTTTCCCTGGAGGGGGGATAGCAAGTATAAATCCATTAACAACTATATTTTAAGACCTTCTTGGAATCTGCTTTTATGGGTTTATAATCAATTCAATTTACATTGCATTATATAATATTGTAAAGAATATCACATGAATCTATAAAACAAATGTAATATTTACTCTGGTTGTTTCATTATGCCCTATGATGAATAACAAATTTAAATTAGTAAATATCTTCGCATTGGGCACTTTGGCCTAAATAAAGGAACTAAATTAGGATTTCGGGAATGTTAATCTAATGCAAGTGATACAAAACGACGAGGAAATATAATATGGAAAAAAATAATTTATTCTTTTTGAGCAACAACAGTGCAGTTCTGCTATAAGAGAAAGGCATGCTAAAAAAAGTAAACAACAAAATGCAAAATATAAATAAATGTTTTTATCGTACCAAAGATAATAGGTGCATACTACTTAACCTCTGATAAGATATTCTTTTAATTGATAGATATGCAAAGTTCTGATATAAGTATTGCTTTTCAGCACATCGATTATTCATTAGTTTTAAACTCTTTTCCAAATTCATCTTTAATAAAAATCTTGTACAAATATTGGAAACGTAACCCATAGCTATCAACAAATAAGCAACTACTTTAGATGTATGATTTTGAAATTTATAAATATGAAAATTGATAATCCAGATGACTTGTATAAAGTTGTTGTAAAGATGGTGTTAACCGATGATGTTGAGTTCGAAAACAATTTTAATAAAAACAATTTATAATCCAAATTAAATTCCTAAAACTAATTGTTAAGTACTATGATCAGGTTTGTCAATACAAGAACACTCTTTTCTTGCCTGGAGGACAATAAAAGGTTATAATCAGTGGCGCCAACATGAAAGAATCCGGGAATGATTATCCGGGATTGGAATCCTAGGGCGTTAAGACCCAACTACAAGGCTCATGACTTATACGAATCGTGTGGCCAACTTTCGAAGGACTGCGCCAAAAAACCTCAACAGTCTGCTAATAGCTCATAATGCAGAGTCCCATCACCTGAAATGCCATACTAATTACACTAGCACACATCCTATTCTCTACTGCTCCCGAAATAAGAAGTCTATGTAATTAAGACCAGAAATTTAACTGGAAATGGATTAACAACAAATACTGTGACTTTAAATGGAACACACAAAAGTGAGGGGTAACTGAAGACTAAAAATCAAAGAACTTGGTTCATATTCCAGTTACAAAAGTCCGTCACGCAGGGGCTGAGTTACCTCACCGTCATGCATTTGCATTTATATCAAAGCGTAAAAGTTCAATATTTGGTATTTAGGCTTCACATAAAGTGTTTTATAGTATAACAGCTTATTGTTAATAAGACATGTGTAGGATTAGGGTGTGAAAACTAAAAAGTGCAAATACCTCGGTTAATAATCAAGATGTGAACAAATGTACATAACGACATTTATAGAACATTTTAGAGGGGGAATTTCGAAAAGTTGTAAAATCTCCGTTATGCTTCTGATCGAAAAATTGTATGGAGCCAATCTTTTTGAATCACATAATGTTCTATAAATGTTTGTATATATGTTTTTTCACTATCTCGATTATTAACCAAGATATTTTCATTTTTTTAGTTTTCGGCCGTTAGGCCCTTGCTCCTACTCACGTCATATTAACAATGAGCTCTTATATTATGAAGTACTTGATGAGATATTATTATATTACTTTATTTAATTTTCAGAAATAAATGTTTAAAATATTTTTCTTATTCTGGGCCCAATATTTTAACAAGTTATTCATAGTTTCATCGCAAGGATCACCGATAAAAACATTTTTTTTAAATATTAAAAAAAAAATTTTATTGGTGACCCTTGCCATGAAACTATGAAGAAATTTTAAAATATGAGCGCTGAGGAGAAGAGTGAAAGCGACGAGGAAATGCACACAGTTATTTCTGCTATTTATTAACATTGATTTTTTAATAAGTTACACTTTACCGAAATGCTATGTACCATTACGGATATGACTTCAAACATACAAAAGGGCATATTTAATAATATTTATTAGGTACATAAAGTAGCTACCAGTGCTCTGCTTTGAACCGCATTTGGCTCAACGTTTATTCTACAAGACTCGACAAATGGTCATCGAATCTCTATAGTTTCCAGGAAGGTATAAAGGTAGAAAAAAGTCCGTCACGCAGAGGCTGCGTAAACTAAGCAGATTTCCAGCGTGAAGTTTAACAATAGATAAATCTACATACCGGTAACACAACACCACGTGAATATTAAGTGAATAAATACAAACGATAATAAGAAACCTCCCGACGGAAAGCATCAGAAATGTTAACAAACAGGCCTGCCAACTTCTTACCGAAAAGAAAAACAATTACTGTAATATATCTGAATATAACGTATTAATTTGATTGAAAACTGTTTACTCTATCTATTACTGTAATTTATAATGAATCAGAATAATTTTTATTTCAATCAATCAAATTTAAGTAGTCCAAAAACTTAAGAAGGGAGGGGGTCACCAGAACATATTTGCATGTATCTCATATAATAAATGTCTCTTGAAAACAATATTTGGTATTTAAGCTTCGAATGATGTGATTTATTACATAACCGAGTATTGTTTATGTAACATGAGTAGAATTGGGTGTTTGCTGAAGGCTGAAAACTGAAAAATGGAAATATCATGGTTAATATTCAAGATAGGGAATAAATGTATATAACAATAATTATAGTACATTTAATTTTCTATAAGATTGATTCTGTTAGCAACGGAGATATTTCGAATTTTCAAAATTCTCCCCCTTGTCCGATTTCAGCCGTTAACGAACTTAATCTGTCTTTTTACATAAAACGACTAAATATCGAGTTTGGTAACGATTAAAAAATAATTGCGACCACTAGAGCGGTAACAGACAAATATATATATATATATATATATATATATATATATATATATATATACATACACACATACACACAGTTTTGAACAGACGTCATTTTTCGTCATCTCCTTGGCAGGATCGAGGGACATTTGAAGACAAATTTCGAAAATCGCTTCATGAGTACAACCTCAATAGCTGATTTCCCATAAGGGAAATCTGCTAAAATAGAAATACATACTGAGGGAGGAAATGAAAAAAACTCTGTCACGCAGAGGATGCGTCATCTAAGCAGATTTCCCACCTGTTGGCATGACACGCTAGTAATGTCCATCTCACCGTATATTATCTATTTCTAAGTCCTAATTCGATGAGTAATAGTGGGCTTAGTGAAGGCTGAAATGAGAAAGTACGAATGTTACAGGGAAATATATGTAAATATAGATATAGAGCATCAATTGTTTAATAAGGTTGGTTCTATAATGTAGATGCTACTCATAATAAAGGAGATATTTTGAATTTTGAAATCCTCTCCCCATTCCTTGCCCGATATTAGCAAATTAACTAACATGATCTTCACTATTGAATGAAAATGTTAATTTTTTGAATTGACTCATAATTACCAAGATATTTTGAATTTTCAGAATTCCCCTGCCGAATCATGACTACAACCTCAATAACACCCGATTTCCCTGAAAGGAATTCTGCTAAAAAACGAAACAATCGTGATGTATTTACTAAATCCTTGAAATGGGGGTGCAGCTAGCCACTGCTTACCATTTGCCTATTTCTTAACAAAATATAGTACCTGTCTCAAAAATTGTTTGCCACACCTTAAATGTAAAAATACTTGCTTGTAATTTCAGACAATCTTCCTTCCTCTTTTTCCAAATAATAGATTAAGTAGGTCTACAAAAGTTCATCTACTGCTGCAGTTGGGCAAATACATGGCACCAAATCACGTATCTATCAGAATATGAAATCAAATCTTGAAGTCTAGGTGTTTTGCGAAGGCCACATTATAATCTGGGCTTCCCCACAGAGCAATCCCCAGTATTGAAGTACCTATTTGTTTTCTATTACTGATCAACTTACTCTTTAAACTGAAATGTTTTATTTATGAATATATTGTTTTTTAATCACCTCACATAAAACATCTCTGATTGACTACCGTATGTTACTGCAAAATAGAGAAAAGACAAATTGATAAGAAGATTATTTTTTACTTCATATTCAATCAAATATATCTGGAAACAAATATAAAGTAATTAATTTAGTTTGCCTAGTGAATAATGTTTTTTTTTTTTTAAATATATAGTGTTGGTTTATTCTGGTTCATTCTTACCTAAGCTTAAAACAAACAAGCCTTCTACTTGTACCTTGGGTTAGATCGATAGAGAGAATACCGTCCAGCTGAAATGGGTGGCGATCACACTATGAGAAGACCTTGGCTTGATTTAGGCAGCTTGTTGTAGAATGGTGTCTTAATATTAAACTCAACTAATGGCAATTTAGGCAATCGAAGGCAACTATCTGCTACGAACAAGCCAGCAGACCTCCAGCCTCTCATTAGTCTATGGATATATTTTACGCATTCCATTATTATTTTTTTCCAAATCATTTACAGAAAGAGTTCTTCTTGTTAGCAGATTTCCCTCAAGGGCAATCACATATTGAAGCTCTTCTCATGGCGGGATTTTCAAAATATTTTCTCAAATATATGTCTGTTAACACTCAAGCGATTGTTTGTAGCAGATTTCAGGTCGTACTCATGACGCGATTTTAGACATTTTTCTTCAAATGTCCATTGATCCTACCCAGGAGATGACGAAAATGAAGTACGTTCATGACTGTTCAACATTTAATCAAAATAGATCAAATTTAATAATGAACATAATTTTAAAAGGAGGTAATTGGCCAGAACCACCTCATATTATATTTAACAAATTTTAAAGAACTTATAAAGTTTATCAAAAGTATAGATATGGGTGTAGCAAAAATACATTAGAATGTAAAGAAGTAAAGGGCAGTGCAGTGCCGTCGTTTTATGTAAAGTTCAGTGACCGCGAGTGAATTATTGGACTGTGCAACCTGAAGAACAGTTACATATCAGTGTAATTCTCTGAGTAGTAATAATTAACCAAGATTATTGTACATTGAGAAATAAATCGTGTAGTGTTCAACTGTGAAACTTGTGTGTGTATTTAATTTTGCAATCCAAACGAACTCTTATTAACAACGTTTTATTACTGGTTTTGTAATAAATATACAGTTCGTCACGCAGGGGCTGCGTAAACTAAGCAGATTTCCCACGTGAAGTTTTACAATAGAGAAATCTGCCCAATAACAGCTGTAGTAGGAAGGGATCTCTAAACCTATTCACGAGGGACGAATAGTTCCGGAAACGGCCACCAGAGCTCTCGGCGGAAAGTCCGGAACATGGCGGAGTCCTGCCTACCACACACACAATACAAAAGCAAATATCTCGGTTAATATTCAAGATAGAGAATAAATGGATATAACAATATTTATAGTAAATTTAGTTTGCAATAAGATTAGTTCTATACAATTTTTCGATCCGATGCATAATAACGGAGATATTTCGAATTTTTGAAAATCCCCCCTCTAAACCCCCCCCCTCCCACTGGTCCGATTTCAGCCGTTAACGAACTTGATCTTCCTCTTTACATAAAACGATTAAATACCGAGTTTGGTGACGATTAAACAAAAATTGCGACCGCTAGAGTGTTAACAGACAAATATATATATATATATATGTCAATATATATATATATATATATATATATATATATATATATATATATATATATATAGTTTTGAACGGACCTCATTTTCGTCATCTCCTGGGTAGGATCGATGGACATTTGAAGAAATTTTTCGAAAATCGCGTCATGAGTACGACCTCAATAGCTGATTTCCCTTAAGGGAAATCTGCTAAAAACTAAAAATAGTTGTGCAAAAACTAGTTAAGGGCAATGGAAGAGCGGATTTTATTCCTTGAATGAATTTTAGCAATAAATGTTATTCCAATACAATCTTATACTAACAGAAAGGTAATTGAAAAAAAAAAACTTTTTTATTAAGAAAACATAATAAATACTTTTTTATTCAAATATTCATAGTATAAAAAAAATTACCTATTTAAAGTAGATAACATTATGAACAATAACTGAAGATTAAAACATAAAAAAAGATTAAAAATTTAGAAAATTAATAAAATAATTAAATATTCTTACTTGGAAAACATAAATGTTTCAGTTTTTATATGGGTCTACCTTAGTGAGAAAAAAAAAACCCTGAAAAAAATTTGAAGGTTTTACCTTTTCTAAAATTACATCGTTAATTTCTAAAGCATCAACGTAAATGTTGTTCGAAGTGCTGGCCTCTCGCTGCAATACACGCATCACATCACGTACTCACAAATCGCACTGCATCTAAACATTGTTCTGCGGTGAGCTGGTTGCAAACCATTCTGATGCGCTCTATGAGGTCATCCCTTGTGCGGACGGGCTCTCGGTAGACATTTTCTTTCACGTATCTCCACACGAAGAAATCTAGTGGCGTGAGGTCCGGAGACCGAGGAAGCCAAGGCACCGGCCCACCTCGTCCGGGGATTTTCATGTGCCCAAAGGTGGTAGTTTCTTTGATTTAATATGCCCGCACGTGTAAAAGTCGCTTCGTCCGTCCAGATTACTTTCGAACTTAAGTTTACATCGTTTTGCAATTGTTCTTTGTACCAATTACAAAAATTTAATCGGCGGGGATAATCAGCGGGTATTAAATTTTGTACCTTTTGTACATAGTAAGCATGCCTGCGGTCAGCCCTTAATGTGCCCCAAATGGTTGTCTTTGGGCCCCCCGTGTAGCTGCTGGGTAGGGGAACCGTAGGAACAGTAGGTCCTTAGTCGGCTTTGCTGTTCCGGGCAGGGGATCACTCCTGCCTTAATGGGGTAAGTTCTAGCGGCTTACTCAATGTGAACTACGGGCTGGGTGGTGTCCGGAGTGGAGGCTTGCCTTCACTGCCAGTCATAGACGTAGTGGTCGTGTGTTCAAAGCACGAGGACATACAGGCCAGGTAAACTGGTACATGTGTGGGAGATGTTCTCTCGTGTGGGAGCTGGGTAGTAGGAGACTGTCCCTTCCATAGGATTCGCTTCTGACCATCGTAGCGAATCCTCAGTCACCATGAGGTTGTTGGATTGGTGTAGGAGGATTAAGGCTTAACGGCTAGGTGCCTCCTACATTGTAGCCACTCCTCGATATGGGTACTCAATGTCTTTGGTATGCTTAGAACTGAAGCAGCTCTAAGGACGCTTGTGCTAGGGTTGGTATTGAAGTGCCTCAGTATCCTCTCCCTCCGCCTCAGGTCGGCTTCCATCGGAGCCTGCATACGGTTTCCACGACGATTACATGAGAAGGACCCAGTCTCTCGAAGCCTTCTGAAAGTGCTGGTAAAAACACCTCTGTGTGGGGTTTCTCGGTCAGGAAACCGTCTGCGATATTCCCGAACTGCCTGACGTGCATTGCCATCGCAGAATCCGTAGACGTAGACTATGTCCGCGTATTCAGCGTTGGTAAATCTAGCCATATTTGTTGACTTCACTGAACAGTACTAGCAACACCACTAATGTGAGAATGCGAGGCTGGATTCCCCCCAAACAGGATTAAAATGATAGTAACCATTTTAATCCTTTCTTTTTAAGTTTAAACACTCAACCTAGACGTTTTATTGATAAGGAAAGCGTGAGAATATTCATGTTTTCTAAATTTACTCCCCGTAAATTAAAAAATGAAGCTTACTCAAAAAGCCAATAGTTTTTTTGTAATTTAAATACATTATTAAAAAAAAATACACTTTTTCCACAACTATTTTCAGTTTTTTGTGATTTTCTCAAAAACGAAGCGAAAACGAGGCATATGCCAGAGAACTTTTTTTCTTAGTTTTTCGATCCTCTATCGATCGCTGAAGTTTGGCAGTTTGGTTTGGGGACACCCTGTATATATACAGTTTTGAACGGACCTCATTTTCGTCATCTACTAGGTAGGATCGATGGACATTTGAAGAGTCTGCCTCCGGCTGTCGTGGGGTGTACCTCGTGCTTAGGTGTTTCCAGCATTTCTGGCTTTTTTTTAGGGTAAGTCCTTGCTTTTTTTACATCATTTTGGGCACTAGGCTGGATAAGCCCCTAACCTATCAGCTGTGGAATTTTGGATGTTAGTAGTACAGTAGTTGGGGTACTTTTATTTTATTTATTTTATCCTTTCTTAATTTTTTAGCCTGGGTAAGCAGGCCCTTTCAGTAATGTAAAGGCAGAGAAGCTATTTTAGACTCCCCTCCTTTTGGTCACGTGACAAGACGGCCACGCCCCTTTTATAGCTCATTTGGGATTTGGGACTAGGCGGAGTAGGTACGCTTTGGGAGGCAGCTGGCAGTTTTGGCCCCCTTGTGCCCCCCCCCATTCGTGTTCGGCCCGTTTGGGTTTTGCATATTGTTGGCGGGCTTTTACTGGGTCGAATGATTTTTGTTCCAACATTTTAGGCCCCCCCGGTCGTGAGATATTGAGGTTTTCATCCTCGCTGGGAGGGTATACTGACCAGGAGAACAGGAGTTACTAGGAGCTTGGATTCACGCTTTAGAATCAGTTTTTAACCGTTTTTCTTCGTTTTTTTTTTGCGTTTTTTTTGCAGTTATTTGTCTTTGGCCATACATTGTCTATTTGTGTTTTATTCCAGTGTGTGTGTTGGGAAGTAGAGTTCGGTTTTTTTTTTTTTTTTTTTTTTTAGCAGATTTCCCTTAAGGGAAATCAGCTATTGAGGTCGTACTCATGACGCGATTTTCGAAAAATTTCTTCAAATGTCCATCGATCCTACCCAGGAGATGACGAAAATGAGGTCCGTTCAAAACTATATATATATATATATATATATATATATATATATATATATATATATATATATATATATATTTGTCTGTTAACACTCTAGCGGTCGCAATTTTTGTTTAATCGTCACCAAACTCGGTATTTAATCGTTTCATGTAAAAAGGAAGATCAAGTTCGTTAACAGCTGAAATCGGACCAGTAGGAGGGGGGGTTTAGAGGGGGGATTTTCAAAAAATCGTAATATCTCCGTTATTATGCATCGGATCGTAAAATTGTATAGAACCAATATTATTGCAAATTAAATTTACTATAAATAATGTTATATACATTTATTCTGTATCTTGAATATTAACCGAGATATTTGCATTTGTATTCTGCGTGTGGTCGCCAGTAGGACTTTCCGCCGAGAGCTCTGGTGGCCATTTCCATAACTATTCGTCCCTCGTGAATAGGTTTAGAGGTTAGGTTAACTGTTTTTTGGGGCTAGAAACTACTGGGTTATTACGCCCTAAATAATGTTTTAGGTTTAGAGGTTTCTTACTACTACAGTTGTTATTAGGCAGATTTCTCTATTGTAAAACTTCACGTGGGAAATCTGCTTAGTTTACGCAGCCCCTGCGTGACGGACTTTTTTTTTTTATGTAGTCGTTTGGCAATTATGTTGGTTTTTATTTTTTGGGGTACCCCCCCACCCCACCCACCCGGGAGCTATTTATCGTATCGAGTTATATTTATGTATATGTTATTTTTTTGACTGCTTATTTTAGTTATCTATTTTTTTTCCTTTACCCAAGGATGTCGGGGTCACAACGAGAGAAACTGAGGAGGGGGGCAACGCGCTCGGAGATGGGTGAAGAGGGAGTAGTGTCGGAGAGTGGAGAGGCGTCGGCTGATGGGGAGGAAAGTGCGGAAGCACTACTCAACAGGCTGGGTCTGGGAGAGCTATCGGCGGATGAGGCGGAACTGGTGGTTCATCAGCTGGTTGAGGCGAACAAGGCCCAAGTGGCCTTCGCAGGTCATTTCAAGGCGTGTAAGGACGCGACAAAACCAGTTGCCCAGGGAATGGTGGAGGCCTGGAAAGTCATGGTTAACGTCGTGCAGGAACTGGCTGAGACGGTTGTTACGCAAATGAGAGTTAAAAACTCATTGAGGTTGGTGGAGACGGATGCGGACGTGGTCTCCTTGTTTGGGGGACTTAAAAATAGTATTTCGGCATTAGAGCGGAAGCTAGACAGGCTTGACGCTATGGAGAAGAGCCTAACGGAGTGTGCGCAGGGGCCTACTGTCTGCTCCGTCACCGAAGGGAGGAGTGTCCTATGCTGCGGTGGCTGGGGCAGCTCCGTCTCGAAAGCCTCGAGGGGAGGTTGTGGTGGTCGCTCCGGCATCTGAGGATGATACGAGGTTCGGGGATGCTGCTTCCATCAAAGAAGCGATCAGGAAAACAGTCAAGCCTGCGGAAGAGAAGTGGCAGGTGGTGTCAATGCGGAGCAGGGGGAAGGCGGTAGAGTTGGCACTGGCCGGGGCCACACATGAGGGAGTGTTCAAGTCCGAGGCCCTTTTGAAGGCGGGATTAAGGACATCTGTGGTGGGGCGCAAGAGCCCGCGAGTAATAGTCTATGATGTCCCGAGAGACGTGTCCTTGCGTGAGGTGCTGGATCCTATAAGGGCCCAGAACTTTTCGGACAGTGGCGTGATCGCGGGGGATGAGTGGGCTACCCTGTCGCACAAATCGGGGAACAGGACTTCCCCAGTAGTGAACATGGTGCTCAATGTTAGTGCTGCGGCTCGAAGGTTACTGAGGTCAGTGGACAGAGTATATGTTGGGTTCGCCTGCTGTAGATTCGATGACTTTGTGGGGGTGACCCGGTGTGCCCGGTGTCAAACCTACTGCGGCCGCGTGGCCAAGCACTACAGGAGGGCGGAGGTTTGCTCCCACTGTGCGGAGGAGGGGCATAAGCGGGACGCTTGTACCAGGCTAAGTTCTCCAGCGGTGTGTCCGGCGTGTAGGATTCCCGGGAGGCGTAGTGACCACTCCGTTACAGACTATGCCAATTGCTCTTCATATCGCTTGGCATTTAGTCGAGAGGTCAGCAGAATAGATTATGGCTGATTCTGGGCCCTTTGAGTGTCGGCATTGTGGTCGGGGATTTGCCACTGCCACAGGCATGGGCATGCATTCTAAGCGGGCTCATCCGGTGGAGCACAATGCTGCCATTCGAAGAGTACAGGTGAGGCGAATGTGGGACCCGAAGGAGCTGTGGTGTTTGGCATCCGAGGAACTGAGGCTAGTGGAGGCCGGTTTCGAAGGAGACGTAAATGCCCAGCTTTCCGGTATCTTGGAGGTGCGTTCTGCTGATGCGATTAATAGAGCGAGGGTTAAGCCGGCGTATAGGGAGTTGATCCGGAGGATTGGGGACGACAGGAGGACTGAGGGGAGCCCGCGGGGACCGGCAGCTGTTAAACCGGGGCGAGAATGTGGCGAGGCCCTTCGGTCGGCTTTGCGTGGATTGGTGGTTGACCTCTCGGGATCACGCACCACCTTGTGTACTGATCGACTGTTGGCAGTTGCTGGCCGTGCTCTGGCGGGGGCGGACGTTAGTTCTTGTTTGGGGGAATGGATTTCGGTTTGAACATACTTTTGCTTGAGGGTCGGGTGCCGAAAGAGCAGTTGAGAGCCAGAGTGAGAGAGGCCCGGGAGCCCTGGCGACTATAGGCCTATTTCTGTGGCATCAGTAATTGTAAGACACCTCCATCGTATATTGGCTGCACGGTTGGAGTCCGTGGTTCCTCTGGTGCCCCAGCAGTTTGGATTCAGGAGGGGATTTGACGGCGTGGCTGGCAATGTCTTTCTGCTGGACGCAGTCTTGAGAACCGCATGGAGGAAGAAGAGGAGTCTCTGTGCGGCCTTTCTTGACGTGAGAAAGGCGTTTGACAGTGTCAGTCATGCCGCCTTGTTTCGTATCCTGGAGGAGCGGGGTTTACAGGGGGAATTCATTGATTACATCCGTGCAGTCTACGGGAATGCTGCGTCGCGAATTTGTATGAATGGGGAGGAAGCTACGGAGATGCACCCGTCCAGAGGAGCCCGACAGGGTGATCCTTTGTCTCCAATTTTGTTCAACATGGTCATGGATCACGTAGTGGCTGGCCTGCCAGGTGATGAGGGATTTCTTTTGGGCGGGGTTCGTTGTGGGGTCCTGGCGTATGCGGATGATTTGGTTTTAATTGCATCCTCTGTTCCTGGTCTGAGGTGTTTGTTGAGAGCCGTGGCTGATGGATTAGGTGATTGTGGGCTGGAGCTTAATCCGGCTAAGTCACGCACCCTGACTGTTGCACTGGAGTCTGTGAGGAAGGTGGTCTGGCTGGAGACCGAGGTCCGTTATATGGTCGGTGATGCCGTCATCCAGCCCGTTGGTCTTGAGGATTCCTGGGAGTATTTGGGGGTTACGTTCTCTCACTCGGGTGTGGTGCGTGACCATGTCGATGTAGGGCCTGGGCTTGAGAGGATCACTAGGGCTCCTCTCAAACCACAGCAGAAGATGGAGCTCCTGAGGACTTTATTTCTTCCGGGGATGTTTCATAGGGGTACATTTGGTGTCACCTATCAGTACACATTGAAGGCCATCGATGTGGCGGTGAGGTCTGTTGTTCGGAGATGGCTGAGGCTACCTCACGATACTCCGTGCTCCTTTTTTCATGCTCCGGCTAGATTCGGTGGTCTCGGGATCCCTCGGTTTGAGTCATTGATGCCTTACTTTAGAGCAAGGCGCTTCTGCGGGGTGGATGATGCTCTGGAGAACAGTGGGCTTGGCGATAATGTCCGAGACGCATTGGGCTATGACTTTCCATGCCATGGGGAATGTCCTCCACATCCAAGGGGCCGGGAGATTGAAAACCTTTATTCCACAGTTGATGGGCGTGACCTGAATGGTGTGGAGGATGTGGGGGCCTCCTCGGCTTGGTTGGTAAGGAGATCCCACGATATGTCGGGGCGTGACTACGTCCAGTACCTGAGGTTGTACGCGGGAGCACTCCCTGTCCGAGTCCGGTTGTCACGCGGGATTGGCAGGAGGACGGATGTCTCAATCAAATGCAGACTGGGCTGTGGAAGAGATGAGACACAAGTTCATGCTGTCAACCACTGCCCGGCAATGTGACCTGCGGTCACGTTAAGGCATCATGCAGTAGTGAAGCTTCTTAGTGAGTCCTTGCGGAGGAGTGGATGGAGGGTCTTCGTGGAGAAGACACTCGTCAGGGAGCAAGAAGAGGTGTGCAGGCCGGACATTATTATTGCCAACGAGGAAGAGCTGGTCATCTTGGATGTCACGGTCGTGACAGGGCTCATTAAGGACGAAACCTTCAGTCAGCTGAAAGTGGAGAAGTATGGCAAGGAGTGGGTGCTGAGCGCTGCGGCGGCCGCCACAAGCAGTCTGGCGAGGAGGCGTAGGGTCATTCCGGTCATTGCTACATATAAAGGAATTTGGGCCAAGTGGACTGCGAAGGAGCTTAGGAGTATTGGCGTGGGAAACCGAGTCCTGCACTGGATGACCCTGCGGATACTTCGGGGTGGCAATATGAATTTTGGAACTTTTAAGAAAATGGCCACCCTAGGATGCAGTCGTCGGCGTGAAGTGCTCCCAAGGACGTAGCCCGGGGTAAAACTGGACCACCGCTGTGTGAGGACCTGGTTTGTTGCCTTATAATCCGTAATCAAGTTAGGGTTTTTATTTTGACATTAGGTTTTTGTTTGTTCTGTGTACGGACTGGCAGAGCTCTTATATTTACTTATTTTCTGTTACGGAGTTGTGTTTTATATTTGGTTATTTCTATTATTTTTTTTCTTGTGTATTTTGAAGTAATATTATCTTCATTTTATATTTTTTTATTATTATTATTTTTATATTTCTTGTTTAAGTCTAGTTTAGGGCCTGTCCTAGATGTGTTAGGGGATCTTAGGCGAGTCAACCTAGCAGGGGGTAGGCTCACAAATTTTGACCCATGTGGTCAATCTTAAGGGTGTAGCGAGCCCAAATGTAAAGACGCTGCTTATATATGTTATTTTGTTTATGGTTGTAATGTATTTGTTAATGGAGTATTTGATGAATTGTAATAAATTATCGCAAATAAAATATTTATATAGGATCGATGGACATTTGAAGAAAAAATTTCGAAAATTCTGTCATGTGTACAACCTCAATAGCTAATTTCCCTTAAGGGAAATCTGCTAGAACTCCGTATGTGAATTACTAACTCCTTCATGATAATAAGCTGTACCATTATTTCTAGGGACGAGCAGGAGTGGGGGTTGTAAGGGAGGCCTGAAATTAAAAATAGCGATATTTCGTTTCCTATTGGTTTTTCGGCAATTATGCACATAACAAAAGCTGTTTATTTTGTTATTTAAAGTAACGTTTGTTATATTCACTTTTGTTTAATAATAAAGTATAAACGAAATATATACTAAAAAGTCCGTCACGCAGGGGCTGCGTAAACTAAGCAGATTTCCCACGTGAAGTTTTACAATAGAGAAATCTGCCTAATAACAGCTGTAGTAGTAAGAAACCTCTAAACCTATTCACGAGGGACGATTAGTTACGAAAACGGCCGCCAGAGCTCACGGCGGAAAGTCCGAACATAGCCACTGCTGCCGAGCACATGCAGAATACAAATGCAAATATCTCAGTTAATATTCAAGATAGAGAATAAATGTATAGAACAATATTTATAGTAAATTTAATTTGCAATATGATTGATTCTGTAATAGTTTTCGATCCGACGTATAGTAACGGAGATATTTCGAATTTTCGAAAATTCTCCCCTCTAAACCCCCCCCTCCCGCTGGTCCGATTTCAGCCGTTAATGATCTTGATCTTTCTTTTTACATAAAACGACTAAATATCGAGTTTGGTAACGATCAAACAAAAATTGCGACCGCTAGAGCGGTAACAGACAAATATATATATATTTATATATATATATATATATATATATATATATATATATATATATATATATACAGTTTTGAACGGACCTCATTTTCGTCAACTAGTTAGGATCGATGGACATTTGAAGAAATATTTCGAAAATCGCGTCATGAGTACAACCTCAATAGCTGATTTCCCTTAAGGGAAATCTGCTAAAAGCAAAGCAGGAGCCGACAGTTTTATTGGGCTCTAACAATTGAACGAAACTTAACAAAACTCGGTATGTGTTAGCACTAACTCCTCCCTGATAACAAGCGGTACCAACATTTCTAGGGAGGAGCAGGAGTGGCGGTTGTAAGGGAGCCCTGATATTAAAAAAAAAAGTCCGTCACGCAGGGGCTGCGTAAACTAAGCAGATTTCCCACGTGAAGTTTTACAATAGAGAAATTTCACGAGAGCCGAGCCAGTCAAGGAAACGGCCGAACTAGTTTTTGGCGGGAAAGTAACTCTCGTCCGTTAGGCTCCGAGATTAAATTAAAAACAATGCTGCTGTGAATATTAAGTAAACAAATAAAGGGCAAGTCAAATAGTAAGAACCTTCCTGATAGCAAACAGTCTGAGATGTAAACCATCAGGTTAGCCAGCTTTTACAAGAAATAAAAGCAATTACGGAAATATATTTGAATATAAGTTATAAATTATATTCATAACTATTTATTATATCTAGTACTGCAATTAATAATAAACCAGAATAATTTTAATCACAACCATTCCAAATTTAGGAATCCGGGAAGCAAATAGAAAGAGGGGGGGGGGAGCAAAATACGATTCAGACGGTTATGAGATGTTCACATGATTAAGGAACAAGCAGGTTAGCCAGCGAAGGTTTACAATAGATAAATATACATACAGGTAACGTTTCCGTGAATATTAGTGAATAATTACAAACGGCAATGAGAAATCTTTCAGTGAATTTACAATATAAGTTAATAATCCCTACAACGGAATACGGCTAGATTGTAAAAAAACAGTTCTGCCAACGTTGTAGCGCAGTATCAATAGATAGACCGGAAAAACAAACAATTAAAGAAATATATGTGAATATTAAATATTAATTTCATTAGAAACTATTTACTATAGTTAGTGGAGTAATTTGAAATGAATCAAAATTATTTCTATTTAAATCACTCCGATTTTTGTAGTCCAAGAAAAAAAGAAAGGGGGGGGGATTAAAAGAACGTATTTGTTTGTACCTCGTAAAATAAAGCTTTGATGAAAACAATATTTTGTATTTAACCTAGTAATGAAGTGGTTCATGATATATCAGCTTATTATTAATATGTCACTAGTAGGAGTGGGGGTTTACTGAAAGCGGAACTCATTACAAAAAATACAAATATCTCGGTTAATACGCATTATACAGAAAATATCTATAGAACAATATTTATAGTAAATTTAATTTGCAATATGATTGATTCTGTAATAGTTTTCGATCCGACGTATAGTAACGGAGATATTTCGAATTTTCGAAAATCCTCCCCTCTAAACCCCCCTCCCACTGGTCCGATTTCAGCCATTAACGAACTTGATCTGTATTTTTACATAAAACGACTAAATATCAAGTTTGGTAACGATTAAACAATAATTGCGACCGCTAGAGCGGTAACAGACAAATATATATATATATATATATATATATATATCTATATATATATAAAATTGTAACCTCTGTCTGTACATTGATTTTTTTCGCGAAATTTTACGATAACTTTTCGTTTCACATGTCATAGACACCATATCTGCATTTTGTTTCTTTCGTGTATGTTTGTTTGTTTGTTTGTTTGTTTGTTTGTTTGTTTGTTTGTTACCTTTTCACGCATAAACGGCTGAACCGAATTTTATGAAACTTGGTATGTATATTACTACTAACCCAACTTAGACTTTAGGCTATATTAATTTTCTCTGAGACGAACAGGAGTGGGGGTTATAAGGGAAGCCTGAAATTAAAAATATCGATATTTCGTTTTCTATTCGTTTTTCGGCAAATATGCACATAACAAAAGTTGTTTATTTTGTTATTTAGAGTAACTTTTGTTATATACACTTTTGTCGTATACCAAAGTTTAAATGCGTTATACGCTAAAAATTATAGCGGGAGTCAACAATATTATTTGCCAAAAAAGACTCAACCGAACTAAATAAAACTCGGTATGTGTATTAGCAGTGAGGCCTTCATTATAATAAGCCATACCAACATTTCTATGTACGGGGAGGAGTGGGGGTTATAAGGGAAGCCTGAAATTAAAAATAGCGATATTTCGTTTCCTATTGGTTTTCCCGCAAATATAAACATAACATAAGTTGTTTATTTTGTTATTTGGAGTAACTTTTGTTATATTCACTTTTGTCGTATACCTAAGTATAAATGAGTTATACGTTAAAACTTTAGCGGGCACTAACGGCTGAACCGAACTTAACAAAACTCGGTATGTCAATTAGCATTAATTCTTCCATGATTATAAGTTATATTAAAATGTTTAGGTTCGGGCGGGAGTGGGAGTTATAAGGGAGGCCTGAAATAAAAATTCAAATATATGCATAATGTATAAGAAACGGGAAATATAAAAATATCGAAGACTGTGAAGAATTATCGAACAAATAATTCTATTATTAGCAAATCCATAGCAACGACGGGTATCAATCCTAAACACTGGGACGGGTAAATGTCAAAATATTGTGCAATGTAAAGCCTGCTAAAAAAATACCATCACCATTCAGACTCATGAATTCCCGGGCGAAGCCGGGTATCTGAGCTAGTATATATATAAAATTGTAACCTCTGTCTGTACATTGATTTTTTTTGCGAAATTTCACGATAACTTTTCGTTTCACATGTCATAGACACCATAACTGCATTTTGTTTCTTTGGTGTCTGTTTGTTTGTTTGTTTGTTTGTTTGTTTGTTTGTTTGTTTGTTACCTTTTCACGCATAAACGGCTGAACCGAATTTTATGAAACTTGGTATGTGTATTACTACTAGCCCAACTTAGACTTTAGGCTATATTAATATTCTCTAAGACAAACAGGAGTGGGGGTTATAAGGGAGGCCTGAAATTAAAAATAGCGATATTTCGTTTCCTATTGCTTATTCAGCAAATATGCCCATAAAGAAAATTGTTTATTTTGTTATTTACAGTAACTTTTGTTATATACACTTTTGCCGTATACGGAAGTATAAATGAGTTATACGCTAAAAACTATAGCGGGAGTCCACAATTTTATTTGGCACAAAAGACTCAACCGAACTAAACCAAACTCGGTATGTGAATTTGCACTGACGCCTTCCTTATAATAAGCCATACTAACATTTCTAGGGACGGGCAGGAGTGGGGGTTATAAGGAAGGCCTGAATTTAAAAATAGCGGTATTTCGTTTCTTATTGCATTTTCGGCAAATATGAACATAACAAAAGTTGTTTATTTTGTTATTTAGAGTAACTTTTGTCATATTCATTTTTGTCTTTCAACAAAGTATAAACGAGATATACACTATAAACTAAAGCGGGAGTCAACGATTTCATTGAGCGCTAACGAGTAAACCAAACTTTCAAAAACTTGGTATGTCAATTAGCATTAATTCTTCCATGATTATAAGCTATATTAAAATTTTTAGGTTTGAACGGGAGTAGGGGTTATAAGGGAGGCCCGAAATAAAAATTCGCGATATTTCATTGTCTATTTGTCTACGGGAAATATGACAATTTGGAGGACAGTGAAGACTTACATAAAAAATTAATTTTTTTATTAACAAATGCCAAAAACGGGAATTAACCCTAAACACTGGGACGGGTAAATGTCAAAATATTGTGCAAATTAATGCCTTGCCAAAAAAATACCATCACCATTTAGCCTCAAATGAATTCCCGAGCGAAGCCGGGTATCTAAGCTAGTATATATATAAAATTGTAACCTCTGTCTGTACATTGATTTTTTTCGCGAAATTTCACGATAACTTTTCGTTTCACATGTCATAGACACCATAACTGCATTTTGTTTCTTTCGTGTATGTTTGTTTGTTTGTTTGTTTGTTTGTTTGTTTGTTTGTTTGTTACCTTTTCACGCATAAACGGCTGAACCGAATTTTATGAAACTTGGTATGTATATTACTACTAGCCCAACTTAGACTTTAGGCTATATTAATATTCTCTAAGACGAACAGGAGTGGGGGTTATAAGGGAGGCCTGAAATTAAAAATAGCGATATTTCGTTTTCTATTGGTTTTTCGGCAAATATGCACATAACAAAAGTTGTTTATTTTGTAATTTAGAGTAACTTTTGTTATATGCACTTTTGCCGTATGCGGAAGTATAAATGAGTTATACGCTAAAAGCTATAGCGGGAGTCCACAATTTTATTTGGGACAAAAGACTCAACCGAACTAAACCAAACTCGGTATGTGAATTAGCACTAACGCTTTCCTTATAATAAGCCATACTAACATTTCTAGGGACGTGCAGGAGTGGGGGTTATAAGGGAGGTCTGAAATTGATAATAGTGATATTTCGTTTCCTATTGCATTTACGGCAAATATGCACTTAACCAAAGTTGTTTATTTTGCTATTTAGAGAAACTTTTGTTATATGCACTTTTGCCTTATACGGAAGTATAAAAGAGTTATACGCTAAAAAAACTAATAGCGGGAGTTCCACAATTTTTAATTTGGCACCAAAACGACCAACCGAATTAAACCAAACTCGGGTAATCTGAATTAGTACTAAGGCCTTCATTATAAATAAGCTATACTAACATTTATTGGGAAAACTGGCAGGAGTGTGGGGGTTATAAGGAAGGCCTGAAATTAATAATAGTGATAATTTCGTTTTCCTATAGCATTTTTCGGTAAAATATGCACATAACAAAAGTTTGTTTATTTTTGTTATTTAGAGAAACTTTTGTTATATGCACTTTTGACCGTATACGGAAGTATAAATGAGTTATACGCTAAAAACTATAGCGGAGACCACAATTTTTTTTGGCAGCCAAAGACCTCAAACCGAATTAAAACCAAACTCGGTAATCTGAATTAGTACTAACGCCTTCATATAATAATAAGCTATACTAACATTTCTTGGGAGCGGGGCAGGAGTGGGGGTTATAAAGGAAGGCCCTGAAATTTTAATAATAGTGATATTTTTGTTTTCCATATTGCATTTTCGGTAATAATGACACATAACCAACACAAGATTGTTTATTTTGTTATTTAGAGAAACTTTCTTATATACACTATCCATCTGTATACCGAAGTATAAAGGCGTTATATGCTGAAAATTATAGCGGGAGACAAAACAATTTTTATTTGGCACAAAAGATTCAAACCGAACTAAATAAAAAAAACACTCAGGTATGTATATAATAAAACTAATGCCTTCCTTATAATAATTCATACTAATCATTTCTAGAGAAACGGGCAGCAGTGGGGGTTATAAGGAAGGCCTGAAAATTAATAATAATGAAATTTCCTATTGGGGTTTTCGGCAAATATGCACATAACAATAGTTGTTTTTAATTTTGTTATTTATAGAGAAATTTGCTCAAAAACACTTTCATTTCAATATTAAACTACCAGGTACCTCTCCTGAAAAAAATTAATTCAAATGTATGATCAATATTTTTCTCCTTATTAATTCAAATCTTATGCATAATGCACAGAGGAACCTGGGAAATATGACAATATGCAGGACAGTGAAGTCTTACATAAAAAAATAATTTTTTATTATTAACAAATGCCAACAACGGGTATTAACCCCCTAAAACACTGGGAACGGGTAAAAATATCAAAATATTGTGCAAAGTAAAGCCATGCCAAAAATATACTTTCACCACCTTTTCAGCCTCAAATGAATAAAAAAATAATACATTGAAGGTCAATATTTTTAAGGAAAACTATGGAGGATACTGGAGCTGAAGGAGGTCGGAGCCTAAACAGTTTTAATTGAGTTAATTAATTTCCTGTTAAAATGCGTTTCATTACTGGAAATGATTTCCACTGAGCTCTACTATTACGAATATAAATCTAATGTACAAAACTATGTTTAAAACTATAAAATGTGCCCCTCGGATTGGTTTTTTTTGACAGTAAATAAGTTTCATTATAGGAAGGATATTTTAATTGTAATAAATGCTATCCAACGATTATGGTTATTGAAAGTATTCTAAAAGGTGAGTTTGGAAAAAGTGGATAGGGATAGAATTTAGGAACACATTTTTAATTTTATCTTCAAAATTAATATTTCTCATCTATACGTCGCCTGCCTGACCCTCACGGGGAAAACAATTGCGCCCCAGACCGGGAAGTGTAGTAAACATTGAAGCGCTTGCTCAAAAAAAAAAAAAAAAATACTATTATCATTTCAGCCTCAAATGATTTCCCCGAGCGAAGGTCCGGGGTACCTTAGCTAATATATATCTATATATATAATAAAATTGTAACCTCTGTCTGTACAATTGATTTTTTTTTTTTGCGAAATTTTTCACGATAACAATTTCGTTTCATCACATGTCATAGACACCATAACTGCATTTTTTGTTTTCTTTGGTGTCTGTTTTGTTTGTTTGTTTAGTTTTGTTTGTTTATTTGTTTGTTTTTTGTTTGTTACCTGTTTCAACGCATAAACGGCTGCAACCGAATTTTTATGAAACATGGTATGTGTATTACTTAAAAACTAGCCCAACTTAGACTTTAGGCTATATTAAAATTCTCGTAAGACAAACAGGAGGTGGGGGTTATAAGGGAGGCCTGAAATTAAAAAATAGCGATATTTCGTTTCCTATTGCTTTATTCAGCAAATATTGCCCATAAAGAAAATTGTTTATTTTGTTATTTTACAGTAACTTTTGTTATATAACACTTTTGCCGTATACACTGAAGTATAAATGAGTTATACGCTAAAAACTATAGAGTCGGGAGTCCCACAAATTTTATTTGGCACAAAAGACTCAACCGAACTAAACCAAACTCGTATGTGAATTTGCACTGACGCCCTTCCTTATAATAATAGCCATACTAAACATTTCTAGGGACGGGCAGAGTGGGGGTTATAAGGAAGGCCAGAATTTAAAAATAGCCGGTATTTCGTTTCTTATTGCATTTTCGGCAAATATGAACATAACAAAAGTTGTTTATTATGTTATTTGAGTAAACTTTTGCCATATTCATTTTTGTCTTTCAAACAAAGTATAAATAAACGAGATATACACTAAATAAACTAAAGAGCGGGAGTCCAACGATTTTCATTGAGCGCTAACGAGTAAACCAAACTTTCAAAAACCTTGGTATGTCAATTAGCATTAATTCTTCCATGAATTATAAGCTATATTAAAATTTTTAGGTTTGAACGGGAGTAGTGGGGTTATATAGGAGGCCCGAAAATAAAAATTCGCGATATTCATTGTCTATTTGTCAACGGGAAATATGACCAATTTGGAGGACAGTGAAGACCTTACATAAAAAATTAATTTTTTTTTTATTAACAAAATGCCAAAAACTGGAATTAACCCTAAACACTGGGGACGGGTAAATGTCCCAAAATATTGTGCAAATTAATGCCTTGCCAAAAAAATACCACACCATTTAGCCTCAAATGAATTTCCCGAGCGAAGCCGGGATCTAAGCTAGTAAATATCTATAAATATATAAAATTTGTAACCTCTGTCCCTGTACATTGATTTTTGTTTCTCGAAATTTCACGATAACTTTTTCGTTTTTCACATGTCACAGACACCATAACTGCATTTTGTTTTATCTTTGGTGTCTGTTTTGTTTTGTTTGTTTGTTTGTTTGTTTATTTGTTTGTTTGTTTGTTTGTTACCTTTTCACAGCATAAAACGGGCTGAACCGAATTTTTATGAAACTTGGTATTTATATTACTCACTTATAAGCCCAACTTAGACTTTAGGCTATATTTAATATCCGTCTGAGATGAACAGGAGTGGGGTGGTTATAGGGGAAGCCAGAAAATTAAAAATAGCGATATTTCGTTTCCTATTGGTTTTTAAAAACGGCACATTTTGAACATAACAAAAGTTGTTTTAATTTTTATTTAGAGTAACTTTTATTATATACACTTTTTTCGTATACCGAATTTTAAACGAGATTATACGCTAAAACCTATAGCGGAAGTGAAACAAATTTTTTATTTGGGACAAAAGACCCAACCGAAATAAAATAAAACTCGGTTTGTGTATTAGCCACTAACGCTTTTTCATTATAACAAGCCATACCAACATTTCTAGGGACGGGTCAGGAGTGGGGGTTGTAAGGGAGGCCTGAATTTAAAAATAGCGGTATTTTGTTCTCTATTCGTTTTTTTTTTTTTCAGCAAAATATGAACATAAACCAAAGTGTTTTTTATTTTGTTTTATTTAGGAGAAACTTTTTTTTATATACACTATCATCGTATACCGAAGTATAAAGGCGTTATACGCTAAATTATTATAGCGGGAGACCACAATTTTATTTGGCACAAAAAGACTCAACCGAACCTAAACCAAACTCGGTATGTGAATTAGCAACTAACGCCCTTCCTTATAATAAGCCATACTAACCATTACTAGGAACGGGCAGGAGTGGCGGGTTATAAGGAAGGCCTGAAATTAATAATAGTGGTAAATTTTTTGTTTTCTATTGCATATTTCGGCAAATATGCACATAACAAAAGTTGTTTATTTTGTTATTTAGAGAAACTTTTTTTTATATACACTATTGTCGTATACCAAAGTTTAATTGCGTTATAAAACGCTAAACATTATATGGAGGACAGTAAAAGACTTACATAAAAAAAAAATAAAATAAAAAAAAAAAATTACTTTTATTATTAACAAAATTGCAACAACGGGGTATTAACCCTAAAAACACTTGGACGGGTAAATGTCAAAAATATTGTCCAAAGTAAAGCCTTGCCAAAAAAAAATCCATCACCATTCAGCCTCAAATCAATTCCCGGGCGAAGCCGGGGTATCTGAGCTAGTATATATATTTAAAATTGTAACCACTCTGTCCCCTGTACATTGATTTTTTTCACGAAATTTTCACGATAACTTTTTCGTTTTCACATGTCATAGACACCATAACTGCATTTTTTTTTCTTTGGTGTTCTGTTTTTTTGTTTGTTTATTAGTGTTTGGTTTGTTACCTTTTCACGCATAAACGTCCCTGAAACCGAATTTTTATGAAAACTTGTTATGTATATTACTTACTAACCCAACTTGATACTTTTTAGGCTATATTAATATCCTCTGATACGAAATAACAGGAGTGGGGGTTATAGAAGGGAAGCCAGAAATTAAAAATAGCGATATTTCGATTTCCTATTGGTTTTTTTTTTTCGGCAAATATGCACATAACAAAAGTTGTTTAATTTTTTGTTATTTAGAGTAACTTTTGTTTATTATATACACTTTTTTCGTATACCGAATTATAAAACGAGATATGCGCTAAAAACTAAATAGGCGGGAAGTGAACAATTTTTATTTGGGACAAAAAGACCCAACCGAAATAAATAAAACCTCCGTATATGTATTAGCACTAACGCTTTTCGCATTACGTAACAAGGCATACTAACATTTCCATGGGACGGGTAGGAGTGGGGGTTGTAAGGGAGGCCCTGAATTTTAAAATAGCGGTATTTTCGTTTTCTATTCGTTTTTCTGCATATATAAAATAAACATATCAAAAGTTGTTTATTTTGTTATTTAGAGTAACTTTTGTGTAATTCATTTTTGTCATTTAACAAAGTATAAACGAGATATACCAACTATAAACTAAAAGCGGGAGTCACTATTTTATTAGGGCGCTAATGATTGAACCTAACTTAAAACAAAAACTCGGTATGTCGATTAGCATTAAATTCTTTCATTAATTATAAGCTATATTTAAAATGTTTTTAGGTTAGAACGGGAGTGGGGGTTTATAAGGGAAGCCTGTAAATAAGAATTCGCGATATTGTGATTTCTTATTGGTTTATTTTTCACAGCGATATTTATAATAAAAAATACCATCATTAGTCAGTCAACACGATTTCCCGGGGCATCTAAGACGGTATATTAGCTAGATTGTATACAGGAAAATACGTACATTATAGAATGATATTTATAATAATAATAATGATGCAATCCATGATTGTGATTTTGAATTATTCACATGTGTGGTTCTAACAGTGGAGAGGGAATGATTAGAGACTTAATTTTTTTCATTTATATTTCAAATCAAAAATTTTATTTTTTTTCCCCAGTGGACCCTTACGGGAAGAAATGAGCCCATAACGAGGAAAGAGCAGTTTGTACACGTTGAAGCATTTGCCAAAAACAAAAATAGAAAATTTTCCGTCTCAAATGATTTCCCGAGCGAAGCCGGGTACCCTTGGCTATATATATATAAAATTTTAACCTCTGATTGTACATTGATTTTTTTTTTTTTTCGAAATTTCAAGATAACTTTTCGTTTCACATGTTCCAATGGACACCATAAACGGCATTTTTTGTTTTCTTTGGTGTCCTTTGTTTGTTTGTTTGTTTGTTATTTGTTTGTTTGTTTTTGTTACCTTTTTCCGCATAAACGGCTGAAACCGAAAATTTTATGAAAAAACCTTTGGTATGTATGTAAAAATTACTACTACTAGCCCAACTTAGACTTTAGGCTATATTTTAATATTCTCTAAGACAAACAGGAGTAGCAGGGGGTGGGGGTTATAAGTGAGGCCTGAAATTAAAAAATAGCGATATTTCGTTTTCCTATTGCTTTTTCAGCAAATATGCCCATAACAAAAAGTTATTATTTATATATATATATATATACAGTTTTGAATGGACCTCATTTTCGTCCATCGCTCCCTAGGTAAGGAATCGATTGGGACATTTGAAGAAAAATTTCGAAAATCGCGTCATGAGAACAACCTCAATAGCTGATTTCCCTAAAGGGAAATCTGGTAAAAAAAAGTCCGTCACCCAGGGGCGGCGTAAACTAAGCAGATTTTCCTCGTGAATTTTTACAATAGAGAAATTTCACGAGAGTCAAGCAGTTAAGGAAACGGCCGAACTAGCTTTTGGCGGGAAAGTCACCCGTCCGTCAGCCACCCAGATTTAATAAAAATGCAAATAACTCGGTTAATATTCCAAGAATAGAGAATAAATGTAATATAACAATATTTTATAGCAAATTTAATTTTGCAATAAGATTGATTCTGATTACATATTTTTTTCGATCCGACGTATAGTAAGAAGAGATATTTTTGAATTTTTTTTTCGAAAAAAAAAAATCCTCCCCTCTAAAAAAACCCCCCCTCCTCCACTGGTACGATTTCATAGCCATTAAACGAACCTTGATCTTTCTTTTTACATAAAAAAAGGACTAAATGTCCGAGTTTGGTAACGAATCAATCAAAAAGTGCGATCGCTAGAGCTGTAACAGACAAATATATATAATATATATATAAAAAATATATACATATACAGTTATTTGAATGGTCCTCATTTTTCCTCATCAACTAGGTAGAATCGATGGACATTTTGAAGTAAAAGTTTCGAAAATTCCGTCATGAGTAACAACCTCAATAGCTGATTTCCCATTAAGGGAAATCTGCTAAAAAAAAATAAATAAGTGATTGGAAAATCCTAAAAAACCTTCATTTTAACAGCAATGGGTATAGAGTGAAGGCAAACCCCTTCCCAACCCTTTTGAAGATTGTTATGGAATGCCAGAACTTCTGCAAAAACTGGGAACCATTTTTTAAATAATCTATTCCTGAAGAAATCTCTCTCAAGAATCAAAATAAAAATTTACTCTAATGGAAAATATGTCATTATCAAATCATTGCAAAATGGTGCTCTGCTGTGCTCATAATATTATCTTGGGCAGTTTGAAGTGTTCAGTTATTGGGCGGGCCTACTAATTCTGATTTGGGGATTTTCACAAACGTTGCGACTCAAAAGTGTTCCCCTTACCGCCGGCAGTAACCAAAATTAAAGTTTAATGATGTAAAAGCTTTTTTTAATCGGTTTTTACAGGAATAGGATGTTGGATTTTATTGAAAATTTATGAAATTCTCAAAGTGGATAAAGAAAGAGAGATGTTATACTGATTTCAAAACAAACAAACTCCAGTTTTAACTTCGTAGTATAACACGATTTTTTTTTTTTCCTTTTATTCTTCAAAAATATATGAAAAATCTTTTCATTTTTGATGTAATTTATCCTTTTTTTTAAAAATATCAATATTTTCATTATTGTAACAAATAAATAAGTTATATATCTATTTAATTATATTCTTTTTTAATAACTTTTTTAAATAAGAATGTATTCTGGCTAAAAAAAAGGGCGTATAAAATTAATATATGTGTTTTAAATTATTACAAAAACACCAGTTACTGAATTATTTTTTTTTAATTGTTGAATATTTTTTTAATAGGTGTAATATCGATATTTATTAATATTACAGGAATTATAATTACTATGACAACAGGAGACAACAATGAAATATTCATTTGGTGTTTTCTCAAAACAAGAGTTTTGCTTATAAGCCCCTTTTACGTAGACCGCCTCATTTGTTATATTCACTTTTGTCTTATAACAAAGTATAAATGAGATATGCACTAAAACTAGTGGGAGCCAACAATTTTATTGGGCACTAACGATTGAACCGAACTTAACAATACGCTATACGTAAATTAGTATTAATTCTTCCATGATTATAAGGTACATTAAATTTCTTAGGTTCGAACAGAAGTGGGGGTTCTAAGGGAGGTCTGAATAAAAAATTCACGAATATTTTTTATTTCTAATTTGATTTTAGGACCAAACGTTGCACATAACAAATGTTGTTTTTTGTGTCATTAAAAGTAGCTTTTATTTTAAGCATAATATTATTAAATTTAATATCCTAATCTCTTGAAATATCACGCCGGACAACGTCTGTCGGGTCCGCTAGTATATATGTATATAGTTTCAGTCAACACTAAAGATCATATTTGTTATTGGCCTACATCAGACATGGAATAGTGAGGGCATAGAGGAGGGGAGATTCGAAAATTCAAAATGTTTCCGTTATTGTGAGTGGGATCGTAAAATGTTATAGAACCAATCTTATTAAACTATCGATGATCTACATTCGTTATTCTATGCATTTTTAAAAAATCAAATATTAAGTGATTTTTTCGTGTTGTCGTCTTTTCCGAGATATCTAACCCCCCCCCCCCCCGCTGTTTTCTACTAATGGGTTACATACATACATAGAAATAAGGAATATATGGTGAGATGATATCAAACGTGTGTTATACAGGCACGTGGGAAATCTGCTTAGTCTACGCAGCCTCTGTGTGACAGATATTATTTTTTTCCCCACCGAAATCGCGTTATTAGGGCAACTTCAGTAGCAGATCATTCCCATGAGCAATTTATTAAGTTAAGCTAGAGTAGGTAGCAATCTTGTAGTGTAGAATATATTTTGAGTAAGACAAATGTATATTCAAGAATAGTGTCATGCACAAAATACCATCGAATGATATCTTAATCACATATCACTTCATTATTGCTCATATAAACCAGAGAGTTTAAGATAAGATATTGAGATAAGGAAAATGACTATATAGTTAAATTTATTGATTAGGTTGCTGACTGGAGGGCGATAACGATTCCGTGATAACTATATTATTCCTACAACTCAGGAGCCATAACAATGCTGATTACTATGAGAATACAGATTAAACCACTACAATGCAAAATTCTTGTCCTTGAAATATTAGATGAGAAGGAGCTCACAGTTTACTCAATGAAAAATGCAATTGAAGCAGATCATAACAGAGCCCAATATAAACAAATAATTCTTTCTGAAAGAGAAACATAATTCTAGCATCCTGTGGCCGTTGGAGATAGGCTAAAGTGCGGATAGTATTATTACTCTATTTGAAGCACAGATTTACATATGTTTATCTCGGAAATTAAAAAAAGTCCGTCCACGCAGGGGTCTGCGTAAAACTAAGCAGATTTCCCACGTGAAGTTTTTAACAATAGAGGAAATCTGCCTAATAACAACTGTAGTAGTAAAGAAACCTCTAAACCTAAAACATCATTTAGGGCGTAATAACCCAGAAGTTTCTAGCCCCAAAAAACAGTTAACCTAACCTGTAAAACCTATTCACGAGGGACGAATAGCTATGGAAAATTGGGCCACCAGAGCTCGGCTCCTCGGCGGAAAGTCCGAACATGCAGATTACAAATGCAAATATCCTCTCGGTTAAAATAATTCAAGATAGAGAGAATTAAATGCATATAAACAATATTTAAAGCAAATTTTAATTTCCAATAAGATTGGTACTAAATAAAATTTTTCGATCCGATGCATAATAACGGAGATATTTTGAATTTTTGTAAAATCCCCCCCCACTAAATAAACCCCCCCCTCCCACTGGGTCCGATTTCAGCCTGTTAACGAAACCTTGATCTTCCTTTTTAAACAATAAAAACGATTAAATACCCCGAGTTTGGTGACGATTTAAACAAAAATTGCCGGACCGCTAGTAGTGTTAAACAGACAAAATATAAAGATATATAAAAGTCTATATAGTATATATAATAGATATATTTATTATAATATAGATAAAATATATATATATAAATATATAGTTTTTGAACGGACCTCATTTTCGTCATCATCCTTGGTAGGATCGATGGACATTTGAAGAAATTTTTCGAAATTCCGTCATGATGTACTACCTCAATAGCTGATTTTCCCTTAAGGGAAATCTGCTAAAAAGTCCGTTCCCCGCAGGGGCTGCGTAAACTAAGCAGATTTCCTCGTGAAGTTTTAGTAATAGATATATACAATACTTGCTAACACAACACTCGTGAATAAATACAAACGGAAATAAGAAATGTTTTCATATCCAATTTCAATAGCCTGCCGACAGGAAGCGTTTAGGTTTAGAAAAATGTAAACAAACGGTCCCCCGCCTCACAACCGGAAAGAAAAAAACAATTACTGAAATATGTTCAGAATATAAACACAATTATTTTATGTGAGAATTATTTACTATATCTACTAGTGTAATATAAAAATAATGAGTCCCAGAAAAGTTGGTATTGTTATCTCAATCAATAAAATTTTAGTAAGTCCAAAACTTTAAGATGGGGGGGGGGGGAGTCACCATGCATATTTGCATGTATCTCGTATAATAAAGGTCCTCATGAATACAATTTTTTGGTATTAAACTTCCAATAAATGTGATTTATTATGTATCAGAGTATTGTTTTTACGTAACAATGAGTAGAAGTGGCGGGTTTGGTGAAAACTGGAAAAATGCAAATATCTCGGTTAATATTCAAGATAGAGAATAAATGTATATATAAACAATATTTAACAGTAAATTTTAATTTGTAATAAGATTGATTCTGTATAATTTTTCGATCCGACGTATAGTAAACGGAGATATTTCGAATTTTCGAAAATCTCCCCTCTAAAAAACCCCCCCCCTCTCACCTGGTCCGATTTCAGGCCGTTAAACGAAAACTTGAAATACTTTCTTTTTTACATAAAAAGGTTATAATACCGAGTTTGGTGACGATTAAACAAAAATTTTTGCGAAACCGCTAGAGTGTTAACAGACAAATATATATAATATATATATATATATGTCTATATATATATATATATATATATATATATAATATATATATATATAATATATAATAAATAATTATATAGGATAGATATAATATATTATATATAATATATATTGATATATATATATAAAAGTTTTGAACGGACCTCATTTTCGTCCCCATCTCCTGGTAGGATCGATGGACATTTGAAGAAATTTTTCGAAAAATTCCGTCATGAGTACGACCTCAATAGCTGGATCTTTCCCCTTAAGGGAAATCTGCTAAAATGAAGAGTGTGCATTTGAATCCCAGAGTTTGACATATGAAGCTACGTTTTGAACAATTTTATAAACATTGTTATGTCCCGAGAGATAAAAAAAATATATAAAGATTACTAAATCAGTATTGCAAAACAAATACGCAAATTGTTTGTTTTGAGCAGTTACATAAAAGACATACAGCCAAAGAAACTGGATTGAGAATATATGTTACAGCACGCTACAAATGACTAAATGATATTTATCAACAGTGGCTAGGACCTGGACTTTTAACACTTTCTTTGACCATTCGTTATGATCAGAATCAAGGTATCTTCTACTACGGACCCTGAACTGCGTTGTCTCTGAGGGTGGCTAAAGATCTCAGACCGGGCCTTTCTCCCCTTGTCGTTTCAACTTCTTGTCTTTCGGTTTTAGCAGGTTTCCCTTAAGGGAAATCAGCTATTGAGGTCGTACTCATGACGCGATTTTCGAAACATTTCTTCAAATGTCCATGGATTCTATCCAGGAGATGACGAAGATGAGGTCCGTTCAAAACTATCTCTATCTCTCTCTATATATATATATATATATATATATATATATATATATATATATATATATTTGTCTGTTAACACTCTAGCGGACGCAATTTTTATTTAATCGTCACCAAACTCGGTATTTAATCGTTTTATGTAAAAAGAAAGATCAAGTTCATTAACAGCTGAAATCGGACCAGTGGGAGGGGGGGGGGACTCTATACAATTGAAAAATTGTATAGAGCCAGACTTATTGCAAATTAAATTTACTATAAATATTGTTATATACATTTATTCTCTATCTTGATATTTGCATTTTTATTAAGTGTAACGGATGAGCTATGGTCGGTCGCTTCTATTCGTTCCCGCCGAAAGCTACCGTAACCGTCGTTTCTGTAACTGTTCGGCACTCGTATGGAGATTTCTCTATTGTATAACTTTACATGGGAAATCTGCTTAGTTTACGCAGCCCCTGCGTGACGGACTTTTTTTATTCTTAGCAGAGTAGCCTGAAGAATTTCATTCTTAAAGAGTGGCCCAACCACCGCAGTCTGTGTTTCTTAAAAGAACAGGCAATACAGATTCATCGTACAAATCCATTATTTCGTAGCTACTTCTATTCCCCTTCTTTGTTGACCCTTGACTGTCGCCATAATTCGTCTCAGGGGGCCTACCAGATAAGAGTCCAGGTTTCACTGTCATACATATATGATAAGCTTATGTCCGATTTTTAAATAAGCATCCTAGCTTACCTCTAAAGCTATTTGCAGAGCATGAAATCATCCGGCCATCCCGAACTCAGTTTTTATACATGCTTTCACATTATCTCTCTCCATTACTTTTCCTTTTTGGGGCTGCTTAAACTAAGCATATTTCCCATGTGCTTGTAGACATACTAGCGATCTGATCTCTGAGATACATTCTCCATTTTTGTAAAAAAACAAATCCAATGTGTAAAAGTGAGTGGTCAATAAAATTGTAATTGATGAAGTTATAACAACAACTATTTGCATTTATTTTACATAATAAAGGTCCGTTGTAAACAATATTTGGCATTTATGCTTATTGTTAAAGTGTGGTGATTAAAATTGTGGGGTTTACTGAAGTCTAAAATCTAAAAAATTGCCAATACCTCGGTTAATACTGAAGCTAGGGAATAACAACATTGATAGAATACTAAATTGGTCATATGATTGGTTCTCTACAATTTTTTATTTATTATTATTTATTTATTAACGTCCACGTTTTGCAACTTAGGCTAATCGGGACGGGTTATCTACAGGTTACCACCCTTTTCTAGCCAGGGTGGGATTTTAGGACGTTATTTAATGAATTTCGTCACTAAATAATTTCCTTTACCCAAGCGAGAATCGAACTCGCCACTCTAGGTTCACCATGTGAGATAAAGGTCAACGCTTTAACTCTACAATTTTTGGATACGACTCATAATTACGACAATATTTTTAATTCTCGAAATTCCTCATTCAACCCTCCACCCCTCTCCACTCCTCCCATTCTCTCCCCATTCCAGTCATTGAGGAACTTGGTCTTGAGTTTTACATAAAACGTGTAAACATCAAGTTTGGTAACAATCAAACAAAGCTTACGACCGCTAGAGCGGCAACCGACAAGTTTTGGACATATGTGTGTGTGTGTGTGTGTGTGTGTGTGTATACATATACAAACACATAAATTTTAGTCATCTCTTGGGTAGGATTGATGGACATTTGATGAAATCTCTCGAAAATCATGCCATGAGTATAACCTCAATAGTTGATTGCCCTTATGGAAAAACAGCTAAAACGTGGAAGAGGTGCTAATGGCAGGTTTGTGTGTCCCTCCACAAAGATACAACGAAATGCATGAACTTCTAGCGAATGAACTTCTGATGATTCCAGTTAAAACCTCTGCATCCTAAAATAAGGTCTTCAAGAAGGCCGACTTCGGAAGAGATTCAAATTAGCACCTCGCATTTTACAAGCTCAAGGTCTTTTAAGTGGTCTGACCACTTATTTAGCAAGAGGTACTGCCATATATTTATATATTTTTAAAGAAGACTAACCTCAGAGTAGATGTCAGTGCCTTTGAAAGGACGAATGCCAAATGTATTTGAAATTGAAGTATTTCCGAGAAATCGAGTGACGCATTTTATTTGACTTCCAATATAATATATAGTACAACGTTTCAGGATATTAATATTTGCAAATTTCATCGTGAATTTAACAGTAGGAAATAATACGAAAAATCGGACGCATAGTAAAACTCCTGTAAAAGAGCGAACCGAGCGTGTGTGATCGGTACACGGTGACTTAAAATAGATATTCATATTCAGTGTAAGGCATGCTGGCATGACGCACACCACTGCTATTCTTAAACTAAACACCATCAAATGAAAGTGTGATTGGCATTCATTCAAACTAATCAACTCAAGTAAGTTTTAGTGCTGCAAGTTTGACTATTACTATTGTGTTTCTCCAGCATCATTGAAATTATTTTTTTCTTAAATAAACTTCCATGGGTGTATGCTTTATTTTAAATACTATTTATGGCGCTAAGGTTAATCAAAACGGGCTATCTACAGGTTGCCAGCCTAATCTAAGTACTCGGTAAAGTAAAGAATATTCACAACGAAAACACCTCATCACGTTAAATTCATTCAGAACTTTCGAATCATGAGGGCTCTTACTCCGCTGTCGAGGGAAATAAATTTTAACTTTGGGGAAACTCAAAAAACATATTTTAATTGCAGAAGAGAGCGATAGAGTTTATATTCAACGGGTAGTAGAAAACTGAAGCCGGATTTTTTACGGAATCAAAATTAATTTTTCCCCTCGATATATAAGTACCAAACCATATTGTTTGTGAAACAAAACATTAACAGTATAAAAAGTCCGTCACGCAGGGGCTGCGTAAACTAACCAGATTTCCTACGTGAAGTTTTACAATAGAGAAATCTGCCCAATAAAAAGTGTAGTAAGTAGTAAGGGATCACTAAACTTATACACGAGGGACGAATAGTTACGAAAACGGCCGCCAGAGCTCTCTTCGGAAAGTACCAAACAGCTCACTCCTGCCGACCAATGCAGAATACAAATGCAAATATCTCGGTTAATATTCAAGATACAGAATACATGTATAGAACAATATTTATAGTAAATTTAATTTGCAATAAGATTAATTCTATACAATTTTTCGATCCGACACATAATAACGGAGATATTTCGAATTTTCCGAAAATCCCCCTTTAAACCCCCCCTCCCACTGGTCCGATTTCAGCCATTAACGAACTCGATCTTCCTTTTTACATAAAACGATTAAATTCCGAGTTTGGTAATGATCAAACAAAAATTGCGGCCGCTAGAGCGGTAACAGACAAATATATATGTATATATTTATATATATATATACAGTTTTGAACGGACTTCATTTTCGTCATCTACTAGGTAGGATCCATGGACATTTGAAGAAAAAATTCGAAAATTCCGTCATGAGTACAACCTCAATAGCTGATTTCCCTCCAAGGGAAATCTCCTAAAAGATTGGTTCTATAGCATTTTATGATCCCACTCATAATAACGGCAATATTTGGAATTTTCTAATTCCACCCCTCTCTAAATCCCTCTATTCCTGGTCCTATTTCCCCCAACCACAGATATGATCTTTAGTGTTGAATAAAACGGTTAATAAAATGCCTTTACTCCAGGGCTGCATAAACTGAGACTCCCCCATGCCGGAATGGGTCACAGAAGACATCACCTTACATTATATTCTTTATTGGTCCATAAATAAAAAGCTAAAAAAAATGTAAACAAATACTGAAATATAAAATGAGCATTAAGGTGGTCAGGGATATAATAGCGTCAACAAAAATAGTATGAGTAGGCGCGGTAGTTTACTGAACACAAAAAGACATATAACTCTATTAGTATACAACCAGGATCAAATTTATATAATAACAATAACAGCATGTACTGAAAATTTCACGTACTTTTTTAGCAGATGTCCCCTAAGGGAAATCAGCTATTGAGGTCATCCTCATGATGCGATTTTCGAAATTGTGTGGGGTGTGTGTGTGCGCGTGCGTGTGTGTGTGTGTGTGTGCCACACATCAATCAAATATCTGCTTCAAGTCCAAGATTTAGAGCAAATCCATTGAACAACATATAGGAAAATACATTTGCAATAAGATTGGCTATACACAACTGGTTATATATTACAAATTTTGTATTTTTCTTCTCTTAACCTATTCCAAGGCAGATTTCACTGGCTTCCACATTAGTCTTTACTTTTCCTTGGAACGGTTAAATGTCTACTATGATAAAATAAAAATCATGTAGTTTATTATTATTATTCATTAATGTCAACTTTTTGCTTCTTTGGCTAATTGGGACAGGTTATCTAAAGGATACCACCCTTTTCAAGACTTTATTGACAGGAGAGGAGGTCTTAATTGGAATTCAATACTTATGTACTCAATATCATTATTTTAAATATAAATTTGCTGACATTTGTCAATTCTCTATATTATACATTACGTGTACAACAAGAGAAGCTGTATTGGTTTCAGAGAATTGTTATTGGTCTTTAGTTATTGTATTATATTAACACTATTGGTATTATGTTATATTACATTGACATTAGGTTAATCTAATAATTATATGTCACAAGAAACTATGTTTATTTAAACGAGAGCTAACAAAGCTTGTCCCAATTTAAACTTCTCTGGTATTATAACAGAATCCTAAAAGACTTTTATCTCTATTGTCTACTGATTCTATGATGACTCATTCAATGATTGAGATGACTCAAATTCACCTATATTCTCCAAACATTCCATGCTTCATATGTAAAACTGTAGAAGAACATCTTTCATAATGTTATGGAAATAAAAGGATTATTTATTCTTTCTGTTAATACATCTTTATATTTCGATGAAAACCCATTTTTATTTCATGGGCTCCAGTAGTTCTTAGCATAAATTCATTAACATTTCTTCAATCACCACTTTTTCCTTCATTTGTATAATAAGTGAATGACTCAGGACATAACTGTGATATGTGATGAAAATGATGGAAGTACGTAGTGCATAAATTAATCCAATATTTATATTCTCACCACTAAACATTTAACCCGCCAATAACATGTAAAGCTTTCATTAATACTGTATAATTTGTATTTTACCCACTATTTAAGGGACTGAAAAAGTGAATGCTACATCTGCTCTTTATTTCCTGTTGACAAAGTGATAGAAATCGTTATATCATGGTTAGATATATTTTATGAATAAGGAAAAAAAAAAGGCCATTATGCAGGGGCTGTGCAAACAAAATAGATTTCGCAAGTCCTGGTATAACAGTCTTGTGATCTCATCTCACCATGTACTCTCTATTTATATGTAAAGAAACCAATGAGTAGGATGGGGGGGGGGCTTATTGAAGGCAGAAAAGTGATTTAATACTTTCGTTAGCAAAAATGCATACAACAATTGTAGATCAACAATAGTTTAAAAAGATTGGTTCTATAAAATTTTATGATCCGACTCATAATAACGGAGACATTTTGAATTTTCTAATTCACCCCTCTCTAAATCACCACTACTCCACGTCCGATTCAGCCATTAACAACATGGCCGTTGTTCAGCCAATAACAAATATGATGTTTACTGATGACTGAAATGGCTAAATATCAAGATGGTATAGATCAAATAAACATTTTCGAGTAAAGAAAAAAAAATATATTATTGATGTCATCACATGACGTATTTGCATGGGTCTCACAAAGTATAGTTCAATGAAAACCATATTTCGTATTTAACCTTGGAATGAAGCGGTTCATGATATACTAGCTTTTTGTTAATATTAAGTATGTAGGATTGGGGGGTATACTGAGGGCTGAAAACTAAAATATGGAACTATCTCGGTTTAATACTCAATGTAAAGAAAACATGTATATTACAACATGTATAGAACATTACATTTGTAATAAAATTTACTCTATACAATTTTTCGATCTGGAGATATTTCCAATTTTCGAAATTCCCTCCCCCACGCTGGTCCGATTTTAGCCGTTAACTTACTTGATTTTCATTTTTACATAAAACGTTGGTAACATCATTCAAAAATTGTGACTGCTTGAGTGTTAACAGACAAATTATATATATATATATATATATATATATATATATATATATATATATATATATATGTGTGTGTGTGTAAATATAATTTTGAATTGTCCTCATTTTTGTCACCTCCTAGGTAAGATCCATAGACATTTGAAAAAATGTTTTCGTCCTATCATGAGTAAAACCTGTATAGCTGATTTTCCCCAAGGGAAATTTGCTAAAAATGGAGAGATGACATTGTAAAATAATCTTTTAACTATATTAAGATTTTTTCACCTCAGTTTCAGTTTATAAACAACAATTTTATAAATATCAGCAAAACTTGAATTTTATTTATATAGTAAGGTTTTCAGAGTAAAACTGCAAGTTTCTTCATAAAATGTATTAACTCAATACAGACAATTTGACAGTATAAAAATTTATGGTAAGCGTAAAAATCATGCTATAAACAACTCACACATATTTACAGTTCAATAATCATGAAAATGAAACAAGTTTAATGTACAGTCTTCTAGGGTTCCTACTTAATACTATTAATACTGAGTCAATAAATAAAAATTTCTAAATTTAGTCTCAATTGTTTAATGTACAATAAAGTAAAACAAAATCTCAGTATAGCAGAAACTCTAAGAAGTTTGGCTGTTTATGTACACATCGCTATATTTCTATACATTTTAATAACAATATCTATTTTTACAGTATGTTATTTACAATATATTATACAATTTAAAAATTTTGATTTTCTTTGTTTAAAAAAATATAAATTACATATAAACATGAAACTTAACACTATATCACAGCATTTCAAGGAGCTAAACCAGGAACACCCGGTTCCTCTTCTTCAGGTGGAGGAGGAGGTGGGGGTGGGGAAGGGGGAAGAGGGGGCAAGTCTCATCTAATGCTACCTTTCACAGACCCATGCCTATACGTGCAGGTGCTCTGGCGGCAGACTCCCTTCTTCAAGTAGAATTTGCACATTTTGTTGTTATGGTTCGGGTTCCAGCCACCTGCAATATAGAAAAAGCAAATAATTATAAGAAATACACAACCACTGAAAGCTATACATGATATACTCCTACATAATATTGGCATAGTCTGAAAATCTCCTATCTAAGATTCCACAAATTTTATAAAATGGTGGGGGGTATGTCCACATAGAAGTCGAATATGGAATGCAGGTTCGATTCCTGTGTGGGCATGAGGAATTTTATCAAGTGGCATAACTTGCAGATAACCCATCCCAATTAACCTTACTACCATAAAGTGGGCACTAACAAATAATATTAATTGTTTTGAATATTCAAATTATAACTGAAAAGCCACACACCAACTCTGCAGCTTTACTCACTCCGAATGACACACGCTGTTATCCTAATTTAACCCTGTACTTGTAAACAGATAAAACCTTTTGAACAAAAGTGGAATTTTTTTAATTCACACATAATGGGGCATACTTTTCAAAAATAACACTTTAAACTGCTAGTATAATAGTACATACATCTTGAATTTCTGATACACAGAATGAAATAGAAAGACCCTTTTAGATACAAATACAATTAATATAGAGAATAATAGTCAATAGAATTTTTTTATTTTTCTATGATAAACTGAAATTAATTGTCATGATTATTATTAACAATTAGGTAGAGAGTATGAAATTGTAGATTGTTGGTTGTAAACTATTATATTAACTATATAAGGCCAAGCAATTAAATACTTATGGGATATTAAATACTAGCTAACACAATCTTTTTCTAATACATCACACCCTTATAAGATAGTACAGAATAGAATTGAGATGAATGAGTCATACTAATCATAAGCTTGTTTTCAAAATTCTGATGATCATTCAAGGGGATAATGAATTGTTGAACACTGTATTTAATTTAATAAATTTAGGATTTTATAATAACTAATAAATTATTTAATTATTTGGGCCCTAGGATCATATTTGAAGATGCTCCTAGAGGAGACACACTAACCCGTTAATCAAGGAAAACAAATTTTCAATATGAGTTAAAGGGTTAATTGATTCAATATATAGTTGAATAATTGAACTGTTAATTGAAATTAAATAATTTTTAAATCTAAAAATTAAATTTTACCTTTAGACTGGTGCCTCCAACTCCCACCCCCACTGTTCATGTTTCCACCACCTCTGAACCAAGGGCGCTGATGCCTTGGACCAGGATCTTGGTGGGGTGGATAATTGGGAGGTCCATTCTGATACATAGCAGGTGGGCCACCCATTGGGAAAGGAGGTGCCATGAAGTCTGGGTGAGCTGGTGGCCCTCCCATATGGTACATATCTGGAGGAGGTAATAGACCAGGATGAACTCCTGGGTTCATTGCTCCCATCATCATTGGATCATTTCCTTGTGGACCTCCAACCATCATATTATTTCCATCATTATTCCCCTGCAAACATAATTACAAAATATGATAGTGACTTATAATAATTAGTATAAATTAATAACATAATATCAATTTTATTAAAGAAAATAAAAATCTTGAACTATTTCAATTGAAATTCTATTTTTGTAAAAGATTGCTTGAATCGTTATAAATACGATAACAGGAAAATACTTATCACACACCATAAGTTCTTATTATGAAAAACATTAAGAGTGAATTTGGACAGATGGTAACATTATAAAATATGGCTTTTCCGTCTTTACCATAAAATAAAAGTTTAAATTTAGGGGACTGTACAATAAAACAAGGTATTTTGATGATGGAGTTTGGTAGCAACAAAAAACTAATATCAATACAACTACGTTTAATATTTAAAACTACATATAAGTAGGATAATAAAAACTGTTAATCAAGAGCCATTTTATTTTCCAAATAGGTTCTTGAAAATATCATTTATATAAAGAACAACTTAAACTTTTAACTGTGGAAAATTCTTTGGTATGATGCTGAAAAGTAAATATAATTAAAAGCTGCTGCCTTGATTATATAATGACAAAAAATAATAAAAATTACAATGAAAAGGCTTACCATCCATTCAGGGCCTGGCATTAAATTAGGCATGAATGGTTGCATAGGAGGCTGTTGAAATTGTTGAGGAAATACATTTGGTGGTGGAATTCCATGCATTGGGGGCTGCATCGGCTCTGGTGGTGGCGACAAGTGAGGAGGTGATCCTGCAGAACCTGGTGGGTAGCCTTTTGGCTCAGGCCAAGGCTTGTCACGGTAAGATATAACTGAATCAGCATTTCCTGTTTGATCTTTCAATGGAATGATAGCAGGATCAGTATTCGCATGAATCTCAAGATCTGGTTCAGCTGGTGAATCAGGAATTCTACAAATTTATAAAAAAAAGGATTAAAAACCACCACTATTTTAATCATTTAAATTAATATTAATTAATGTACAATACAAATACTACACCATAAAAATATTAAAGGGTATGAATTGTATTATGAGATTACTAGCTCAGATACCCGGCTTCGCCCAGAAATTCATTTGAGGCTGAATGGTTATGGTATTTTTTTGGCAAGGCTTTACTTTGCACAATATTTTGATATTTACCCGTCCCAGTGTTTAGGGTCTACACCCGTTGTTGCTGTGGATTTTTTAATAATAAAATTAATTTTTTATGTAAGACTTCACTGTCCTCCATATTGTCATATTTCCCGTCGCCTGTGCATTATGCATAGATTTGAATTATTAAGGACAAAATATTAACATTGATTTGAATTGATTGTTCCAGGTGAGGTACCTGGTAGTTCATACTGCAAAGAAATGTTGAGCATATCAATATTTCTACGCAAATTACATGATTCATAAATTGTTCCCGAAAAAATGTATAAAACAAAAGTTACTCTAAATAACAAAGTAAACAATTTTTGTTTGTGCACGTTTGTTAAAAAACAAATAGACAATGAAATATCACGAATATTTATTTCAGGCCTCGCTTATAACCCCCACTCCCATTCGAACCTAAAAATTTTAATATAGCTTATAATCATGGAATAATTAATGCTAATTGACATACCGAGTTTTGTTAAATTCGATTCAATCGTTAGTGCCCAATAAAATTGTTGGCTCCCACTAGTTTTAGTGCATATCTCGTTTATACTTTGTTATAAGACAAAAGTGAATATAAGAAATGTTACTTTAAATAACAAAATAAACAACTTTTGTCATGTGCATATTTGCAGAAAAACCAGTAGAAAACGAAATACTGCTATTTTTAATTTCAGGCCTCTTTATAACCCCCACTCCTGCCCGTCCCTAGAAATGTTGGTATGGCTAATGATAATTAAGGCGTCTACACATACCGAGTTTTATTTAGTTTGGTTGAGTCTTTTGTGCCAAACAATATTGTTGACTCCCGCTATAGTTTTTAGCGTATACCGCATTTAAACTTCAGGAATACGATGGAATTGTATATAACAAAAGTTGCTCTAAATAACTATTGTTATGTGCATATTTCCCAAAAAGCCAATAGGAAACGAAATATCGCTATTTTTAATTTCAGGCCTCCCTTATAACCCCCACTCCTGTTCGTCTTAGAGAAAATTAATATAGCCTAAAGTCTAAGTTGGGTTAGTAGTAATATACATTCCAAGTTTCATTAAATTTGGTTCAGCCGTTTATGCGTGAAAAGGTAACAAACAAACAAACCCCAAAGGAACAAAATGCAGTTATGGTGTCTATGACATGTAAAACGAAAAGTTATCGTGAAATTTCGAGAAAAAAATCAATGTAAAGACAGAGGTTACAATTTTATAAATATATATATATATATATATATATATATTATATATATATATATATATATATATATATAAACATACATACATTGAAATGAAATAACTCACCTAATCAATTATTCAATGAATAGCAAAAAATTATTGCTAAATGTAAATGAAATGGTTGATTTATTCTACTTTTAAATAAAAATTAGGCCAAGATAGAACACATACTACAAACAAGCAAAATATATTTTGCTTGCATAATGTTTTAATGTAACTCAATCTTTAGTACTGAATGAAACATTTAAATTTTGAGTTTGGTTAAGATCAAATAAAAATGATAACGATTAGTGTTAGTTCGTAAAGAAATAATATAATTCATGCATGCACACACTCATATGCCATCTCTTATGTAGGATCGATGCAAGACTTGAGACTTTTTTTATTTAAAGTCACGTCATGATTACAACCTCTAGAGCTGATTTCCACTGAAGAAAATCTACTATCAAAAATTAAAATTTAATCTGCAAATTGCTTTTTTTTTTTTTTTTTAAACTTTAAAATTTGTGAATCTTCAAAATGAAATATATATCACCAATAAGCAAATGTTAATGACTCAAGTTGTGCTAGCAGCACAGTGAAAATATTAACAAAATCTTATTACCAGGAAATAAAATTAAAAAAATATTTATACTTACAATGAACGGTTGAAGTAAATGGCTTGAAGAGTAGTTCTTTCTCTCGCTCGCTGAATATCTTTTTCAACACTGTTCTTTCCTGGTATTACTAAGTCACCGGCAATGTCAATTGGGATAAGTGGTCTCCATGGAGTTTTTTCTTCCATTATATCCTCTGAAACTGTAAAAACAATCAAGTCAGCTGTTTATCTAATCAAATAAAAGTACAAATAATACTTTTTTAACTAATGTTTTTCTTTTTTCTCAGAAGTATTGAAGCATTTTCTTTTAATTAATAACTTCAATTTTAAATATTTATAATATTTTCATTTACACAATCAGTATTAACGCTAAGCTAGTACTACTGTTTTGATTTTATTATTATTACCCCACAAGCTCTAAGTTGGTGATAGGCTAAAGTACTTAAGAGTTTGGCCCTGTATAGACTTGCCATGATTCCCAACAAGGTTTATCCTGTTTTTAAATGTATAGACAATCTTAATACATAGATTATAAAACTTTGATTTTTTTTTCTCCTAAAAAACCCCAATTGTAATCGAGACAGTGATGATTTTTTAAAAATGGAGAGAAGTACAAAAGGACTACCCTTACTATGCTAGTGCATTTGGAATATAGCAATGCTGGACAGTGTCATTGTTATTTAAGAATCTAAAGAAAAAAGACTCACCCAATTTCCTTGAGAGTAAGATTCTTTCATTAATCCTTTCCATTTGTTTCATATCAACAAAAGGTTTTGTCACATTAACTGAAAATAATAAATTATATATTAATATTGATGTGTTTAACAGCAATAAATAGTTATTAATATATTACTACAATGTTACAATTTCAAAGCAAGAATGTTACTAGCTCATTCAGATTGCTTTTTAACTCATACTTTAATTATAACTTATTCACTTCATGAACATACCTCTTTCAGTTTCATCAAGCTCAAAATATTGAATAGATTCAAGTTCTTTGTCGGATTTCCATGACACATTTTTCTTTACTTTAGTATATTTCCTCACATAAACAAGAACTCCTTTTGGTAGTCGATTCTTTTCTCTTTCAACATTTTTTTTTTCTTCCATTTTCAGTACTTGATTAATCGCTTCTTCAGCTTTGGCAACCTCATCCTCTAGCTCCTCTTTTGACAAAGCATCTGTAACTGAATTATTCACAAAATCAATGTAGTCCAATTATAAAATAATATATAAGAAAGTTTCCACTTAAATAGTTTTTTATTATAGAATAATAACTGTATATAGCCTCTAAAATAGCAAAACTGACTGCAATTAACTTATAATAAAAAAAGTTTAATTCAATTTCTTTAGATTATATTACCAATATCATCACCGGCAGCATCATCAGTAGAAGTTTCAGAAGATTCTTCCTTTGGAGTTACCTTTTCATCTTTCACATCAGCTTTCTCTTCTGAAGTTATTAAAGTGTCTTGATAAAACTAAAAATAAATATACATTTTATATACATATATGGTTTTAATGGCATTTCCATAATGTTAACATGTGCAGATATTGCTCAAAGTTCTGTAAGGAATAATAAAAATTTAATTTACCTTAAGCACAGGTTTCACAGCCTCTTTCCCATCCTTTTCCTCAGTTTTAGCAGGCCCTTCTTTCTTAGCATCAACAGGGGAGCTACTAACACTAGGACGACGCTTCCTCTTTTTGATATCTTTTGGAACATTTGCTGCTGTTAAAGCGTCAGCAAAGACATCACTCTCCTGAAGTCCTGTAACTGAAGAAAACAAAAACATTCAAATTCAAATACACTGTAAATAAACAGGGGGCTTGTAACAAAAAAAAAAACTTCTACATTCATTAAGTGCTCTGTTGTTGTATAATTAAAATTGAATAAATTTGGAAAAATATACTAATAATAAATGGACGGGGATGGTGGAAGGTGTAATCCAGTCTGAAAAAAAAAGAAGAAAAAAATTAGAACAAATAAGATTAAGAGAAAAAATACATTAGAAACTAATGAACTATTCTTTGCACCACTAGGGTTATTCCAAACCAAGTTTAATAGTTACAGTGTTGTCCATATCCAACTTCTGTACTTCACCTATCCCTCTCCTGTTGTCTTTTTCTCCTAAAAGCTTAACAGGGTTGTAATGATTATGACAAAATAGCAGACTATGTATTGAAATAGCAGAAAGAAACTGTGGTTGGGATTATAGAATGAAAATCGTTGGTTATCAGTCATGAATGGTCAGAGCCTGACCAACATACTTCCTGCCATATTTCTTTATTTACTTGGAGAGTGGATATAAGTCCAACCTTGAAACCCAATATCCATACATTAAATAAATATATTGTGCAAGCTCTGACCTTGAACCTGGCATTTCTAATTTCTCAAACCATCCAAAAATTTGGAGATTATTTTATCTTCAACCCACCAATTAAGAGTTGATCAGCTAGGTGCTAATTAAATTAAACTGAATATGACACCAACAACAGTGTTTAATAATTATTTATGAGCTGATAAAAAAGAACTAAAAAGTTTTAAAACCAACTTCATTTCAAAATAAACTAATTGAAGTTATAGTATGATATTTATCATTTACAACATAATGTGCACCTGGAAATGTGTTCTCAAGACTAAAATATCTAATCTGTAATGAGACATTGTTCTGAAATGCTTGTATCCACACTAGAAAAAGGTTAACTAGCAGAATATAAATAAACCATATCATAAAACAGTAACCCAGTGAATAAGGTATTCAGTTTCTTCAAAGAAGGTAATTTTTTTAAGGCCAGTTCAGGACAGGAATTAGAAAAATACTAGCAACAAATAAAAGATGTTTCTTAGTAAAAAAATGTTTTTAAAGGTTGGAATTTTAACAGCTTTGTGAACTAAGGTATATTTAAGGTGAACAATAACTCAAAAGAGTCATAGAATGCCAAACATGATTTATAGTGGGAGGTCAGCATAATGGTTAGCAAAACTAACTATTCCACAACAAATTTCAATATTTCCAACAAAAATATTATGCCACTTCAAAGTTACACCTTTATCTTCTAATCAATTGTATCGGAAACATAATGTATATAGACCCAGCACAAATATATTCTCTTTTTTAATGAACAATATGGTTCTTAAATTGAAGATTGGACAAAATATATAGCACTCATTATTCTACTCTTTGTGGATAAAAATGATATTAAGTACAAAGCCCTATTGTCATAAATAAACCTCATGATCAAGTTATTGACTATATCTCTAAAATGGTTCATAATTTGAACTGATATATATTCAGTACAAATTTATATTTTTCCTTGAGTCAAAGAGCAGCTTTCATAATATTGTCTTTATTATAATACTCCTTGGAATAATTCTTAATTAATATCAAATAATTCATCTTAAATTAATTCGCCTGGCTTCAGAAATTTAACTATCATTTTAATCATTTCTTTTTCCATGACAGTAATCGATGCTCTAACATAGATGTGGATTGACTACAGACCCAATAAATAAAAATCTTAAGAAGATTGATTTTATTTTCAGGTTTTGTATCCTCCAACCAATTATTGCATGAGCTCTATATGTTTCTAGCCTATATTTATCAGTTTAGAAGCTGTGATCATATTATGTTTAAATATCACTACAACTGCAGAGAAATTCCTTAGACTAGCAGAACCAGACACTGATTAAAAAAAAAGCGGTGGTTTATCAATTGAACATCTAATACAGTTATAGTAAAGTGTGAAGATATAATTGAATCTCCTCTAAGGGCCAATAAAAGTAAGAAAGATGTAAGGCTCGCACAAGGAAAGTCCTTAAAAATATGTCCTTTAAGCATGTATAATAACAAATGTGAATTCAATGAGATTTTAACTTCAGGATGAATTCGGACACACTAAATTTTCTAGGTACAATTTTTATGCTTAAATAAAATCCATGGACTACTTGTACTAAGGACCTAAAATACATCAGGCAGATTAATATCAGCTTCTACCTTACGTTTCACTTGCCCAGAATGAAAAAATATTATGTTTTTCTAGAAAAGTACCAAATCTGAGATTGAAATAAGGACAAGAGGACATAACAGCCCATAAAACTGTACTCAATTTTTTTTTCAGATAAAAAATTAAAATGAGAAATATTTCTTTCTTAACTCATGCTGACAATGAAGTCTAATTAACCTCAAAACACAATTGTTTGATTACTTTAATTAAAATAAGATGTATTTTACAAAAGTAATCCAAAGATATTAATTTGATTCAAATATCTTGGATGTTTTCAAAACCTTTTTTCAGTTTCTCACGAAAACATTATTTCTCAACAATGAACAAATTTCACGGTTGGAGTTCAATTCAAAATATGCAAGCACTTCAACTTCTAAATTGGTAGAAATAACATCGAGAAATAGTTTGCAAAATCTAAATATTTTTTCCTACTCATAAATGTGGGCCTAAGTTTCTGATGTAAATTAGAAACATTTCTCTTTACAAATAATTAATACTTGAAATAAGATAATTTTAAATGAAAGATAACTGACTATTTATAGAATATTCTGGTTAATTTATAGATATTTTTCTATTAAAAATATGTAATATAACATAATTTGATATTAACAATAATCTGTAGAATTTTTAACAATTCATTTAGACGCTAACTAGAAATAGGATGTTAATCAATTTTTTTCAATGAGAAAGGAAGATCAACCTTGTAATTGGAAGGAAGAAATAGCCCAAACATTTCCACATTGTTATTCGAGTAATATACATAGTATAGGATGAATATTTTGGTTTCTTTTTTAAAATATCATTGCCGCTTACTAAGTTAAAGACCAATTTTAATGCTGAGGCGTACTTAGATATGAGGTAGGCTACCCTTTCTAGCTTCAGTTTACTCCTAATTACTCCGAGGTTACAAATCTCTCTTTCCATGGGAGGCATTAGAGAGATAAAGCTAGAGCCCATCATTTCATTCACTCCCAAAAGACTAAAGACTTCATCCCTCAAAAAAGAATTAAAACGTTACTGAAAGGGTCTTTCAGAACATAATGCCTACATAAGCTAAATAATGATTGACTACACTTTTTTTTTCAGGACATTAAGTTTCTGATGGTTTAACATTAAGAATTAAAAGCATACTATACATTTACAATGAGCTCTGGTGTTTCAAAAACTCTATCCTAAAAATTAATTTATTTAATGATATTTCCAACTTTCTATTCTAATGTTATATTTTCATAATAATTCTTTTCAAATTAATAATGAAGCGAAAAACCAATGGGATATAAGGAAGAAAACAAGAATAAATTCTCATTGATAAATTCCTTTATTTTCTCAACATACAATAAATAATATCATATGACTAAAAATATATACACGTAAAAATAATTAACAAATAAGTTAGCAGGAAACATTGTATGGCAGCAAAGATTCAATATTGTCTAACTTAGAATACAGAGTAAATTGCACCTTAAAACAAACTTGGATTAAATTGGAGTGGGTTGTAAAAGGTCATCACTTCCAGGCACCACAAATTAAATGAATATAGCTTAAATGCAAAAAAATAATAACAAAATATAAATCTTTAGCTCAACAGGGCACCTGAATGACCAGGGCCTTCTACAGAGCTTCCGAAATTGCATGCTAATCATTGTTATGTTTTTACTACCAAGTAATGGGAAGGAAAGAATATCAAAACATTTACACATTGAAATATGTATACTATATATGACAACCATTTTCTATTTTTGTTTTCATCCAAAATATGATGGGTCCCAAACCCAAAGACCACCAATTTAAACAATGCTCCTAAAAAGTTCTAGAACTAGATCATCAATAATTCTGGTTTCAAATTCTTCTTCCCATAACAGAACCCAGCAAAAGATAATCAAATTCATTTGCACTAAATTTATAACAAGAACTTCGTAGTAAACTTGCACTAGTCTATTAAAAAAATATTCATTTTCAATTGAAATGTTATTCATATAAGCAAATATCCAATATGGGGCAAAAGTATTAAAGCGGGGACAATTGAATAATATCGCGGGACGCGACGACCTGAATATCTGCAGAATCGAATTAAGACCCATTTCTCGGGAGGAAACGACTAAATTTAATACAAGACTCATTTCTACCCAATATAAAATAGTTTTTCACTTAGCGAACTTTTTTAGAGGCCACATAAAACATTCTAAATGAGCGCTTATTTTCCGATCTCAATCCGGATACAGCTACAGCACTCAGAACGACCACAACCCTGTTATAATCGTTTCATCGTGAAAGTAATGGATATGAATGCAGAAAGTGAAGTTATAACTATTTTATATATAAAATAATAATTGGACTGGAAAGTTGGAGAGTGCAAAAACATCCTGGTCAAGATTTGAAAGAAGAATACATTGCCGATAAAAATTAACACAATTGTGACGAAAATAGAATAGGAAAAAGAATATGCGTGAACCTCAGACCCCACACACCTCAAAAATTTAAAAAGGAGCCCTAAAATTCTTGCATATTAATAAGAAGGGGACGACAATATTCTGGGAATTCGAAATAAAAATAAACACCACTTTCAGCAATATGAGAATTTCGATTGCCACCAGAACATAAAATAATTATTTTTATTTTATGAAGATGTGCGTCTTATTTCAAGGAATACAGTATATTTTTTTTATAAATGCTGGTTTAAAAAAAAAAAAAATAATAATAACCTTATGCTATGTTGGAAAGCATTCGTTAGCAGAATTGCCAAAAAAGAAATCTGCTATCGTGATTGTACTCATGGCGAGATTTCCGAATGCTCATCAATCCTACCTAGTAAATGAAAAAAAAAAAATAAGATCCGCTAAAATTTATATTTATATATAAACCTGTACTAGAAGGTGTACTTTTAGGCTCGATCCAATAGGAAACCATAGAAACATGGAAAACTGAAACTATAATTCGTTAACGCCGTTACTTATACGTAGCTTACTCGGCTTTCAGCAAACCCTCATTCCTATCAATGTGATTTTCATTAGAATATACATCTCATGTATGTCCTAAGTTTTAACTCTAGTTCACTTAGGATACTTAAAAGGGGACATTCCAATGAGTAGATAACGTTATTGGAGAGTAGTAACTTCAGTGAAATGACCCCATTCTGAGTAATTTATGCAGCCTCAACATGACTATATTATACGCAGTTTTCCTTCAATGGAAATCAGAATTTAGGTTGTACTCATGATGGGCTTTTCTCGAAAAAATTGTTCAAATGTCCAAAGATCAAACAGGACATGCCGAAAATAAGGCCCCTTTATAACTATTTATATCTAGCTCTATATCTATGTATTTTTATAATTATCTCATAACGCCATAATAGTCAAAATAATTGTTTGATTATTATCTAACTTGATTTTTAAGCGATTTAAGCAAAACGATTATAAAATACGTCATGCACAGGCTGCGTAAACTAAGCAGATTTCCCCACCTGCTGGCAAGAGTAGAAAGGGGGTTATTGAATGCTCAAAACAAAAAATACGAATGACTTGCTCAATATTTGAGTATCGAAAAAATCCATACGCCATATGTAGACCATCAATACCTTAACAATATTGGATTGATAACTTTTTACGATTCGACTACTATAACAGAGATATTTGTGAATTTTCGCACTCCCCCTCCTCGTAACCCCCACTATTACTGGTCCGATTTAACGCAATAATAAATACGACCTTTAGTGTTGAATAAAACGGCTAAATGTCGAGTATAGTATTGATCAAATAAAATAAACATTTTCGAAACAAAAACGTAAGATCATAATTGAAGAAGTCATCACAGAACGAATTTACATGTATTCGCATGATAAAGCTATCTTGGAAATAACATTTGGTATTTAAGGTTCGAATGAGGTGGTCCATTATATAAAGGAATATTCTTTATGTGACATGAGTAGGAGTGGAGATTACTGAAAAAAAAATCCTGATATCTGGGTTAATATTGAAGATAGAGAATAAATGAGTATAACAATATCTAGAGTAAATTTAATTGGCAATAAGATTGGTTCTATACATGTTTTCGATCCGACTTATTATAACGGAGATATTTGGAAATCCCCCTCCCACTGGACTGATTTTGGTTAAGTAATGGAAGTTGGCCTTTAGTTTTTTGCATTAAACAAGTGTTTAACTTTGGTAAAGATGAAACAAAAATTGCAACTGCCGGAGCGGTAGCAGGCAGGTATGCATATATATATATATATATATATATATATATAAATACATACAAACTTTATCTCACATGGTAAACCTAGAGTGGCGAGTTCGATTCTTGCCTGGGCAAAGGAAATTATTTAGTGACGAAATTCATTAAATAACATCCTAAAAGCCACCCTGGCTAGAAAAGGGTGGTAACCTGTAGATGACCCGTCCCAATTAGCCTAAGTTGCAAAAAGTGGACGTTAATAAATAAATAAAAAATATATATACATATATATATATATATATATATTTGGAAAATTGCGTCATGAGCACAATTTCTATAGTTGATGACCCTTGAGGGAAATCTGCTAACCATCACTAAATAAGCCCCCAGTTGCAACTTCATGATTATAACAAGCAGTGTTATGAAATACAGGATAATACTGGAGTACTACGAGTGGATTTGCGTGCATAGGAGATTATGTTATGGTAGATGTTTTTTTTTTTTGTTCTTGTACTAAAATGGTCATTGTAATTTTTTTATTAATATTTGCCTGTTTAGGCGATAGCAGTCGAAATTTTGTTTTGATCGTTAACAAACTCGACATTTGAACGTGTTTCGTGCAAAACTAAAGATCGAGCTTGTTAATGGTTGAAATTGGATGTGGGAGGGGATTTCTTAATGTCTCCGTTATTGTACATAGGGTCAAAGTAAGTTGTATGATGACGTCATCATTTAAGATTTTACGTTATCTCGAAAAAGTACATTTTTATTTATTGGAGCTTCGCAGCTGTGGCGATGTTGCTCAGAATTTAATTTTTTAATTCTAACACAAAGATCATATTAGCTAATGGCTGAAATTCATATCTCCGTTATTATGAGTCGCATTGAAAAATGTAGAACAAATTTTGTTAAAACTATTGATGCTCTACGATTGTTGATATTCGTTGTCAGTCTTTAATAGCCCCCCCCCCCCCAAAAAAAAAAAGTGAAGTAACACAAGGGCTTCGTATACAAAGATTTCCCTCGAGCACGAATGATGTCACCTTTATATTGTAATCTCTTATTCTCCTTATACAAGCATTCTGTATTACAAAACACGAAACTAAAGTTGGATAAGAGATTTTCTGTGATACCTTAAAGAAAAAAAAATGTATTAGGAGTAAAGTGAGGAAGGCCCAAACGGAGAAAATTCAAATACAAATAATAATACCCTCTAGAATACCAATTAAGAGTGATTATACAACAAACGGAAGTACGCTTACCCCCTCCACTGCTCGATTAAGGCAATTAACGACCGTGATATTTGTTTCTTAAGCCATTAAATAAAGCTTGTGGAGTAGATCAAAATAAAAATTGGGAATTATTATTATTAATTAACGTCCTCTTTTTGCAACTAAGGCTAATTGGGACGGGTTATCTACAGGTTACCACCCTTTTCTAGCCAGGGTGGGATGATTTAGGATGTTACTTAATGAATTCCGTCACTAAATAATTTCCTTTGCCCAGGCGAGAATCGAACTCGCCTCTCTAGGTTTACCAATGCTAAACATAAAAAACAAATTGGGAATTAAATACTAATTAATTATGCCACATCGAAAATCTATCCCTGCTTGATTTTAACTCCTCTCTAATACCGCAGTCTTCCTACCCATCGAATTTGGTAACTTACATACATAATATGCGTTTTCTTTTTCGGTTGGCATTATAGACCTTTAAGTTCCTTAGCCTCTCCCAACGAATCGTGTGCAGATTTCCATTATGGAAAATTTTCCACAAATGTCCATCGATCCTACCCAGGGGATGACGAAAAATAGGTCCGCTCAAAGTATTCATATACATATATAAAATTTGTCTGTTACCGCTCTAGCAGTTATTATTGGTCGGATCGGAAAATCTTATAAAAACCAATCTTATTACAAATGTAATGTCCTATAAATGTTATGAAAGTTTTTTCACTACCTCTTATTAACCGAAATATTTGCATTATATAGTTTTCGGCCTTCCGTAAACCCCCACTCCTACTCATGTCATATTAACAATAAACTGTTATATTACAGCCTAAATACCAAATATCGTTCTCATTGAACTTTTACGTTTTGAGATAAATGCAAATACTTGACGCACGTGGGAAATCTGCTTAATTTGCGCAGCCCTTGACGTTTTACGTAGCGAGTGGTCAACTCTACGTACACCCCTAGTTGTCCAAGGGGCTGGAATGAGATGTCTCCAGTAGACTGAAGGGTCCACCAATTGCACCCGGAAGGTCTGAGGCCAGTCCACACTACCAGCCTGCCCTGTGGGCGGGAGAGCTAGGGGAGACATCATCGTTACGTCATCCCGAGGGGACGCCAGACGTATACTCTTTAGACTCCCGCTGCGACACTAGCGCGCTCTTGTAGCGACCTCGTCAACTAATGTTTTCCCTTGGCAGGGATCGAACATGCATCTATTTTTATCTTTAGCTTACTGAAGGTAGTGGTAGGTGTGCCCACGCCTTAACCCCCCGGGTACCGGCACTCCCATATATGTCATGTGTGTATGTATATATATATATATATATATATATATATATATATATATATATATATATATACACACACACACACACACACACACAATTGAAGAAATATATCTGAGTTACTTCATAAAGAAAACACAGTCTAGAACTAGAGGGCATATACCACCACCAACCACTAGAGTGACCCCGTAATTTCAAATTATTATTATTTTTTTAAACAGATTTTGATAGAAAATGAATATTAGGAGGCTTTATTATACGGCACCCAATGGGTTTTTACGAAGAGAATGAATTTATTTTAAAAATATATAGAAAAAAAAGCGCGCCATTTTCAATTGACATTTTTGAATTCTACGATGAGTTACAGAAAATTTTAATGTAATGTTTGTATCATCAGAAATAACAAATATCAGTAGTAAGAAGAATCACTTCATTTACATTGAAACAATATAATACTATTATTTCTTACGGATCTCTAATGAAAATAAACTCATTACCAAATGATGATCCCGTGGAAATAAGTACTTTCACAGCAATGTTTACTTCCTTTCTGTTTAGTGGCAGATACAAGTTAGGACCGAGTCAAGAGTACAACCTCAATAACCATTCCATTTAAAAGAAATCTATTATTATGGTAAGAGGATTGAGTCAAAGCTTTTAATCCGAATTTAATAGAGCTCAATTAAGACATTTTGGAGCCACATATACGGGAAATTTCCTAGAGAACCTAATTTGTATATATATTATACATAATGGAATTTTTAAAAATATGTAAAACATCTACTACGATATTGGATCCGTCAAAATGTTTTTTAGAAATGTCGAGACAGTAATTGCCTAAAAACGATTCTTATTCTAGCGAAATAATACGGTAATGCACATAGCAGATCACACATCAAGATTAAGCCATTGAATTTGAGTTTTTTTAGGGGCTCAGGTTAGCCATGCGAGTTACCATTAGTTGCAAAAAGTGAATGCTAATAAATAATTTAATTTAATACTTTTAACGCAAAATATAAACATTTACTCCCCCATTTTTCTCTTAAAAAGAAATAAGCAAGATCAATTTTATAGAAAAAATATAATCTATTGTTAACACTAATTAAGTATCCGAATGTAAACACATTTATTTATATACCTTGGCAGGTTAGAATAGAATGCTCGGCTTGGAAAAGGAAACTATGATGAAACCGTTACAATATAATAACAATTTTAACTTAGAGAGGAAAGTTCTTCTATCTTCCTGATGCCTTAATAGTTGGATAGAATCACGCAGAAGACAACTAGGACCACGTCTTGACCTTGTGACTTTCTTCCCCTGATGGGTTCTGTGTACCGTAAACTAAGCAGATTTCCCACGTGCTGGTATAACATACTTTTCATCTCGTTTTTTCCCGCCTAGCCAATAGGAATTTATTTAGTGACTAAATTCATTAAGTAAAATCCTTAGTCGCACGCTGGCTGGAAAAGGATGGTAACCTGTAGATAACCCGTCCTAATTAGCCTTAGTTGCAAAAAGTGGACGTTAATAAATAATTTAATCTTCATCTCATTTTACATAAAACGCTTATATATCGAGTTTGGCAACGATAAAACAAAAATTGCGACCACCAGAGCGTTAACAGACAAATATATACACATAATTTTCGTTATCAGGGCAGGATCGATGGAATTGAATTTTTTCAAAAATCGTGTCACGAGTACGACCTCAATCTGATTTTCTTAGTTCTAAGGAGAATCTAACATAGTTATAAGTTAATCTATTTTGACGTTGTTCATATGTACCTGAGTAATGGAGAAAATTATAATAGTCCCAACCCCCTCCCACTGGTCCAATTTTAGCCATTAATTAACCTGACTTTTAGTTGTGTAGGAAACGCTTAAAATCGAGCATAGCATATCGAGTATGGTAACGATCAAACAAAAATTGCGACCACTAGAATGGTATGTATGTGTGTGTATATATATATATATATATATATATATATATATATATATATATATATAAAATTTTAACCTCTGTCTGTACATTGATTTTTTCGCGAATTTTCACGATAACTTTTCGTTTCACATGTCATAGACGCCATAACTGCATTTTGTTTCTTTCGTGTGTGTTTGTTACCTTTTCACGCATTAATGGCTGAACCGAATTTTATGAAACTTGGTATGTATATTACTACAAACCCAACTTAGACTTTAGGCTATATTAATATCTTCTGAGACGAACAGGAGTGGGAGTGAAGAGAAGCCTGAAATTAAAAATAGCGATATTTCGTTTCCTATTGGTTTTTCGGCAAATATGAACATAACAAAAGTAATTTATTTTGTTATTTAGAGTAACTTTTGTTATATATACTTTCGCCGTATACCGAAGTATAAATGAGTTATACGCTAAAAATTATAGCGGGAGTCAGCAATTTTATTTGGCACAAAACACTCAACCGAACTAAGTAAAACTCGGTATATCTATTAGCACTAACGCTTTCATTATAACAAGTCATACCAACATTTATAGGGACGGGCAGGAGTGGGGGTTATAAGGGAAGCCAGAAATTAAAAATAGCGATATTTCGTTTTTCGACAAATATGAACATAACAAAAGTTGTTTATTTTGTTATTTAGAGTAACTTTTGTTATATAAACTTTTTTCGTATACTGAATTATAAACAAGATATACGCTAAAACCTAAAGCGGAAGTGAACAATTTTATTTGGGACAAAAGACCCAACCGAAATAAATAAAACTCGGTATGTGTATTAGCACTAACGGTTTCATTATAATAAGCCATACCAAAATTTCTTGGGACGGGCATGAGTGGGGGTTGTAGGGGAGGCCTGAATTCAAAATAGCGGTATTTCGTTTTCTATTCGTTTTTCGACAAATATGAACATAACAAAAGTTGTTTATTTTGTTATTTAGAGTAACTTTTGTAATATTCATTTTTGTCTTTTAACAATGTATAAACGAGATATACACTATAAACTAAAGCGGGAATCAACTATTTTATTGGGCGCTAACGATTGAACCGAACTTAACAAAACTCGGTATGTCAATTAGCATTAATTCTTCCATGATTATAAGCTATATTAAAATGTTTAGGTTAGAACGGGAGTGGGGGTTATAAGGGAGGCCTGAAATAAAAATTCGCGATATTTCATTGTCTATTTGTTTTACGTCAAACATGCACATAACAAAAGTTGTTTACTTTGTTCTTTAGGTTAGCTTTTTTTTTTTTTTTTTTTTTTTTATACATTTCTCCAGGAACAATGTGTGGAGCAAGTAATTTGCATAGAAATATTGACATGCTCAACAATTCATTCCAATTTGAACTATGAGGTATCACCTGGAAAAATTAATTCAAATCTATGTTAATATTTTGTCTTTAATAACTGAAATCTATGCATAATGCACAGGAGGCGGGGAATATGACGATTTTGAGGACAGTGAAGACTTACATAAAAAATTAATTTTATTATTAACAAATGCCAACAACGGGTATTAACCCTAAACACTGGGACGAGTAAATGTCAAAATATTGTGCAAAGTAAAGTCTAGAAAAAAAAATACCATCACCATTCAGCCTCAAATCAATTCACGGGCGAAGCCGGGTATCTGAGCTAGTATATATATACACACACATAAAATTTTGAACGGATCGGAACATTTACGTTATATCCCCCTCCCCTCCTATTTTCATTTTCCTTAAGGGAAATCTGCTACAAACAGGTGAGTAAAGGGGAGGGGGATTGGGTACTGAAAACAAGAAAGTTCGAATAGTTATAAATAAATGCATAAAAAAGGCCTTATAATGATTTGGTTCACAATATTACAGCTTATTGTGTATATGAGTAGGAGTGGGGTTTTATTGGAGGCTGAAAACTAAGAAATCCAAAAATCTAGGTCAATATTCTTGATTGCCAAGTAAAACCGATGTTTCCAGAACTTCGACCTCGCATAGAAAGTAAAAGTCCGCCACGCAGGAGCTGCGTAAACTAAGCAGATTTCCCAAGTGCTGGTATAACACACTTTTGAACTCATCTCACCACATCCTCTTTATTTCTATACGAAAACGAATGAATAGAAGGATAAGTTCCTATTTGGTTGTTATATTCACTTTTGTCATATAACAAAGTATAAACGAGATATACACTAAAAAATTGAAGTGGGAGCCAACAATTTTATTGGGCACTAACGATTGAACCGAACCTAACAAAATTCTATATATAAATTAGCATTTATTCTTCCATGATTATAAACTATATTAAATTTTTTAGGTTATAACTGGAGTGTGGGTTGGTTATAAGGGAGGCCTGAATAAAAAATTCGCGATATTTCAGATTTTAGGCAAACGTACACATATCAAATTTTTTTTTTTTGTGTTATTAAAAGTAGTTTTTGTTTCAAACATAATATTATTAAATTTAATATCATAACTGCTTGAAATATATATGAAGCAGGACAACATATGCCGGGCCCGCTAGTAGTATATATAACACCATGTTAGAAAACTTCAGTATTGCAGATAGACATAAGAGACTTTTAGTGTTGAGGGTGGGTAAAAAATATATATATGCAGAAGTTTATATTATAAAACAAAATATAGTCGTATTCATTAGGAAATTCTAACCTGTCTCACCTGATAGATATTTCTTACATTTTCTTCTCTCTTTAAAGCAACGCCTGGGAGTAACATCTCAGAGAGTAGAAACTCCATGAACGGCAACCCAACGGCTAACCTCTACACACTATTCATGAAAATTAAGCCGGCCCAGGAATTAAGTGAGGATGCTATATCATGAATGAATGTTTTTTACATTGATAAAAAAAGTAACTTATAGCTTTGAAGACGTTGCTTTTGTCGAAATAGGGTATGTTAAGCAATGTGCTCAATTTACGACCTTGTTCAATCTGACGTCTATATAATTTAAACATAAACAAAAAGCTATTCAACGAATGGAAAGAAAATGTATACATGAGACCGGCAACTTAATAGGGCGCATTATAAAAAAAAAAAAAAAAATCAACCTTGGTTTTCTTTTACCATTTGGCTAATTGAACATGGTTACGAGAGATTTATATGAGTGTAAATCGCTTGAATAAATAAATATAAAATTTCAGGAAAAATAACCAGTGCATTTGGCGGTAATAGTTTGAGAGAATTTGGTCGTTGAGTTAAACTACCACGTTTCTTTTGCTGCGTCAAATACATATAAAACAATGTATTAGCAGATTTCCCTTAAGGAAAATCAGCTATTGAGGTTGTACTCATGATGCGATTTTCGAAATTTTTCTTCAAATGTCCATCGATCCTATCTAGGAGATGACGAAAATGAGGCCCGTTCAAAACTGTATATATATATATATATATATATATCTATCTATATATTTGTCTGTTACCGCTCTAGCGGTCGCAATTTTTGTTTGATCGTTACCAAACTCGATATTTAGTCGTTTTATGTAAAAAGAAAGATCAAGTTCGTCAACGGCTGAAATCGGACCAGTGGGAGGGGGGGGGGTTTAGAGGGGAGGATTTTCGAAAAATCTCCGTTACTATACGTCGGCTCGAAAAATTGTACAGAATCAATCTTATTGCAAATTAAATTTACTATAAATATTGTTATATACATTTATTCCCTATCTTGAATATTAACCGAGATATTTGCATTTTTATGAAATTTGGGCCGATAACGGATTTTTGAATTTCCCGCGAAAAGCTAGTTCGGCCCTTTGCCGTAACCGTTTGGCTCTCCTATGGAGATTTCTCTACTGTATAACTTCACGTGGGAAATCTGCTTAGTTTACGCAGCCCCTGCGTGACGGACTTTTTTTCATTATAACAGGAAAAAATAAGCACCAGAAATACACTTTACCTGTTACAGAAAAAACACCACCCAAACGAGTAATTAACTTATGGTAAATCGCAAAAGATAGAATTTTCTTTATTTTGGGTTTGATTGGGAGGTCTGAGCTGGGGAGGGGGTCACCAGCTCAGTGACTGATTAACGCCCACCTAAAAAAAGTTAATAGAGAGCGTAATGAGTAAAAGTAAAAATGATGAGCTCAAATGTAATAACTGACTGATTTAGTTGATTCAAGACTAATAGAAATAAGATTTCCATTACAACAATTAATGATCCAAACAAGAAATATTAAATTAATTTGGTTTCCTGGAATATTTCTTTCTTGTCTAGTAAATTAATTATTGGCAGACCCCCCACTGACTTGTAGGGGTTGGTTGGTACCAGCTCATAATTTCGTATAGGAATTTTACACTGGGCGTGGACAAGTACGGTATCTTAATCTCCCGTGGTAGACCAAGAGCGGGAGGTTCGATTCCCACCCTGGGCAGTGGAAATTTATTTAGTGACAGACTCATTAAATAGACTCCTTAGGCCCACCCTGGCTAGAAAAGGGTGGTAACCTGTAGATAACCCGTCCCAATTAGCCATAGTAGCATAAGTGGACGTAAATAATAATAAACAAACAAACAAAGTACATTAATTGTTTACAAATACAAAAATATTTCCATTCCCAGAACTAGCTAAGATCAGTTAGCAGTTAATTAATTCCTCCTTAGATGCTGGGCGGCTAGGGAACCAATTAATTCCCTTCAAAATTAGTTTTTCCACGAACATCTACGAGGAAAGTCCCCTCGATTTATGAAGCGCCATAGTCAGTCTGTACCAGTAAATATTTGTTAGTTAAGGAGTGTTATCAGGAATTGCTCTAATAAATTATTTCACAGAATCCCTTCCCGCTTACGTAAGATACGTCACCAGCCAATCACTCGCCGTTTCAGTTTTAACCTGTTCGTTCTGAAGTAAATATCGCAAAAATTAGAATATGTTATGTGACACAATGTCAAAATTATAAAATGAATAGTGCTTCCATAAATGTGATGAAAAAACGAATTTCAGCAGCATTGTAAAAAGAAGACAAGAAGCCATCCACATTGGACAACACTGTCCCATCAAATACCCGAAATCTAGAATCAAGCCAGTGATATATTCCGATAAGTCCCTCCCCCACCCCGTTAACATAACTCCTCAGTTGGACCAGAGCGTCATTGAAGCAATCTGTATGAACTAAGTAGATATTCCATGTGCTGAACAGTAGGAATGACACGATCTATTTTCCATGTAACAAGGTTTAAGCTGCAAGTGAGTTATTTAATGACTGGTACTCTTATGTTAAACAATTTCAGATCTGTGAATATTGGAGTTAGAGATATATTTCATTCCTTTAACCCCTTCTGGTCGAGTTTGATTATCATCAACCATACATTAAATTACTTAATTTTAAATATATATAAAAAATTGACAAATTAATTCGAATGAAAAAAATGTGCAATCCCCCACTTCCTGAAAATAAAATGCTGTCCCTTCCAAACGTCCCCTAAAAAATAATAAAACACTATCTTTAAGGACATCGAAAAGTTATGTCATGAGTTGCATACAATAGATAATAGAATATTGTTTAATCCTGTTTCAACCAGGCTATTAGATATCAAGTAGACTGTTAGTGTGAAATTTGATAGTAGGTGACAGTTTGTGCAGGTTTTGAAGAGCGATCAGGGATCTGTCAAGATCAACTTTAACCATACATCTGGTTAGTCAAATAAAAGGGACAGTATTTATGTATATTGCAGATGAGTACCACACTGAGGAATTGGCTCTCACTTATATTCTTTACTCATTGGCAAATGTTCTGTCCCCCACACACGTGTTAGGGTATTGCAAGATAAATTATGTCATCACACCCACATTTTGTTTATAATAGCGGTATTCTCACATTATTCATTCATATTATTATTTTAATGTCCACTTTTTGCTCCTATGGCTATTGGGACGTGTTACCACCCTTTTCCAGCCAGAGTGGGACTACAGATTTTATTTAATGAATTCATCACTAAATAAATCCTATTTGCTCAGGCAGGAATCGAGCTCGGCTGTCTCGTATGACTTATAAAAACGACTAGACATGTGGGACTATCATGTTCAGTATACAAACTATCAAAAAATCAATGTTTTGTAATGATTGGAAAAGGGAGAATACATGAATAACCACATTTAATATAAAAAAAAAGATTTTGTTAAATGTTTTCTCACAGGATTTTAAGAGATCAAGAGTATTACTTTATTGGAATTATAAAGTCTAAGACCTAATTCATTTACATATAACACTGACTGCGACTGTTGAGAACATTTATTTCTTTTTATACACTTGAAAGAAAAGTTAAAATAAACAATTTGGGATTGAAAAGAAAAAATAATTGTCTTCATAACAATATGGAAAGGTATTCCATGAAGACATTCATAGTCAATAAAATCACTTAAGGATAGGCAGACACAACAGAAATGTACATTATAGTAAATTGTTACCTAATGAGTTAATTAATTCCTTATTGGCTTCCAAATATTGCTATTAAGGCCCACAGTAAAACATCTCGATAGCTAATTCATGTGAGTAACATAAATTATTGATCCTTCAAAGATCAAGGAATGGAGGGTCGATTCTGCACTGAAATAGATTTTTTTAAAAACGGAAATTCACTATGTAACCATTGCCACTAAGAATAGGTATGCAATCTAAAGACTGTATGTCTCAATTAGGAATATTAGCTGGCAGGACAAGCCGCCCATAATTTTTTTTTAGTTTTAAAAATCACAGCTTGCCATCTAGATGAAAAATGACCCCTGAATGTGTAAAATATCAGTTTATACTTTATCTTCTGACTCCCCAATTATCATTGAGAATTTTTGTCTATTATAAAATGCGAGGCTGATCCAGATCAACTCATGATGTATTAACTGTCTGTTTTTTCTAGTTTAGGGATTTTTTAAATGGATTGGATGTTAAGACAGTAAAGGCAACTTCCACATAATCACCAAAAAAGAAGACTAACTAGAAAAAATCTAGTGACCAACGCAAGTTTGATTGTTCATTTAAATTTTAAATACTATTTAAATAAACGTGCACGTGTTTGAAAAACACGATACTTTTGAAAACGTTAGAATTTCTGTAATTTGTAGGTAAAAAGTGGTATGGTGAAACCCCCCCCCTTTTCACTATTTTGTTCCACATTCCTTCCTTCACAATGCCACTTAATTCTCAGTTTTTAATTAAATAGATCAGCAAAATATTTGATACACCTCCTCTGTGTTTGGGAGGCTCCCCATGGCAGTCATAAGTAATAGAATGGTTATCCTTCTTCGTCTTCTTCGCTCCTACAGAATTACTTCTATTTCATATGACTAATATTTATAAAAAGTGTATCATATATTCAACTATTTATCAAACTTAGGAAACAGAGTTTGAAGGAGAGATATATCTGTTCATCGAAATATTGATTTTTAACTGTTGTTACCTATTTCTAAATTCAAATAACACATTGGGTAATAAGTTAATAGAATAAAGTAAGGGAAAGAGCCTTTTTTTTTGCCATTTTATTTAAGTTGATTACAGGCGTCTTAATTATTTATATAGTAATCAAAAATTAGTAATACATGAAAAACTTGGGGGACTCTAAAAATCAAGACATGATTGTGGATGTGGCTGTTCAAGGAAAGTCTCCAAGGGCAAAATGATTCAAAATTCATTTTCAAATTCATGTTTTCTGTATATTTTCTTTCAGCAGGTAAATACCACTAAGTCAATCAGTGTCTAATCGAATAAATGATATATGTTTGATATTTCCTGGGTAAAAATATATAGCTTGTTAAATACAAAAATAAACTTGATGAATTTTTGCACTTGAATAAAATTTATCAATGTTCAACTTTGTAACGGCTTGCTTACTTGTTTGTTTCATGCAAAAGTATCTTCTCTGCATTAATATATCAATGTAAATGCAGCTTAGTACTTTGATAACAAATTATTTTTTTCTAGGAGAAATTCAAGAATTATATGCAGGCAAATTATAGAGATACAGTCTCAGTATACTCCACTTTGATATAGCCAATTGATAAAATGAAGGTTCCACTGATTCTCATCCACTTTAAACTACATTACGGAACATTAATAAAACTAAAAGTGGGAACTAGGTTCTTGTCCAATATATGCTTTTACATTTTTATTTGTCAAGTTAAGTAATTTATATTTGAGAAATAATTATCTTTATAAATGTAAAAAATCAGAATTATGCCCCATTTAAATCAAAGTGGCTGTCGTAGATTTCATTTAGTACAATGAAGTAAACATGAAACTTCCAATACAACAAAATCATATTGTTCAGAATTTTATGAAAGAAAAATTTCAAAGTATTTCTTTTATTTTTTAAGGGTAGTGAAATCACTTGACATTTTTGAGTCTAGTGTGGTATTTTTTTTTAACCCAGTGAGAATCTCAATTTGCAGAAATTATCAAAGCAAGGTAAGTAAGCCAAGAGTGTACATATCAAAGGTAAAACTCAAGACATTTTTTAAAAAGATAAGACTCCACTGTAGCTTGTAACAGCCATTTTATGCAACCAATATACATAATTCCTCCTTTTCATTTTGTAAATTTAAGTATCCATAAATTTATTCTATTCGACTATTATTCATTATAGTCAATCACAGTAATATATACTAGTGAATAAAATATACAAGTCAATTTCATTTAGCATTTGTCGATTCCCTAACTTATTTTCTCTTTTGCTTGGCTTCAAATTCATAAAAATAAATCAACACATCAGAACAAGGTTGTCATTTTATTAGAAATATTAATCATCTTTTCATGCCAGAAATCAGAAACTTTGAATAAAAGGCCCACCTAAAAATGAATAAGTCCTTTAGAATGCATTTATATATTGATTTTTTTTCTCTTTCTTTCTTTTCTTTTTTTTCATGTCCTCAATCTTTAGGGTAGAAACAATTCTGAGAAATTCTGTACACATATGATTTCCATGCTGGAACTGAGAATTACAATACCAAGCCAAGAGTTTTTGGAGAACAAATGCCTAACTTTCCTCATTAAATACATAAATCGGAGCCTATTCATAGTCAGTACTAGCAAAATCATTGAACTATAATCTTGAATGCTTTCTCTCTCTAAAATTTTCATTGAACTATAATCTTGAATGCTTTCTCTATCTAAAATTTCTCCTTGTGAAAATATAAAATCACATTTAAAACTTTTCTATACATAGTTATGTAATATTTCAATAATTTTTTTAATCATTGCCAGTCAATTTCACTTTTATTTTTAAAAAACTGCTTGAATTATTCACATATTTTACTCAGACTGTCAATATCCAAATCTTCAGGCACTGTATTCCAATCTCAAGAATATTTGAGAAATCAGAAGCAATTAGTTCCAAGTTTCAAGGTTATTTGTCATTTATCTTCTAAATTGTTTATTGATTATATGGGCATCATTCAGCCTACTTAATGTCTCAAATTTTACAAGACAAGTATTTAACTATTTTAGAAATAATAAACAATTTAAATGGCAAAAATACTAATTTTCGGTCAACACCTACATCTAACATTTATCACAGAGGAAAAACAAAAATTTATGAAGAATGTTTCCATTTGGCAGATTTTAAGTAGGATTAAGTTTAAAAAACATAATAAATATGAAAAAAATAAACTAATCAGCAAGTGCTTCACTGATTGAGTCAGAGCACAAAGATAAAAGCTAATATTTAAAGTCGATTTTTAGTTTTTTTATGATTAGCATCCATTTTATATTACTATGGCTGATTGGGATGTGTTATTACCCCATTCTAGCAATGATAGACTAAGAATTTGCATTCAGAGGTTAGCATTGAGGGAATTCCTATTGTAGTTAATAGGACAACCCAAAGCCCTAGTTTGAAATTATTATCAACTCTGCTACCACACTTCATGACCAACTGAGCTGAGTTTAACTATGTTCAATAATTTTGAATTATAAATCATAAAGGCTGTTTTAAGAGGCACAAAAGAAACATATTTCAAATTACATGCCAAGAAAGGAAGTGTATATGTTTACGTCTAACTTGTAGGATTAAGTAAAATACCAAGCTGAATTTATTCTAATCACAAGAGTGTTAGACCAGGAAAGCATTTTTTTTTTTAACAAATCAAATCGAACCTAAGTAAATTTCTATTTGACCAATATCTTTAACTTATAGGTGATTATTGAGCCCCATGGGTAAATAGAGGAAAAAATATTTCCATGAGAATGTGAAGTAGCAGTTACTATGTGCGAGACGTTAATTTGAAAAATGTACTTCAAATAAAGTAACTTTCAGTAGCAATAATCAATAAATATTAAATAAATACATCACTTAACAAATTAACTGTTCTGTATCACTAACGACTATTCATTAACTATCAGAGCAAAGCACTCAGAGGCTAGCCATCTCAGTTAAAGTGTTGGCAATTACCTCTCATGGCAAACCTTGAGTGGAGAGTTCTATTCCCACCTGAGCAAATAGGGATTTATTTAGTGATGAAGTCACTAAATAAAACCCTTAGTCCCACCCTGGCTAGATAAGTGTGGTACCCTTTCGATAACCTGCCCCAATTAGTCATAGTAGCATAAAGTGGACGTTAACAAACAATAAGAACGGCTACCAGAGCAATTGGAAAAAAAAAAAAAATTACTAAGAATGGAATTCTTCATTCTGCCAAGTGAAAACTACTTACTTCTATCAAAAAATATTTCTTGTGGAGTATTTTTATACATGATACAAAGATGTAAAGAACAAATGATAATGAAGAAGTAAATATTCTTTCATAAAAATCAATTTTATCCATTATTAAGATTAAAAATGTATTCATCTAAATATTTCATGCTCAAATTACTTCAAAACAACATCTTTCTTAATATATTAGTCTTAAACCTTAGTGAAACAGCTCAAATAGTACTCACAAAGAACAATATTTAAAGTTTCAGAGAAACATTATTTAACAAAACAATTTACTAACTTGCATAAAAGAAAAAGATAAAAAAAATCAAAGATTGAGACTCATATCTTTTTTAAATCTGTTTATTTCATGAACCTAAATGTTTTACCTCTTTGTTAGCATCTCTTCAGGAACAACGGATTAACCTATCAATAGCTACATACTTCAATGTTAGCAACTGACTTTCAGGAGGGTTAGTAACAAACTTATAAGATATAGAACTCATTACATAAGTAGTTTAGTTTTAAAGAATGCAGAAGTCTCAGTCTTTGATTTTTATCTATCCAAAAAATAAAGGACACAAGGTCAAACTCATTAATGACCTCCCAATGATTTTCACTTTATAACAATCAAAGGTCATAATGTAAAATACAACTACCTAAAGAACAAAAGGATGGACAAATCACTTAATTACTGAGAGAATATTTAAAGAGTCAACCAATTCAGCCCCCTAATGCTATTACTACTACATTTAATAATGGACATGCTGAATTATCAAAAATTACATTAAAAGTAATATTAGAAGTTATAGAATCATCAAAGAAACACATTCTCATCAGCTAGGTGACTGTAAGAAGAATTCTAAAAATTTCTAGCACTTCGGAACATTCTTTCTGAAATACAGATATCTGATTCTGTTTTGAATGCAATTTACCTTAGGATTTAGGAGAGTGACTCAGAACAAGACTATGACTGCACTGCAGTGCAGTATATTTTTTACAAAAATGCCAATAATGCAAAAGAATCAGAACCACATTCATAAAGCTAGTGGCAAACAATAAACAACGGATGTTTTTGTACCTATCCCTCTAAAAAGACTCTGTTGGCAAATACAATTTTTTTTAAATATAAAAAAAAGAAAAGAAGCTGACCAGAACCACAAAAAAAAAAACAGGTGAGCTATCTATGATGCCCAACCTTTTCAAGGTAATGTTCTGTTCAAAGGGCATCAGCTGTGAAAACTTTTCTTCTTTGTCTGGAAAGAGCACAAGATGGATCGCAATCATCCCAGGACATTCAACTGGGCAAAAAAGCAACTCCCCTGAGATAGAATCTCTTTGATTTGGGTAAAAACTTGAATGCTAAGAGAACAAATGAACCATAGAATATAGTATATTTGAAGAATTATAAAACTATTCTTGTGTTTTATTTCATCATCTTTCCAACATATTCCTAACTTACGTATTTCAATAGGTGCAATGCACTCATGGAATCCATAGGATCCGTATCACATAGAAATAGGAGCAAAAACTTAAATACAATTTCGCTAATATGTGAGACATGATGAGGATTTTAAATACTTTTCCCAAATACATTTGAGCACATGTAAATTTAATGAATGTGTTTTCTCCTTAAGCTAAATATAGAAAAATGAAAATCTTTGAAGACTCTACAGCCCATGAAGGGCCTAGGCCTGTCATATGGTTTTGGTTGAATGTCAACTGGCCAACAAGATGTATTTCCTTATGTATTGTGGTGGGACTACAGACCAAAAATAGCTCTTATTTCCTTATTTAAATAGTTCACAATTGCCTAATGATGATGGGATGAACAGAAGTCCAACCTCATAGCTCGGAGGTCAAAAAGTTAAATAAAATTCGGAGTGGGATCCCTGGGTTTGAACTTGGCTTCTCTAATGTAGTAATCCAGTACTTTAACCACTGGGCCATCGCAGTTCCAAGCTCTAAAGATATCCTTTTAAGTTTTCATGTCTTAGAAGTATGTTAGAATCTCTTATATTACAAGCTTACTCAAAATAATATAAATGTATTTTATCGAAAATAGTTTAAGTGATGGAAAAAAGGACTGTGAAAAAAACATTTTATATCCATTTCTCAATTATCTCCTTTAGCATTAACAATAAAGACTTCTTTAAAAGACAGTGCAAGCTTTGACTTTTGTTATATTTATTTACTTACCAGTTTGTGGAACACACTTGAAAAGCCATTTTCCTTGACTCAGGGAAGTAATGTAAAAGAATATACTCTGAATCACATATACACAGCACTATTTTGAACAGGTTAGAGTGTAAAATGGTAAACTAAAAGATGTGTATTATGAGAAGGCTTAGATAATAATTGTCAACTATTTTTTTGTATTCCTGAAGTTGTTAATGTTATTCATAAATGAACAATCCTTAGGAGCGAATTACGAAAGGTTTCCTTATTTAATACTTTTATTAAGTCACAAAGTACAAAAGCCTTACCTTGCTAAATATATCACAGCATAATGAGATCAATATGGAGCCAAATAAATGCATTAAAGAGCGATTCGACGGCCTTGAACACCTTCTTGAATTTAAAATCTACTATGGAAATTAGTGTTAATAACAAAAATAAATTTTCTTTATGTGGAATGGAGCAATATCTCACCAAATGACTGGAGCTGGATGGTATTGATGTGAAGTTTCGCCAATCTTCGTGGTAAGACATCTTCTTGTGCTCACTGTCAAATCTAGCTACAAGACAACTAAGAGAAAGAAAAAAAAGGGGGGGCGGGGGCAGGGAACATAACTGATAATAATGGGATCTGTCAAATAGACAGAAATTAAGACCAAAATTAAATAGATGACAAACAACAGAGCACATAATGAAAGCTAAAAGGGGATAACTTAAGGCAGAGATTCAGCCTCAAGCCACCGCCAGCCATTCTGGAAACTAACATATTATGTTATTAGTACTGAATATGTTACAAATAACTGTTACTAAGGTTCTAATGACATTAGAACATATAAGAAGTTAATGCCAAGTGAAATGTCATAAGAACCAAAGTGTATTACTACATTTACAAATATAATAACATCAATTAATAATGCTTCCATTAAAATATATTGCTTAGAAAACTTTTTTTTAAATGATTAAGCTATATTATATTACAATTTTTTTTTTTGCTTGAGTGTATGTGCTAACTATTTTTCTTCATGATTTTTCAGTGTTTTATATTTATAAATTTGAGTTCCAGAATATGTTAATTTTTTTTTATCACATTTTTTCTACAGAAAAAAAAAATACTCCTAATGAAGCTAATTTTAAAGTAATGCATAAATGGGGGAACAATTAGGAAGTAATATATTAACAATTATCTCTTCATATATAATCATCAATTAGTTTATTAATTAAATATTTAATGGAAGCAGGATTAATTAATGTTTAAATGCACCATAATTTCTCAAATAAATTTATTTAGGTGAGCAAAAATATGGCATGTTGAATCTTGGTTCATCAATAGGTTTTAGATTTATTTGATTTACAATAAAATATTAGTATATTTCACTTACGTTAATTTTTAAGAGAACTTATTAATTTATTTGATAATGGTCTATACCAATTTAATAGCTGTATGTAAAATATGAAAACGGTAATAGTAGATCAATCGTTTGGCATAGTGTTTATAACTAACGAGGAAATATTATCTTCGAGTAATTCATTAGCATGTTAATTTTCTGTTCTAAGCTACAGTAGGCCATTATTTCAGATTTGCTGAGATCTTTAAAAGAATCAAACAGAAATGTAGTTTTACTTTCATAATATTACTATCAAATTACTAATTAAATATTAAGGAAAACGGCTTAACACTAAATATTCCTAATAACACATCAAACATCCTTCTACAATCTGGCAAAATAATTAATATTATTAATTAATAAATTCAATCTTATTAGGCATGTATGGTACTTGTTAGAGTACTTTATAACAAAAAAATGTGTTCAGTATTCACGATAAATTACATTTTAGATGAACCCTTTCTCTACTTTCTTCTTTATTTATTGCAAGTTAATATTCCAATTTTTCATGAATGACTAAAGCCTTTAGCAAGCAAATATTCCTTAAACTATTTGAACGTACATTTTTAGTATTGTGAAGATATTGTAATCAGAATCATTAACAAATTTAATGTAAACAGGAATGAGATCCTAAACGCGTTAACTAACACGAGTGTAGGGAGGGGACCTTTGTGAGATGAATTAGGGGAAAAGTCCGTCATGCAAACGGGAAGCATCTGAAATGTAAACAAACAGGTCTGCCAACGTCTCACCGGAAAGAAAAACAATTACTGAAATATATCAGAATATAACATATTAATTTTTTGCACTCAAACAAAATTGATGAACCAAAATCAACAACTTAAAAAAACTAAATCATAACATCAGAAAACCTTACTACAGATGAAGCTACCAGATAAAACCTTAGTATTACCTTAGACAATATAAAATTTAGCAACATGTTCAATTATTTTATTATGAGAGGTAATATTTGTTCAATGCAATAGATTTCTCTAATGAAAGAATGAAAATGGAGAAGATGTGTTTCAAAAAGTTAATGTAACTCAAAATTATGTCCATAGGAACATTATTAAAAGGAGTAATAAGAGGGTTGGAGGAAAGGAACCAGATACTTTAAGTTTCACTTTTACTCAAAACCCGTTTAGCATGTTGACTTGATTCTTTTTTTCCACTTTGGGTAAGGGGGATGGATGGTAATTTTCCATTAACTGATCGAAGAACAACTCAGTTGTTCAAATTAGCTCATACCTATATAAATAAATTTATTTCATTACATTGAATTGAAAAAAAACATCAATGGAGACTAAAATCTTCCATCAATATTCCACAGCAATATTTTATTGGAGTTTTTATATTAGGAACTGCCACTTAGAATTGAAAAAGAAAACCACAGCTATCCCATGTAATGATCTTTCTGTCACATAGAAGGGCAATGGGAAATCTCAGGTAACCAGTTCATGGATGCAACTAATCTTTAAACCCCCCTGTTTCAGCAAGGACTTTTATATAGCACTAATATATATCTTGCCATAACATTCTAATAGCAACATATTTTTCGAACTAAGGATGTAAAGGATACACAGTAAAGAGAAATTTTAGAATCTGTTGGCTACAAAATACCTAGACAAAGTACAGAATAATATAAAACAAATAAGGTAATTAATAAGGTTTCATCTGAATAAATAAATTTCAAGAAAAATAAATTAAATCATTAATTGCAATAGATACAGTGAAGATATGCAATTATGAAAATATTGAAGAACTTTATGAAGTATAGTAGTAACTTATACAAAATAATATATTTCTCATGCAAAAATAACAAAACTAATTAATAGCTCACCCTTTGGCTTGGGAGGCGTGGAAACTGAAGGGACTGGCTTCTCGATAGGCTTCTCTTCTTCTTTAGCTTTCTTTTCAGGTGGTTGTACCTCCTTAGTAGGCGAAGTTCTTTTAACTGGCTTTCTTTCTGGGACTTCTTCCTTCTTTTTAGCATTTTTAGGAGGTGGAGGAAGTTCTTCAAGACCAGTTGATCTAAACCTAGAATTAAATGTTTTAACAGTTTTAGGCCTGTCTTCTCCACCTTTTCGAGTTTCAATAGAAATGTTGTACTTCTTTGGATCCTTTGGAAAAGGCTTCTTTGGATCTGCAGGTGGTTTTCCAGCTGAAGATTTTTTATCATCTTTTTTAGAATCATCTTTCAATTTTTTGGGAATTTTCCCAAGTCCACCAATTGAAGGTGTTATAAGCTTCATAAGATTTTGTTTGTCTTTTTCTTCTTGAGCTCTTTCTTCAGGAGTTTTTTCCTTGTCTTTGCTGGATTTTTCTGTAGGTTTTTTTTCTTTTGATTTAGTTTTTAAATCGAGTTTTGGTTTCTTCTCTTGAGAAGGTTTTTTCTTGTCCTTTGAATACTTTTTTTCAGGTTCGGGTGAGGGCTTTTTCTCGTTTTTCCTTTTTAGAGTCTGTTTTTTACCTTCAGCTAGTTTCTTAGGAGGTAACGACTCTTTAGCAACTGGGTCATCATTTACAACCTTCAGGATTTGTCTACTTTCTGGTTTCTCTTCTTTAAGTTCTTCTTCATCTTCATCAATTTTGTCTTCAACTTGCCCTCCAGTCCTTTCAGAACTTATAACTTCAGCAAGGACATTTTTACCATCACGAATAGTAATTTTATAAACCCCTCGAGAAGAAGTAGCATCATTAGATTCATCATCTTCTATTTCTCCACCGTTTTCAACAGTTTGAGGGGTAGTATTCTGTTCTTCAGATGGAGCTGCATTCCCAGCAATAGCTGAATTAGATGCTTCACAAGCTCCTTTCACTATTGCCAACCACTGGTCAACTACACTACATGCTAGTTGTCGAACTCCTGAAAAAATAGATGAAAGTCATTATGATGAATCCTAATTACAAAATATAAAGTTAGTGACTTGGTATAAACCCCAAACTTGCTAAATAATTTATATTATCTAAATTAACAAGCTGACAGGCAACTACGAGATAACTTGTAGCTTGCATTCTTGCCTAGAATGCCAACTACAGGATAACTCGTTTACCAAGGATTAATAAGCTTACCAAGGATACTAACTACAAGTTAGCTAGTAGTATGCTTACTTTGAATATTTTTGCAGTGATACTGAAATTTATAATTTATTATTGCAAATATGAATAGATGGTTTCATAGAAAAGAGTGGGAGGAAAAAAAACAAACATGGCCAGTTTGGGAATAAAAAAACCCACAGAAGTGAACTAAATGTATAATCTGATCTAATTACCTCGTAGTTCTCATAGAAACTTTTTCACTTCCTTGCATGAAGTAAACAAAGTATTGTAAACACAAAAAAAAAGTAGTTTAGCTTTCAAAGAAATTTTCTCCGTTACCCCCTCCCTCCGAATCCATTTAGACTAGTTTCAGCATGACATCTGTGCGTACATATCCATATAACTCGGAGAAACCCAAATCTTCAAATGAAAGATTTTTAAATGAAGTCGAGCAAATTAATTTGCATATGTAAATTAATAGGAGTACAAGGAAGTCAAGATCATCAGATTATTAATAAATAAAAATAATTACATGTTTTTATGTGATCAGTGTGACTAATCTTAATTATGGTTTTAATAGTATAATGTGAAAAAATACCATTTTAGCCCATAATCCTGAAAAATACCATGGCAATCCAAATTTTAAGAAAAATATATTTAACCTATCACAAAGCATAATTGAAGCACTCATATGTTCATAACTCAACCATACTCATAAGTGACAACAACTTCAAGTTCTGAGTGTCTCAATTAATGTTCACTAACATTCTAACAAAATCTCCCAATGAAGATTTGGGAAATATCGCTTAGAAAATTAACAGCTTAGCTTATATAGTCAGAAAAATATGGCCCATATTGTTCAAATCTATCAAATATACCTGAATGTATAATTGTTTTAATTTAGGACAAGACATTGTATTAGTCAAAAATGTCTACAGAGGAATTATTTAATGTTTAAGTTAATCCAGCAGATTTTCATTGGCAACCTTATATATTTCAATACATCATCAATGAAAAGTAACACTGCGAATTAAATAATAATGTTACCACAGGAAATGTTTAGGTTCAATTAAAATTGCTAATTACTTGAACATAACAAAAAAAATAGGAAAAATCATTGAGGTTTGACTATGAGCAAAGGAAACACATTGGAACCAATATGAATGGAACCAGCACATATTTTACAGTTACAAGATTCTCAATAAAACCAAAAGACCTACAAAAATGTAAGTAGAAACTAAGCTAAAGAGTTAAGTGTATATTTAAGAATTAATGTGATATATAAACAGACACTATTAACTATGCAGTTAGAAAACTGTACTGGGTGTTCTGAAAGAAAGAAATAATGAATAAAAGAAATAATATGAAGCAATGTTTTTTATTATTTCTGGAGCTGATACTACAGGATCTGAAAAAAAAAAAAAATGTGAGAGGGGGAACAATTCTCAAGTTCAGTTTTTGTCATATTTGGGTTCTATACTTCTCACAGCTAAATTAGAAATCTAATCAAAACACCCAGTTTTAAGAGATAAAATAAAAATTATCACTCACTGTCAGTGGCAGTTACATCCTTGGAAAGATTTTTAATTACTTTTGGACAGTTATTTCCTTTTAAACGTTCAATATCAACAGGACATAGCAAAAGAAGCTCAACCAATTCAGCTACAAGTGGCCAGTTTTTCATTTGAATTCCATCAGATAGCCAGTTAAATGTTAAATCCCAGCCTCCAGCAGACATAAACCTAAAAAATATTGTTTATTAAATAAAAATCTATATAAATAAAACTTTAAGGTTTGTCTGATTTTCTATTTAATTGGCCATCAATTTTTTTTTTTTTCATTTCAGACCATTCTAAAGACAATGACATCAAAATTGAAAAACTCTTCTGTCTGTGCGCTTGTTAAGTCAATCAGAAACAGCTACAAAGATTTCTATGAACATTTAGCAGATTTTTATATTTATAGGGCAACTATCCCAAGGTACAACTTACCTTGGGCTAAGTTGTACCTCAGCCATAAATACTGGTTTTATCAAAAAGATAGTAACATCATATTGTGTTTAAAATGTAATTGTCAGTCTTAATATGTTCCTTAAATTTATGAATTTCAAAATTGTATAACATTTAAATAATTTAAATATAAAATTTATTAGTGTTCCCCTTAAAGATGTCAGGATAAAAATGTGGAATTTTTTATATAAACATCAGGGATAAGAATGTAGTCAACTTGGGTAATTTTATACTTCCTACCTCCTGCATAAGTAAGAATTTACTTAGATGTCAAAAACTTAGGCTCCTTAATATCTTTGTTAATAATGTTTTTAGCAGAGAGAACAAAGTAAATCTGTTGAAAATGTATTTTTCAGTTCTAACACATTACTTAAATTATTACATTATTTTGAAATTGTGATCACCAATTTCAGCCATAAAATAGAATTTATTAGTGTTCCATTAGAATGCCACAAGCAGATTGTGAAATTTTATAAATATTTATTTAGGGAATGAATTTTGCCATGCAATATATTATGCCTTTCTACTATTAGTAGAATTATAGTAGCATAAGCCTGAAAAGAATTTTATCATTATTAGGATGATGCAACCATTATGTTTTATGGGAAATTCGATTTTTTTGGGCCTCATGCACAAAAATAATTTCATCAATATTTGTCCTAAATCATTCCATGCTGAATGCGTAAATTTATATCAATGCAATTTGGCAAAAATAACTAAGAGATTAGTAAACCTAATCTTTATTATTTTCGACAGGAAACGATTATTAATTCATCAATTAATCTAATAGCCACTTTTTCTTTCATGTGTATCCCAACAAATGACTAGACAGCTATAGTACAAGTATTTCTGTTGTGATGAAAACAACAGGATGATTAGTTCATAAGTTAATACAATCTACATTTACATGGGAAATTTACTCATCAACGGCAGGTAACATGGATAGTAAACAGTAATTTTAGTTTCCTTTATTATGTTAGATACATTCAAATATTTCAATGTGACATCAACAATAAAGATGATATTTTTGAGAGGCCACCTCATTACTTTACCGATACCATACTCAATATTTAAACAATTCAAAGTTAGAGATGAAATTTGGTAATGGCCATAATCGGAACATGAGGGGAGGGAGTTGAATAAAAAAAAAATTGTAGTATCAGTTATTTTGAGTCAGATTGAAAAATATTATAAAAACCATTTTGTTAATCATTCAATGTCCTACAAATTTTAATTTATATAATTTTTTACTTATTTGAATATTAGGAGAGTTATTTGTAATTTTTTTTTCTGTCTTTAGATCATCCTTACACTTAATCATGGTCATTTTTACTTTTTACCAATTGTATCACTAATCATTTCATGTCAAACTTAAATTTGAAGTTGAGGTTATATAAACTTATTAGTGGGGAAATTGAAATTAAGATGACAATATCAGAGTACCAATTGGGAAATCTGCTTAGTGGCAAGGAGCCAATAATGAAGGTTGGAAACACGTCAGAGTAAATAAGGTGGTTCAAAAAAACAAAACTATTTCTCTAGATAAATTAGTTATAATAAAAATTTAGCTCACATGTCTAGTAAATCAGCTTCAGTTGACTTCAATATGAGAACATATATACATTTGCTGACAAGTTTTTTAGAAAACTTCAGCATCAAACTGAAACAAGAGAATAACAATTACATTACAATTCAAATATAAAAGATTAATTAAGAAGTAGTAATAATTCTAACTTAAAATAAGACACTGAATTCTACATAACCAAATTATACCGACCCCCCTTCACTTCCTTAGCTCTACTAGTCTTGAGTTTGTGATGACTAAGTGTACAAGACACATAACGTTGAAAATTTGGGTTCATTTTTGCTAATTTGTAGTACTTTGATGACTAAAATGTAGGACAGAAACAGAGTGTCCTAATTAGGTCCTTTCAAAACTATATATATATATATATATATATATATATATATATATATATATATATATATATAGTGGTAAGCGGAAGGTGAAAATTGTGGGATGGCAGTGCTCAGTGGTCATAGATTAAACCAGAAAGACTAACTTGTCTGTAGATTAGTCATATACTAAACTAAAGCACTGGGAGAAAAATTCTGAAAGGACTCTATTTGAGAATATGCTAGGGCAATTATAATGCAGGTATATTAGATTCATATTTATGATTAAAAAAGTCCTTATATTTCCGTAATTATAGGCTAGGTAAAAAGAAAAAATGAAATAAAACCAATCTTTTGGAAATTGTAATATATGAGAATTTTTCTAAACATTTTTGTCCAACTCATAAATTAACAGTTCCCCCCCCCTTTTTTTCCCCCCCAGTTTCCAGCCTTGAGTAAATCTCCTACTCATCATAAATTTGTGATGTGACATCAACAATAAACATTCTAGAGGCCGAAATTTTTATTTGATCCATACTCGATATTTAACTGGTTTATTCACAAGTAAGTAAAGAGCCAAAACTGACCAGGAGGAGTGAAATTTTAGAGAAGAAGTAACACACTAAACCATGAATGTGTTATTATAAATCTGCTCAAAAAATATTGCATGACAACTTAGATTGACTAGAGCTAAGTTACGTATACAAATTTTAGTTCTACATATTTTGCTCTTGAATATTAACTAAATTACTTTTTTTATCTGAAGCCAACCAGTTAACAGCCTCTCTTACTCATACAATTTCCACTTTTTCAAAGCAATTTTATCACCAATCATTTAGAGACCAGATTAAATTTCAAGTCCTGTTATAGAGATTCCAATCACAGCACAAATAGAAATAAAATGTGAGATTAAATCATCAATGTAATTCCAATGCTTAGTTTATGCAGTGCTTACATGGCTGAATTTTAGTAGATATCCGTTCAGGGAAATCAGCTTATTGAGGTTGCACTTATAACACAATTTTCAAAAAATGTCTTAGAATGTCCATTGAGTCTCCCTAGATGACAAAAATGAGGTCCAGTCAAATTTACGAGCATGCATACACACATATTTCACTGATACCACTCTAGCGATCACAATATTTATATGATCATAACAAAACTCCACATTTGTGTTCACGTAAAAACAAAAATCAAGCTCATTAAAGGCTGATATCAGACCTTAAGGTGGAGCTTAGAGGGGAGTAGAGGAATAAAAAATATGTACAATTTTCATTATTATGAATAGGATCAGAAAATGTTATTTGACCAAATTAATATGACAAAATTTCAAAATTAATTTACTACAATTCTAGTCCCATGCTTTTTACTGCAAAATTAGTTTCCAACAATTCATGTCTTATACATTTTTTCAACAAAATTAATTTCTGCAATTGTTACCCTCAGCATTTTTCAACATTCAGTATTCCTTCTATATGCAATAAACATTATGTTGAATTGTATAGAAGCGACAAAATAAAAATTCAAATACACCTGTTATAATGATAATGAAGGATAAAGTAATGTTATATAATCAATCATGTTGGAAATGTTATGTGCTACAATTGTTGTTCTATATATACTCAAATATTAATCAAGACATTTGCGCGTTATTTTTTTAGTTTCAAGCCTTCATTTGACCTCTACTATTACTCATGCAATTTTCAATTAAAGCACTTGTATGAACAAACCCTATTTTCAGATTTAATTTCAAGCCCTGTTTATATTGACTTCTTATTATAAGAGAAATAGAAAAGAGGATGTGATCTGGAATAATCAGGCTGTCACAAAAATTGTCAACATAATAGTAACATACCCAAGTCCCCCAAAATTACTAGATTTCATGGTTTCCCTCCTGAGTTTAAACATCAGGATAGGGCCTCAATTAAAACTACTCGTAATGGTTATCAAAATGCTTTGTGTTCATTGAGGAGAACTAGAAATTTGTGCTTTAAAATACATAATGGATCTTTTCAAGAATGCAATTCCCAAATGGGGATAGGAATCTATTTAGTGAAAACTCATTTAATCAACTAAGTCCCACTTTGGCTAGAACAGTGGCAACCTGTAAAATAATCTAAAGTGTTTGGCATAGTACCACCTAGTGAATGTTAATAAATAACGCTTATACTCATTATCCTCCAATTGTGCTACTCTTTACCCTCTCCAAATATTAATATTAAGGCTCTTATCTCCTAAACCAGCAGATATCTATTTTCCAAGGTAATAGTTAACATTTCCATTTCACTGTCATATTGTAGCTTTTTTTTTTCAATAAAAACAAAAAAAAAAAAAAATGGTATAAATATATTATTCAAAATATTGTGCATCATTAGCCACTAACTTTTCTCATCTTTCTGGCAGTATATGTCTTCCGAGATCCTTAGAGGCAATTCAAGAATTGACCCATTGTTAACATTCGTCATAACAAGCGAAACATTACAGTTAGGCCATAGGTTATCTTAACGAAATAGGTGGTAATCAGATGGAGCAATGTTTGAAGAATACAAACAGCAGCGCTTTTCTTTATGTTAAAGTAATAAAGAAGAACTTCCCGAAAAAACACTTTATCCAATACAATGTTAGACACATTTGAAAAAGTAAAACAATTAGTTATTAACGCTTCAACTGAATGACACACTAAAAACTAAGTTCTATTATAGTAGGTTTCACAGAAGAGGCATCAATTGGAAAACCTCACTAGTAGTGCCATCTATGAGAAAAGGGCTACAAAATAATTTAAGCACCCAATACAATAGAAGATAACTGTTTTAAAAATTTAAATTTTGAAGATTTTGGCCGTTATATCTTTTTTCACACCTTCTCTGTTACTAACTCTCATAAGAAGCTACAACTAGAAAATATGAACCCTGACACCAAACAGAGGTCAACCACTCTCCCAGGATGTGTAGAGGTTCTCATATATTTGTGTCATTTTAAAAACCCTAGTTTTAACATAGAACAAAAACACTTCTTATACAGAACCAACCTGAGCAGCAATATTTCTGACTCTGGTTAACATATTATTAGTATAGTCCATATATTATGTAAACTTAGTGTATATGGCACCACTAGGTGGAATATCATTGGTAAATAGATCTGGAGTCTATACTGGAGCCATATAAGGTACAATAGAAATAGCTCTGCAGGAATAGGTATTTTGTTAAGCTATCATTGAATAAACAGGATCTTTTTTTTTTTTTTTTATTCTACGTCCACTTTATGCTACTAGGCTAATCGGGACGGGTTATCTACAGGTTACCATCCTTTTCTAGCCAGGGTAGGCACAAGGAGTTTATTTAATAAGTCCGTCATTAAATAAATTTCTACTGCCCAGGGCGGGATTCGAACCCGCCACTCTAGGTATGCCATGCGAGATTAGGAACAACACTCTAATTCGCACGGCCAACACTCATACCTCTCACATCACAAAACTGAGGGGCTGAATGTACTTCAAGCCATGTCATGATTCAAATTTAGGAAGAGATGTACTCAAAATTTTTCGGATTGGTACAGATTAGGATTTGAGAAGGTAAATGTAATGATCTGTTACAAGGAAAGAGTGCCAACATACTAAGAAGATGTGCAAGTAAGGAAAAATGGAGAAAGAGCCTTAAAAATATGGCCAAAGACATAGCATGTAAGCAGAGGTGCCTAAACTATTTAGTAAACACTTGTGGTTTAACTCAGAAAATAAGAAGGCTATTCAAAGCATCCTCTTCATCCAGATTAATGAATTAAACAGTTAAGGCACAGAGGAAGTATTACTACCACGAGATGAAAACAAAGTTACTGAAACCAGATTGGTTTCACAAAAATGGTAGCTTATGGACTCTATAAAGATCAATTTCAAATATTTGAAATATGGATAGACATGTCAGGTGTTTTGGGAGAATGGATGAATGAAAAAAAGTATCTCAGTATCTCCATAAATAAACAGGGCAACAAATTTAACTTAAAAATTCTCAGGTACAGAGTCTCAAAGAATTTCTCTCTCGGGCACACAGAGTAGACTTGAAAATGATGCCCAGCACTGAATGTGTTACCAAGATGATGGTAGAAAGTCTTTTATTTATACGAAATCTGGGATGATCAAGCCCAGTAAAAATATTTGTTAATTTTTTCTGTAAAATCTTTAATATTGGAAATAACTAAGTTAATAATTTCATCTGTTTGTTCAATTTCTTTGTCACATGCATTTTTTAAAGAATTATTTCAGCATCGGTTGTTATAAATTACAACTTAATAAGAATTTAACTTCTATTTATTACATTATTGTGGGATATCTGTTTATAAGAATACAATTTTTTTTTGATTTTACAAGACAAGCTTTACAAAAATAATATAGAAATTGTTTAATAGAGAGAACTGACTCCTTTCCCTTGTGGGTAAAGCCTTCAAGGAGTTATTTAACAGACCATTAATGTGATAATTAAATCCTCGTTGCAGAAATGAGGCATAGTAAAATTTCAAGGTACCCATATTTATTACAGCATTTGTCTAGTTTTGATAAATGTTTTAGCAGATTCCCCTTAAAGGAAATCAGCTACTGAGGTCAAATTCATGACGTGATTTTCAAAAGTTTTCTTCAAATGTCCATCGATCCTACCCAGGAGATGACAAAAATGAGGTCCGTTCAAAATTATATATATATTAAACGTTTTATGTAAAAATAAAGATCAAGTTCGTTAATGGCTGAAATCGGACCAGTGAGAGGGGGGGTTTAGAGGCGGGATTTTCGAAAATTCAAATATCTCTGTTACTATAGGTCGGATCGAAAAATTGAATAGAGCCAATCTTATTGCAAATTAAATATACTATTAATATTGTTATTTACTTTGATTCTTTATCTTGAATATTAACCGAGATATTTGCATTTAATATTATGTGTGTGCACATAACGGACGGAGATGAGATTGGCTAACTTCGGTCCTAGTCGTAGGTTTCTGGCAAAAGCTAGTTAGGTCGTTTTCGTAATTGTTTGGTTCTCGTAGAATTTCTATATTGTAAAACTTCATGTGGAAAATCTGCTTAGTTTACGCAGCCCCTGTGTGACTGACTTTTTTTTTTCTCCCTGATATTCCAATTATGCATAAACTGTTCATTAAATCAAGAGTAGTAAATAGCTCGTCTTATATAGAAAAATAAAATGAGCAGGTAATGAGTGAAATAGGTGAATTTCCCCGTGCTCTCACATAAAGACATGTTCTATTATCTATTTCTCTTGTCCTAAAAGACCTATATAAGCAGAACATGAAATTTAAGCTGTGAAGGAGATGTTAACTGGTAAAAGTTATTTTATGTATCACATGACTTAACAGTAGGGGTTAGCTAGAGGCATAAAAATGCTAGCTAGGGAAATAAAAAAAGTCCGTCACGCAGGGGCTGCGTAAACTAAGCAGATTTCCCTCGTGAAGTTTAGTAATAGATAAATATACATACTGCTAACACAACACCGTGAATAAATACAAACGGAAATAAGAAATGTTTCATCCAATTTCAATAGCCTGCCGACAGGAAGCGCTAGGTTAGAAATGTAAACAAACGGGTCCCGCCTCACACCGGAAAGAAAAACAATTACTGAAATATATCAGAATATAACACATTAATTTTATTGAGAACTATTTACTATATCTAGTACTGTAATTAATAATGAGTCAGAATAATTGTTATCTCAATCAATAAAATTTTAGTAGTCCAAAACTTTAAGATGGGGGGGGGGGAGTCACCAGTGCATAATTGCATGTATCTCGTATAATAAAGGTCTCTTGAATACAATTTGTGGTATTTAAACTTCCAATAATGTGATTTATTATGTATCAGAGTATTGTTTACGTAACATGAGTAGAAGTGGCGGTTTGGTGAAAACTGAAAAATGCAAATATCTCGGTTAATATTCAAGATAGAGAATAAATGTATATAACAATATTTATAGTAAATTTAATTTGTAATAAGATTGATTCTGTATAATTTTTCGATCCGACGTATAGTAACGGAGATATTTCGAATTTTCAAAAATCCTCCCCTCTAAACCCCCCCTCCCACTGGTCCGATTTCAGCCGTTAACGAACTTGATCTTTCTTTTTACATAAAACGCTTAAATATGAAGTTTGGTAAGGATTAAACAAAAATTGCGACCGCTAGAGCGGTAACAGACAAATATATATATATATATATATATATAGTTTTGAACGGACCTCATTTTCGTCATCTACTAGGTAGGATCGATGGACATTTGAAGAAAAATGTCGAAAATTCCGTCATGAGTACAACCTCAATAGCTGATTTCCCTTAAGGGAAATCTGCTAAAATACAAATAACTCAGATAATGTTCAGGTTACAGAAAAATCTGCAGATCAATATTTATAGTACATTAATTTGTTCATATGTTTAGTGAATAACACTTCTCAGTCCAAAGCATAATAACAGATACATCATGACTTCGTATTTTACTTCTCATCTATGTCCCCAGCCTTCCAAGTTTGATTTTAACCATCAAAGAATATGAATTTTAGATTTACACGAAACAATTAAATAAATATCCAATATTGTGTCAATTAAATACAAATTGAAGCCTCAATTACATATTTTTTATTGATGAAGTCACATGACAACTTTACCCTTATACCTGACACGTTAATACCAATGAGACCAAGATCAATTCTTAGCATTTAAAAAAGTAATAAGTCATATCATATTAGCTTTACGTTAATGTGTGACAAGTAGGAGAAAAGCAAAAATTCGGCTAATTATTGAGTTAAGAATAATGTGTAGAACAACACTTGTAGAATATTACAATTTTGACAATATTGACTAAACATTTTTCAAATCAAATTCATAATCACAGGAATATTTTGTTTTATTGCCCATTCAAAAAACTCACTGCCTTTATGGACTAGGACCTTTAGTTTTACATAAAACATTTAAATTTATAGCTTGGTAAAGATCAAACAAACATTTCAGTGCAGTTTCAAAAATTTGTATTAACCTGGCTAAACAAAAAAAAAACTGATGCTGCTTTGTACTTTAATTGCTGTGATCTGACCACATCCCATTAAAAAAAATAAAGTCTGTCATTCGGGGGCTGCATCTATCTTTGCAGATTTTCCATGTGTTGGGATACACACATGGCGGAAGTGAGAAATGTATTAATAGGTTATTTTGACCCCCTTCTCTAATGCCTACCCCTCTTTGACCGATGAAAATGTCATATTTAATGTTGAATAAGACACTTTGTGATATACTTACTGCTGAAAATGAAAAATAAAATATTCAAATATCTCAGTTAATATTATTACTAACTGAGATAGTGAAGAAATTTATAGAACAACTATTAAAGGAAATTCAATTCGCAATGAATTTGGTAATATAACAGTATTAGATCCGACTCTAAAATGACATATAACTTGAATGACAGAAATATTAAACATTTTTTGTTTTTCCATCGCTCTAAAATCCCCTCCCCCGAGTTAGATTTCATTATTATTTATTAACATCCACGTTTGACTACTGTGGCTAATTGGGAAGGGTTATCTACAGGTAATCATCCTTTTCTAGCCAGGGTGGGACTATGGATTTTATTTAATGAGTTCGCCACTCTAGGTTTACCATGTGAGATTAAGGCCAACACTTTTAACTCACATGACTAATCTGAGCACTGGTTAGATTTTGACCAATAACTAAGTTGATTTTTCTTTTACATAGAACACATAAACACCAAGTTTGGATATGATCAAACGAAAACTTTATAAAGCAGTAACAGGTATATCATGATCTAAAGGCTACGCTTTTTATTTGCAACCTATTATATATTATACCAAATATATATATATATATATATATATATATATATATATATATATATATATATATATAATTTTGAACTGACATTTTTCATCACCACTTAGTTTGTACTGATGGTTATTTGAAGAATTTTTTTTTGAAAATCGTGTCATTAGTACAACACAAATTCAAAAGCTGATTTCCCTAAATCTGCTAAAAGTCTCCCAAAGCATTAACTCAATATTTATTATGAATAGAAAAGCCCCAGGTTACTAAAATAACAAACATACCAATTTTGTCATACTGAATACTGTACCTTAAAAATAAGTGCTACTTAAAATTTAAGTCCTAAAACTATTTTCACAATACTCCTGCTTTCGTGCTTCAATATGAATCCAAATCAAGGATTGGAGGAAAGAACTTGAATTCATGTTATCAGCAATTTAAAACTCTTCAGTAGTTCAGAGTTCAAGTGTGAAAGCAGAGAAGACAGGAAAGAATTCAGTCTCAAAGGGGCTGTGCAACAGCTAGGCAGATGCTGAACTGGTGCAAAGATTAAATAATATTCTATTCCCTATTTCCCTTTTTGAAAGAACTCATGTAAACAAAACTTGAAATTATAGGAATATGGGATGTTAAGTTACATAGCAAAGTTAAATGAAAATAGCACGAGTAGGGAGGGGATCTGCTAAAAAGCAAAGGGAGGGGGAAGGCTAAAGATGCTAAAAAAACCAAAAAAAAAAAAACCGTTAATATTTGAGTTAAGAGAAAATTGAAAGTAAAACATTTGCATAGAACATTATTATCAGCAAGAATGTGTAAATAAAATTGTCTGACTCATAATAGCAGATACATGCGAATATATGTTTTACTGTGGCATTACTAAAAATAAGCTTGAGTTTCATAACATTAAAATTGAGACACCTGGACACGTTCACATTCGTATACACATGAATAGGATGTAAAATGATGTAATTTGTTTAACAAAAAAACTTCTCTTATTTGAGGGGTATTCCATGATCATTTTCAACTAATGGAATTGAGAAAGTTAGCAATAATAACAATTAATTTTAGAATTCTAAATATAGGTACGGGAGGCCAAAAAAAGTGAATGAAATTATTCCTAGCCAATAACGTTGTTGGCAACAATTAATAGGTAAACTGTGATGTACAGAGATAAAAAACTAGAAAATAGAAAACTAGAAATTCAAAACTGTACCCATAATAACTATATGGCAATTTGAGGATAAAAGTGAAATAACCCCGAACAAGTGTGCATTTACAAACACAGGACATCAAACTTAAATACTAAAACTTTTATGTTCTCATAGAAGGACAACAGTTTAACAACAAGTCACTTGGTATCAGCTCAATCAAGATCAACTTGTCCAGCATACACAAGAAGAATTAGTAAAACTTTACCAGCATTTAATAGCAATGAGCATATGGATATAACTCTGATAGTGCTGCATGCCTATATCAAAGGTAGAAACACATTGTCTTCATGTACTTAAAATATTCCTTGATGGTTATCAAAGCAAGAGCACAGATTGATAATAATACTAATCCAGTAACTATTTAATTACTAGAAACTAAACATACCTTTACTTGCAACTAAAAAAATAAGGACACCAGAAAATTGGATTTTCCATCAATACAAATTTTACACCTTTGACAATCGATAACATTGTCTATAAAATACTGCTATATTATTGAACATATACCCCCTTTTTGGAGCAATATATATTTTTTTTATTGCCACATGTTTGTATAATTGTAGGCACCTTTTTTGGACTATACAAATAAAACTTGGGAATCTTAAAGAAAAAGAATTAAGAACAAATGACAAAACTATTTCCAGGATATTGTCTAGATAAGCTACAGGACAACATTAAAAATGTCATTGTTTTAAACGCTCACTTCACTTAATTTTATGTACATCTATACTGTAACAAGAAGGTTCTTTTAGTTCATAAAAGGCCAACAAATGTTTAGGGTGTTGTCATATTAAACAATAATATTGCCAGATGATATTATCTAATCACAATTGCTTATTCAAATGTTTGTATTAGCCCTTCAATTAAAAATTGATCATAAATATCCCTAACAAGAAAAGAGTCCCTACTTAATTGGTCTAATTTCATACAAGCTATTGAATATGGTTGTTTTTTTTTTTTATATATATTATAAATAAGCAGGAAGAATAAAAGTATTTTATAACCTCAGTTAATAGCTAAAAATGCGCAGTTAATGAATTACAACCAATACCTGCAGTGATAGCATGCTAATGATGTTAACACACAAAAATATTTTTTTATTTCTTTCGTGCTAAAAATACTACATAAACCATGCATGAAATTTGAAAATTGCTTGAGTAGAAGAGAGTTTTACTGAAGGCTGAAAAAGCAAAACTCCCTTAAAATTCAAACTATAAAAACAAGTAAAAAAAAAAAAAAATAATAATAATTGTAGAGCACTACTAGATCAACAAGTTTGGTTATAAAACATATTTTGATCAGATACATAAATAAGGTGATCAAGAATTTCCTGTATTACCCCACTTCTAAACCCGTTTTCCTGTACTTTAGAATACGTTTTAGAATGTCTATTGACGATCTCACATTACACATTCATTCATGTATCTCATGAAGTTAGTCTGATGACAACAGTACATAGTATTATTTAAGCATGGAACAAGATGTTTCATACTATAATGGGTTCTTATGGTGTCAGATGAGTAGAACAGGGGGTTTCTTAAGGTGGAAAATTTAACAGTTCAAATAACTCCATTAGTTTATGAGTAAGAGGAAAAGCTATAGAATAACAATTGCAGAATATTACATCAACAAAATTTGGTTATATAATACTTGGACATACTCTTACTTTTATAATTATAATAAAATTATAAATACTATTCTTAAGAGGGAATTCTGGTTAGCTTATGTAGCCTCCGTGTAACAGATTTGTTTTTTTTTATTACTATCTCCTAGGTACGATAAATAAACTATTTAAGAAATATTTCTTATCCAACCAGTACAACCTCAATAGCTGATTCCCCAAAGGGATATTTAGCAAATATATGATTATCTTTGGCTCAACAGCCCATGAAAGGGAAAGACCTGCCCATAATACAGCGCGATTCAAAAAGAATGAACCAATTGGTATGAATGAGAAGTGAAGTATGAATCAGAATAAGGGAGTAACAATTTGAAAGAACATGACTTCAACAAACAAACACATTGGCCTCCCAATGAAGCTCAGTTGTTTGTTAACTGTCAAAATGGTGACTCTTCAACAGAAGAATTCTTAGATTTTTTAGTGTTTAGAATGAAGTACATCATATTTGTCAAGAAAAATAAACATCAATCTCCTCCACAGTGTTTTATTTTTCTTAGCGCTTATCATCTATGCAATGCTTTCAGTAAGAACACGAGTGTGACTAAATTCACTTGAAGCAGTGCAGCACTCATAAAAATAGAAGCAAGAGTCTCCAAAAATTCTAAGCACTTACAAAGAAAAATAAAATGCTGTGAAGGAGACATTTATTTACCTTACCTCAACAGGTCATTAGTGTTCTACGTTTTGCAAAAACATAATCAGTGATCACAGAATACACAAAAGCATTGATTCAGAATAAAATAAAATCGTATTTTACTTTCTTCCAAAAACACTCTCGAAAGTTGTTTAATCCAAAAGTCAATTTAATCTCGGAAGTGTCTGTGGAATGTAATCAGTCTCAGGTGACTCCAAACTTCAGAATAAGGTGTAGAGAAAATCTGTCGTGTATTTCATCAGAACCCAAGGAAATCCACACACCAAGTAAAGCTAATCATAAGCTTGCAATACATGACGACCCACAGTCTCAAAGCCATACAGAATACACCTCATTCAATCTCAATGAAATTGGGACATGCTATGAAACTTGTCCTTACTTTTAAGGAAGCCTATTTAAATTAATTCATTTTTGAACATCTCCCTACTCAACAATGGATAGGCTAATTAAGAGCCCAAGACATTGTTCTTTGTGTTTGGCCTTCAAGATCTCTTGACCTAACAGCTTGTGATTTTTTTCTCCCAGGTGGTTTATAAGTTAAAAGTCTTTGTTCCATCAATACCTACTGATCTGCATAAACTAAAGCCCCGAATATCATTAATTTTTTTGAATCACTTTATTTCATTTTAAGCTAATTTGAAACAAAAGACCTAACTAAAATTGTATGATAATCCCAGGTTAGTTGTATGATTTTGCCAATGCAAGTAGAAAAATGTCTTGCATAATAATAAGTACAATATTTTAATACACATTTTCAATAAGAATAAACAAAAAAGAGAAAAATAATATTCCTTCGTCTTTAATGTCAGAGGAATTGGCTTTTTTTTTAATTAAAAAGGTACCAAATTTGGTTTATTACTTTAAATTGGTTTAAATAACAAATTGGCCAAATGATGTAATGTTTTACTGCCTTATAAAGCAGAAATTTAGACTTAAGGGGTGGCAATGGAAACCCTAATAATGCTTAAATGAAGTAAAATTTTCAATTTGTTAATATTTTGCTTAGAACTGACAGAAAGAATGAATGTCAAGAAAAAAAAAAGTCCACCCACAAGTCTTTAACTGAATGTTTTGGGTAAATTATTATATTCATAAAACTAACTTACCTTGCCAAACGTTGAACTTCATCCTTGCTTTTAATGCCACCACTTTCAGACAGAAGAACACTCAAACACTTGAGCAGTTGGTTAGGATCAATCCTTGGCTGCAAAAAAAAAATTGTTTGAGTATAACAATATAATAAACATCAATAATAGAGAAAACATCAATTACCTCAAATTAAGCAACACAAGGGAAATGAACAAGAATCCTGCTAAAACCTCAACCGAAATAATTTTTAAACCACAATAGTAGAAATTGTACAGACCTTAATACAAAAGTTTAGAATAGAACAATAGTTAGTAGCTTCTATTTTTTTTAATAAGGAAGGAGAAAACTGATTTATCAAATGAAAGAATGATGAAATTAACCAATCGTTTATATATCAAAATATTAAATTCATAACAATAAACATATTAGAGATAAACAATTCAGAAATAAATAATAAGTGAACACACAATTTGTTTTATTTTCCTCCTACACATATCGTTGTTTACTGAATTTCACAAAATATATCGTGACAAATTATTTTTCATGCATGCATTTTGAATTTGTATTAATTGGACCCTTGAAAAGCAAGGATAAACAATTCGTCGTATCTATAATTATTTACTTAATACTTACTGATTTAGACCTATTTAATTTATTGAACAACAAGAAAGTGCCCAATTGTAGTAGTAAAGTGAAATAAAAACTACCATTCTACTCTATTAATCAGTTATGAATTAATATCATTCAAACTCTTAATACATCAGAATCTAAATATTCTTGATTGGTCTTTTGAATGTTAGCTATAACAACCCACAAACTTTGAGAAACTAAACTATCTCTACCAGTAAGAATTAATGTTAACGATGTAGCTATTAAGGGCTTCAAATATTACATCAAATTCCATTGCCTACTTAAAAAACTAAACATAAGTACCTAACTACTTAGTAACCAAGTAACAATTTACTTTGTATTTCTATGACAACATTCAGACTTAACTGTCAAAATATGTAAACAAAAGATAACTTGAAAAATAAGGTAAAACCGTCATTCGGTAAATAGGAGTTTACTACAAACATCAAAACAAAATTATGAGTTTAGCTTTTTTTATAAATTAAACTAAGCCTCTAAACTTTAAATCAGATAGCAGAAGGTTCAGGGAAAGGCTTACATATACACAATATCATGTTTATTTATACCAGATAGACAGGTGTTTGTTGTTTCTGATTTCACATACAAAAAATAACTATCAATTCAAAACAAAACTGTTGTTTTAATAATAAAACTTAACATAGTGGTTAACATGTGTTAACCACTATGTTCCTTATTAGGTTGTCATTTGAAATTTAACATATTCCTTTTCAAAAATCTGCCTACGAATTATGTAATTTTTTTCTAGGCCCCAGGAAATTGTTGTTACTTAGGGTAGATTCTGTTGAACGGTGATGACAATTCATTAAAGTCAATGAGTTGCTATGGATGGAAACTATGATTCCTAATCTGGTTATAGCACCTGACATTGGCAGGACAGAGTTTTATAAAATTCAAGTATAAACATGTTTATTGCAATCCCATTTTAATTTGTTATAAATGATTTGAAAACGTTGTTATTCACTAGTTTAGTTTAAGGCAACTAATAAGCCTTTTCCCCCTAATTAAAAAATAAATTTCTTAAATCTCCAAGTATAATTTACAGATGGCTCAAACTATTTGGTTAGGTTCCTGCAGTAGCTCATGATTTTGTATGACCAAAAAGTTTAAACAAATACTCCAAATGAATAAAAACTATGAAATATCCACTTTTCTTTTTGAAATTGGTTGAGAAAAAGCCTATGACGGGCCATCATCCATCACATGGAGGGGGATTTAATGGACTGCCTCCTTATAATGTTTACGATTGCTTAATCTGAGTTAACTTCCACTTAGTACCTCAATTGTGTATGTGAAGAAATTAATAATATAGGAGGTAGGAGGAACTCTTGAAAATTTTGAGCCAAATAAGTTACAGTACAGTGTACATGCAGTATTGTGATGGGATAACAGACCATAGATTTGCTATTTCACAATTACTCATGATGATGCTGAGGGGCACCGGAAAAAAGTTCAACAAAGCAGGATAACCAGATAGCCAAAAAAAATGTAGGTATGTGGGTTAGAATTTAACATTGTACTTGTGCTTCAAGCACCCCCAAAAAATAAATCAATCATTTTATTATAAAATGAACATCAACTTTATGCTAGTGAGGATTATCTAAAGGTTCCTACTACCCTCGAAAAATCATCATTAAGCCAAACCAAATGATAACAGGAAAGTCCGTCAAACAGGTGCTGCGTAAATTAAGTAGATTTCACACTAGTGCTAGTATAGCATACTTGTCATCTCATCTCACCCCATATTCTCTCTCAATTTATTTGTAAAAAACTGATGAGTACAACAGGAGGGCTACTGACATCAGAGGCCAGAAAGTACATATAACTCACTTAACTTGAGTTACGAAAAAATGCAAAGGACAATTGTAGAAAGTCAATAGTTTAGCAAGAATGGTTCTGTAACATTTTTTAATCTGACTCATAACTGAGATATTTTGAATTCACCCACTATTCCATCCAATAACAAATACAATCATTAGTGTTGAATTAAACAGTTAAATATTGAGTATGGTGTAGATCAAAAAAACATTTTCAAGTCGCGACTGGAAAGTCTTACTTGATGATGTCATCATACTACATTTTTGTAAGTATCTCACATAGTAAAAGTTCAATGAAGTCAATATTTGGTATTTAAGCTTTGAATAAGTGATATTTTTGAGATCCAAAATCAAAACACTGACCTTCAGGATTCAAAGATCTAAAATTCTCATAACACAATATATTCTTTTCCTAATCTACACACATATAGGTTATTGGAACTACAGTGGCCTATAGCTAACCAGAATCACTTCAAAATAAAAACTACCCTCCAAAAAAAAATAGAAGATTTGATTTGAAGCACAAATACAGCCTTATGAACTGCTATAATAGTTGAGCTCAAAAATTAGTTTAAAATGACAATTCCTTTAAACTAAACATAATCTAAGCTATATCAATTTATTTTCTCTATTTCTTGAACTCTGGGGATCTAACAATCTTTTCATGAATGAATCTGTTGATTCACAGTTAATACAATGAGTAGTTCACAAGATTCAAAAATGACCAGTAATTAACTAAGTATCATTCATCATCATGTTCAAAAAATACAGAAATTTTTTTTCCCATTAATATTTTGTTATTCATTCAACATAGTCCACAACTTTGGATATTTCTGAGTCCAATTTTGAAACACATGAAAAATTCTATCTACTTCAAAAGAAAAGTTAAAAATTAATTTCTGAAAGTGTGCATGGATGTCCTCATTTTGATATTTATTACCACATTTTAATACAATAAATGCAATTTGTTTTTCTTCTTTCAATTCCGTTGTTTATGCCTTTATATAAATAAAATTAAAACTCACATCATTTAACAGCAATACTCAAATGGTACTATATTAAGGCAGTAATTGTTATATGCAAAAATCACCTATAGCTATCAACAGTTATATAAATAAAAATCAGAAAGAGAAAAAATATGTACGGGTATTGTTTAGAATAAATTTCCCTTAAATTAAAATTCTTATAGTATCTCTTATCCCATTAAGCAGACTTCGTTTTGGGTTATCACTTAACATAGAAAAAACAAACAGATCTTTGTTGGAATTCAAACATAGTTGCAGATATTTACTACAAAAGTAAAATTAAAAAATAAATTACAAGGATTAATAGCAAAAGTATAATCTTTTTATGTTCAAATAGCCAACATATTCTTGGGAGATCCCCAATCACATCAGAACATTAATATACAATACAACTAAATATATAAATATAACAATATAGGTGTTTAAATTTGTTAGTCAATCTTAAAAATTCATCATTTATTTTTTAAAAAAAATAAATTAACTTCATGCTTCTAAGGATAATCTGAACAACCCCCACCTTGCCAACCTTTTAAGCCAGGAAGAGCCTAGAGATTTTATAAGCCCTACCAAATAAATGCCCAGGACAATGATTTAAAATGCACATGCAGCCAGAACCCCCACCCCCAATAAAATTTACACATTACATATAAATCAGTAACACTTTTATGTTATTTACAGGCAACTTTGTGTTGCTGTTCCTGACAACAGAAAGCTTGATTCACAAAAATTATCAAAATTGCATCCAAAAAATTCACACTATTTGGATAGTTAAGACTGAATTCAAGAAGTAATGAATACAACAACAAAATACCACTGTCATAAACCAATTTCCCTTCTGTATTCTAAGTACTACATAACTCAATATTTTAATTAAGTTTGGAAACAATTATACCATCTTTCAGGAAAAATGTAACAGTTCATCACCACTAAAAATATTAGAATTTCATATTTGAAACTTTGTTATGGAAAACCAAAAATATTTGACATTTGATGAAAATAAATATATTTCACCTGAATTGTTAACACATCATTGTACTGGCTGTCTCTATGAATGCAAATCATATTTTTTTCATTACCACATTTTAATAAACTAATCAGTAACTTCAATCAATTTAGGTAACTAGGAGAAGCTAATGCAAATACTTTTTCACTTATTAGAGAAGAGAAAAATGCATTAAAGTGATTACTTAGGGAAAGGATGTCTGTGGAGAAAACTCCCAGTACCCTGTAGGAGTAAAGCTTGCAGCAACTAATAATATAAGTGAAGGTGTAACACCAATATTCCTTGACCTACTTTTTGGGATAAAGTGAAGTATGAACCCAGTTGGTTGAAAAATGACCATTATATATAGGTTTTCGAAAAGGAAGAGAGGGGGGGGGCTTAGAGCGTTGAATAATGTTAATGACCAGATCACTGTCACTCTGACTGAAAATGTAAGCAGCAGGCCAAATCTCTTTTAAGAAAGGCTCATGCAGGAGTAAATGGCTTAGACATTTATGAGGCGGAACCTCAGGAATATGTGAGCCAGCCCAAAAATCTGAAAATGTGACAAAAGAGAAAATTGAGGCATAGTTCAAAGTGACTGTAAACTATTTGGGGGGGGGGGTGCTTTTCAATCAAGAAATACCCACTAAGGATTTTTAGTACAAACAAAACCTGGTTTTTTCCTCACTCCATAAAACAACATCTAATTTTCTAGCCAAAACATGAATATTACTGTTTTCATTGTAAAATGCAGCAAGCAAGACCACTATCAGACAACTGAGAACTTTCTGAAGTATACAAGTGGCCACACTTTGCACCTGAACTACCATCTAAGCAAATCCAGTAGTAAAAATAGATTAAGCCAGTAGCTTTTCTAACAAACAACACACAAGCAAATGATGGATATCATTATCTTACACAGAGGAATTCTTCTATTTGATCCTCAACTGAGAAGTTGGTGAATGAGTGGTGGTTGAATAGGTTCATCTCCTAATCCGACAAAAATAATAGTTACTGTCTGGCACAGTTCTGTGGGATTTCAATGCCAAACAATTCAAAAATGATATAGACGAGATAACAGGTGGTGTAAACTCTAAAATGTATGTGCAAATAAGCTGGAAGAAGAAATTATTTGGAATATCTTATAAATTAGAAAGCTCTGACATTCAAAGCCTACTAACAAACATAGCTAGGAGAGCAGAGATGGAGCATGAGTCATGCAAACTGATAAATAACAGTAAATATGACATAGATAGGGTGCAACAGACGGTCGGTTTATATAAACTTAAGTCCATTTGCCCAAACATGCCTCTACAATAAATGGGGAAGCATAGAAATCCACTCAAACCTGCTATCAAAGAATGTTGCTAATTCCTTTAAAAAATTTATTGATTTAATCAATCACCAAAGTTAAGTGTAAGAATATCATAAAAGAAAATTCTGGCATTATCACTTTCTTAAAAAAGAGCTGAAAGGAAAAGGAAGAATGACAAAAGGCAGCAAATCAAAAACAACTTCCTTTTAACAGATGACAGCCATTGAAATAAGATAAATCTCAAGACCTAGTAGGGAAAAGCATCAACAAAGAAATGGGATTTTGGCTATAGGGACATCAATGATAATATAAAACAGAATGTGATAGACAGAATAATGAGTAGATGGAATTGGAGAACCTAGGGCTCAGTTCTGCAAATTGTTACAGTATATTCAGGATTATCATCCATCATAAATGGCCTTTCATGCAAGACATCAAATAACATTTGGAATGAATCCAAGCAATAAATGTTATCAAAAATGAGATTGATCGTCAAACTAAGTATTCACTATCATAAATCCTTTACCATGTCAATTGGAAGTGACAATAGTGAGACAAAAGCAAAGTTCCCTAATCTTATTCGGAGTATGCTTGTTCAATTCCTGTAGACTGAATAAAAATATGCTCTTCTTTTCAATCTCTGCTTGTGTGTGTATGTATATATATTGTCCTCATTTTCTACACTATTGATTCTGAGATTCATTTTATTCTAAAAATATATGTTACCAAGACTGTTCTTATAAGACTTTTTTTTTTTTTTTTTTGTAATTTCTTGTTATTTTTCTTTGACATGCCTATTGTTTCTTACAATTGTAATTTTGGTTAAGTTCAGACAATGTTTAAATTTCTCAGAATAATCTTATTTGTTTCTTAATCAGCTCTCTACTACTAAGTGTTTAAAGAAAATGGTGGGTTACTGAGTTAAATTTTAGACCTAATTAAAACAATCCACATTTTACATTGTTGTCAACACTCTGTCTTTTCAACGTTTAAAATGGAATCTGTTTTTATTAGTAAGAAATTAAGTGTTAATGGAGTAACACTACTCTTTTGATAAAAGGCAAAGTCCTGATGAAAACATTTTTTTTTTCTAAATGGAGAAAGGAGTGTCCGGTGTTTGAGTATAAAACATTAAATTAAAAAAAATTATGGGTAGAAACCGGGAAAGTAGTGTAAAAGGCATAAATCATTATGAAACAGGCTGTAACCCACAATTTAAACTTTTGGAAATAGTAAAAAAGTCCGTCACGCAGGGGCTGTGTAAACTAAGCAGATTTCCCACGTGAAGTTATACAATAGAGAAATCTCCATACGAGAGCCCGGCCAAACTAGCTTTTGGCGGGAAACTAACACGTCCGTTACTGGACCACATTTCATAAAAATGCAAGTATCTCGGTTAATATTCAAGATAGAGAATAAGTGTATAGGGTAATATTTATAGTAAATTTAATTTGTAAGAAGATTGGTTCTATACATTTTTTTGGTAGACGTATGGTAACGGAGATATTTCAAAAGTTCCCCCTCCCACTGGTCCGATTTCAGCCATTAACGAACTTGATCTGTCTTTTTGCACGTTTAAATATTCGAGTTTGGTAACGATCAAACAAAAATTGCGACCGCTAGAGCGTTAACAGAGAAATATATATATATATATATATATATAATTTTGAACGGACCTCATTTTTGTCATCTCCTGGATAGGATCGATGGACATTTGAAGAAATTTTTCGAAAATCGCGTCATGAGTACGACCTCAATAGCTGATTTCCCTTAAGGGAAATCTGCTAAAATTAAGTAGTTTCCTGGCCACACTTGGAAATTGACTCGGTGTGTAGGTAATCCTGATATTCATTAGGCCACATATAGCCATCCTAATTGGGGTTTGAAAGATCAAGCAACAAAGTCAGAGGCTTCTCTTTCACGTATCAGCTTAAGTATTACGGAACCTTATTTTGAAAAGGTCTTTACATTTTTTTGTACTCCCAATGAAATGCCATGTTTCAATCCCCCCCCCCACTAACTCCCTTCACAGATTAACATGAGATTAATGGATTTAGAACTACAAATAAATATAAATACATGTAAGAGTGAGTGTTGTGTGTGTATATGTGTATATATATATATATATATATATATATATATATATGCATGTATGTTTATATGTGTGTGTGTGTGTATGAATGTATATATATATATATATATATATACATATACACACCTGATTCCTTGAACAATGTCGGATACATTTTCAGATTTCCCAAATCAGTAAGATAACCTTTGAAAGTTGCTGGTAAGCAAATCGTCTTTAGCAACTGAGATCACAATTGTCTGATGGAAGAATAAAAGAATATTTTTTTTGCAAAAAATTATGAAAACCAAAAGGCTTCAAATGAAAGATAAACAATTAGTAAATAACAGTAGTTTAGCCATACAAATTTAGGTGTTGGTTTTTACACAACAATGGAAAACTATGCATGTAGAATTTGTTTAGATATTTGCTAAACAAATTCCTCATCCTATCCTGGCTAAAAAGGGTGGCAACATGTAAATACCCCTACCCGTTGGCCTTAGTTACATGAAGTGGGTGTTAATCTGAAAAAAGAAAATTATATTAACAGTTTAATCTTTTGTGTATTGAAAACAAACCAGTTAAAAATATAGGTCTACATTAACAGATAAATTAATAACTTTATACATTTACAAGCCAAGGAAGGATATGCTAACTTATCAGATAATTTAATGCTATAAAAACTAAATGATCATGTATACAATTAGTAATGCCATGTATTTACATGATATTCTCCCACATTTATTCCTATTTAATACACAGCTTATTGTGGCAACCACAAAAGTATGCTACTTCCAAGATAGACCATTTAGCTTATTGTTATTAGTTATATTGCTTGACAAATTGGGTGCACACCTGCCTCAAGTAAAATAATTATACAATGCAACCATAATACGCAATGAGATAATAAATAATCCTAAAATGTAAATCCTGTAACCATTGTTTTCCTCACTTTATAAATGAATCAGTGGTGTAGCTTTTACCCATTAGACTTCCATCAATTCACTACTTAATAAATAAAATTTTAATTTCCATCAATATGTACAAAGAAAACAATATTGACAATCAAGAAAATACTATTATTAGTTACACCTTTAGTGTCTAGGTACTAAATTAATAATAATAAATAAATTTTGTTAATAATTGTTATATGCGTAAATTAGTTTTCTTTGACTGCAGGGATTAGTCAAATACATTTATTCAAACAAACCACTTTTTGTTACAAATCCCTTCAAGAGCATACATACTAAAACAAGTAGTTAATAATTCCAAGGACTCCTTTAGAAGAGAATTGTCTAAACTAATAAGAAACTAAAATATTAAGAATGAAAAGAAAAAACCTCTGTCAAACCTCCATAGCCTAAATAAAGGATAAGGGGTTATTTCTCTTCGCCCTTGATTAGATGTCCTTCACTCCCAACATTGGTTCTAAACAAAAGAATGGCAATGGACCAACGTTATTTTCATTACTTGAGCAATAATCATGGAGAACTACAATACTTTTTTGAAATCCTTATTATGAATTTAAATTAAAATCTTCTTTAGCATAGAGAAATAAAATATTTCTTTTTTTAATCATTTGTTTCCTTTGTGCAGTCAAACATAAATTTAAAACCAAGCACTTATATTATTTATTAACATCCACTTTTTGTTGCAATGGCTAATTTGGACGGGTTATCTACAGGTTACCACCCTTTTAGCAGATTTCCCTTATGGGAAATCAGCTATTGAGGTCGTACTCATGACGCGAGTTTCGAAAAATTTCTTCAAATGTCCATCGATCCTACCCAGGAGATGACGAAAATGAGGTCCGTTCAAAATTTTATATATATATCTATATCTGTTAACGCTCGCATATATATCGGTCGCAATTTTTGTTTGATCGTTACCAAACTCGGAATTTTATCGTTTTATGTAAAAAGGAAGATAAAGTTCGTTAATGGCTGAAATCGGACCAGTCTGAGGGGGGATTTTCGGAAAATTCGAAATATCTCCGTTATTATGCGTCGGATCGAAAAATTGTATAGAATCAATCTTATTGCAAATTAAATTTACTATAAATATTGTTCTATACATTTATTCTGTATCTTGAATATTAACCGAGATATTTGCATTTGTATTCTGCATTGGTCGGCAGGAGTGAGCTGTTAGGTACTTTCCGAAGAGAGCTCTGGCGGCCGTTTTCGTAACTATTCGTCCCTCGAGTATAAGTTTAGTGATCCCTTACTACTTACTACACTTGTAATTGGGTAGATTTCTCTATTGTAAAACTTCACGTGGGAAATCTGCTTAGTTTACGCAGCCCCTGCATGACGGACTTTTTTCTATCCAGGGTAGGACTAAGGATTTTATTTAATGAGCTTGCCAAATCACTAAATAAATTCCTATTGCTCAGATGGGAAACGAACTTGCCACTCTAGGCTTACCATGGAGTTAATATGTTGGCTTTATTAACTCACACAGCTAACGTGAGCCCATAATTAATTAAAACATGTAATATGTATAAATATCAAAATATAGAGATCCGTCATTTTCTTACATATTAAAATTCTTTATCCAAAAATAATTCACTATATAAATTGTTAGTAAACTTTAAGTACTAAAATGATCATCTTTCAAATTCATATAATTTTCTACACAAAGTGTATCTATCAGTTACATAATACATATTACACAATTTAAATAAGGCATTGTTGAATATGATTGTGTCAATTATGAACACAAAAATAAAATTAAGTTTAGAAATAATACTGCAAGTGAACTAATTTCACATTTTCAATGGTTAAATTGAATGACTGACTCGATAAAAAGATTAAATAAAGCTTAATAAGGACAAGACGTCTTTCCAGAGGCAGTACAATTGTAAGCATACAGCATTTGAAAGGAAATAAAACATTTGATGCATCATCAATGCCTTGTTAATACAAACCATTGCAAGTCTATAACACTGACAGCAGACACAAGGGTAAATTAGATTAAAAATAAAGTATAGGGTTTTTCATCGAGAGTAATACATTGCAAAAAAGAAAAAAAAAAAAACCAAATTAATTAATGTAAATTGTGTTTTATTTTGAAGCTTAGACATTCAGGTATGTTCTGAGCAAAATTTATTCTAACTTGAAAATAAAAATGTAATAGTAAAAAGTATTACATAACAAAAGAACCTATACCTTTATAAAAACAAAATTCATTTGGGAATAAATATAAGTTTGAGCAGAAAATTAGGGTACCAAAGAAATAAGGACACTCCCATATAAAACTAAATGAAGGACCTAAAAATTAGGGGACCAAAGAAATGAGTACACTCCCATATAAAACTAATGATGAACTTAGAAACATGCTAGCACATTAAACCAGTGGGAGAAAGCAGTTGGGTGTTAAGAACAAGAAAACTTAAAAAAAAAGCACACCCATGAAATGGATATTTTAAAGGCCAAATCATACCCTTTTTTTTTTAAATTTATAAATATAAATATATATATATATATATATATATATATATATATATAAAGTGGATAAAGCTTCATAGGATAGAACAGGAGTGTGTGGCTTTTCTCTCTTGATTTCTCAACCAAAAAAAAAGTTTTCGAAGAGAGATTATTTATTCTCCAGACAACCTTGGATGTAATTAACACAACACTTAAGGAACAACAGAAATAAATGCATTCACAGCTAAAAATTAAATTTACTTTAACACATCAAGCAGACGGAATAAGGTATTTAAAGCCAATTTCACTAAACCTGTAAAATACAAATAAAAAAAATTGAGGACCATGCTTGACCTTAGTTTCTTCATTCTGCCCAGGTTGTAACTCTTAATTTTAATTTAAGCATATGTTAAATATATATATATATATATATATATATATATATATATATATATTAAAGTAATCATCTATAAAACTTAACTATAATACTGTTCAGTCCTATATAGTTGTCAATATACACCACAATCACAAATAAATCGTTGGTCTAATGTCAAAGAGTCTATCTACTGAGATTGAATACTTTATTCACGTTAACTTCGTGTGAAAAATATTGAAAATACAGTTCTTATTTATAAGATTTAGAGAAGTCTTTTGACAGTACATAATAGATTTTTCACTGAATGGAGTTGGTATTTAACTCAAAATGAACATTTTTGGAGATGTGGCTCGTTTACAGTAAACCATCGAAATATATAAACTATTACATTAAACTTTCTTATATTATACAGACATGAATTGCCTGGTCCATAAAGGTGGATTTTGTTTTCAATTCTTTTAATTTTTTCATTAACTCATTTATGGTAATGACCTGCAAGAAATATTTTAGGACTTAAAATTGAGTCCGCCAACCCCTCAACACAAATCCTGGTGGCTATTCCTGAGTTTATATAATTCATTAGTAATATTTAAAAAAAAAAAAAATCAAATTAGGCATATGAATTAACACAGAATTGTGTAGCAGAAGAAAGTAATACTTATTTTAAAAGAAATTATTTTTATGATGCACAATATGTACCACCTTAACTCATAATTGTGATGTTTCAGTAAACACTTTTAATTTATTTCCATAGTAAATTGAGATACCTTATTCACAAATATATTTCTTTTTCTAATACAAAGCTTAGATCTTAGAAGAAAAAAAAATCATTTTCTCTTCAGATTATCATAAGAGTACTGACTCAGCAGAAATACACTCAGGCTTGAAGTAGATAAAAATCTCTCTGATAATGAAGTAAATCTAATAGTGGAACATGTGCCTTTTATATTATCAAGCTTCATACTTGAAACAATGCTTGTTTTTTCAAGATTATTAATTTCTTATTGCTAATCTAGGAATTAGTTTGTATTCTATTCATACATTATTTTAATTAATCTATTATCTGATTATATCAAATAGAAGACTGTTTACGGGATAAGAAGGATGCCAATTTCATTACAATTATTATAGGCAAAACCATTCACAAAATTGTTTTATATAATCAAAATTATATATAAAGCTAGATCTGTAGGCAATACAACAATAAATCCACTAAAATTGTTATATAGTTAGTAATATTTATTTTAGATTCTAGAATCTCGGATGTTACAATGTTTTTTTCTTAAATAGAAATATATTCCTAAAATATGTTTTTATTTTGTTGTAGAGATGATCTGGCACTCGTAAGGAATGGGGGAGGGGGTTGAGAAGGTCACTCGCCCAGAAAAATTATTCTCAGCCATTAAAATGTGCTATCCAATTTTGATTATTGAATACTCCTGAGTAATTATGTTATATGGTTGACCTTGAGTAAGAAATAGCCTATTCAAGTTCCTTCAATGGGGGGAAAGAATTTTTTCCAAGAAAAATAAATTACCTTAAATAAAGTGATTCTAAAGTCTATTAGTCTAAATCAGACCTAACCAATAAAAAATCCAAAAGCAGGGGCTAACTAAACAATTTCCCACCTGCTGGTATAACACACTTGTGATCTTACCTCACCATACATTCTCTATTTATATGTAAATAACCGCTGAATAGAAAGGGGTAGGGGTCCTGACTACTAACTACAAAATAATCTATAGAAAAAATGTAGACCATTACTAGTTTAACAAGATTAGATCTATAACATTTTACGATTCGACTCATAATAACGGAAATATTTTGATTTTCGAATCACTCCCCCCCCCACTATTCCAGGTCCGATTTCCGCCAATACGAATTTTAGAGTAAAGAAGGAAAAGTTTTAATGGCTGTCATCAAATAATGTATTTGCATATACCTCACAAAATAAAAGTTCAATGATAACCATATTTGGTATTTAACCTTGAAATGAAGTGCTTCATGACAATAGGTTATTATTAATATGACATGAGTAGGAATGGGGGTTAACTGATGGTCAAAAACTAAAATATGGAAATATCTAGGTTAATATTCATTATAGAGAAAACATATACATATCAACATTTATAGAAAATTACATTCGCAATAAGATTGATTCTATACAATTTTTCAATAGCATAATAACAGAGATATTTTGTATTTTCGAAATTTCCCCTCTCTAAACCACTTTCCCGTCTGTCTGATTTTGAGACGTGACCGAACTTGACCTTTACTTACACATAAAATGTTTAAATATCAAGTTTGGTAATGATTAAACAAAAATTGCGACTGCTAGACCATTAACAAACAAAAGAGAAATATAAATAATAAAACTATATATATAGTTTTGAACAGACCTCATTTTCATCATCTCCTGGGTAGGGTTGTTGGACATTTGAGGAAGTTTTTCAAACATCATGTTATAAATACAACCTCAATATGTGATTTCCCTAAGGGAATTTGCCAAATTACTTCATGAGCCAAATAACTCAGTCATGTTTGAAAACAAGGATATGGATATTAAAAAGCACAGAGAATATATAACAGGATACACCATACAAGAAGTGTAGAAACTGTATATAAGGTAAAAAAAAAAAACCAGGAAAGGTCTGTGGATTATTCCTTCCTGTGATAAGACTAGATATTGATAGCAAAGTGACGAAGTATTATTTAGACTACAAACAGGAAAAATTATGCAAACACACATACTCAACCATTTGTGGTAAGACACAGTTCATACGAATATATGACTAAGAAAAATACATGTAAAAAAAAAAAAAAAAAAACAGACTACAAACCAAATCTGTTTACTATTGTTATCAAATAATTAAATGCTACAACTCTCATTACACTACAGGAGGTTTTTCATCCATTAACAAACCAAAAACATGGCATGTTAATTTTAATACAAGAAATTCAAATGAAATAAATACCTATATAAGAAACTAGTTCTGATAAGAACATGATATTAATAATCATCATTCACTTACACATTGCAATATATAAACTGTAGGGCAGACATATAAATTCCTAATTAGCTAAGCCCAAATCACTTATAACAAACTTAGTCATGGGTTTGATTCCTGTGCGGCCAATAGGAATTAATTTAGTGAATATCTCACTAAAATCCTGGATAACTGGGTGATGACCTATAGAAACCCATTGGGAATAGCCTCAGTAGCACAAAGTGGAAGTTAATAAACCACATTTTTATATATGTATGCTTGAAATAAATAATTTTATCTAAAAGACAAATATACATAAAATAAGCTGTCAACTACGATCATTATTGATTTGAGACATAGGGCGCAATGAGCAAAACCACTGATCCTTTTTTCCACATTAACCCTATAGTTATTATACACCATGACACAGCAAAACCACAAAGTTGATGATGCACAACTGATACAAGGTCAAATACTTCTAATCAATTTGCAATTGAAGAAGCACAATTACATTCCACCAACTTAATATTTATTTAAAGAAATAAAGTACAATTAAGATATAACGATTATTTATCTGTAAATACGTTGTTCCCAGTTGAGATAATGATCAAAAATATAGCAATTTCCATGTAAATTCAATGAAAATGTTTTTATTCCAAACAAAGCTGAGCAAATTTGAAACTGGTAACAGCTACTAATCATTAAATAATTAATAAATGGCCGCCATATTGTTTGGCAAGAACCACTATTTCTGTTACTGCTATATCAACCTGAACACCCCAAACAAATATATACACTTAACCCATAAATATAAATAACCCATTATCTAGCTCTCCCAAACAGATACCCATAGATCATGTTAAATAACAAAAAAAAAATGTATATAATAAAATTCACCTACCATAGCAATTAACTTTCAACCATCAAAAACTTTCCCTACAGAACATTATCAGTTAAACAACACAAAATTTATTAATAATCAAAAGCTTGCAGCTGTGATGGAATTTGGAATCAAGCATGTGACTGGCACAGTAATATTTAAATTAAAACTAATAAAACGAAATTCATGCCCAAGACTTGAGATCTTGGAAACAGAAAAAAAAGCAATTCTGAAAAAATGTTTTCACAGTAACTAGTATATAACAATGCTCTAAACTCATCAGAATTATGCAATCATAGTTCAGTAGAAAATTTCCCTAACGCTGGTCGCCATCTTGACCTCAATATTTAAACGTTGCATTTCATCATTCTTTTCATTAGCGATGCATCAATTTCAGCATCTTCCTTTATTTTTTTTTTTCATTTACAGTATATTATAAATCATCTTGAAATTTATTCCATAATCGACTTACCATATTAATCCTTATGTTTATGTCCTTGATAAAAAACAGGATAGTCAACTAATACGCAGCTCAAATCTTAACTCCAATACAAAAATTGAAGTAAAGACAAAATGTCCATAAAATCACAAGTAGAAAATCGTAAACCTAATACGATTACAACAGGCAGAACTTTGTAATCAATAATCCCAAGTCTAACGATCAGATCAAAATGTCCTGATATCGTTAAACATTGAATTCATCCTACAAGTTCAAAATAAAGCATCTCGAAGGAATATACTCATGCGATAGTGAATATGACAACCTCATGTATGATTATGATTCAACATCATATTCTTCTACATATCATTTCTATAAAAGTAAAAAACAGCAATACAGTGATGCCTGAGCCTCAATCGATGCCAAGGACTAACTAATCCGAAAAGGAATGCGCAGTTGGCTGCACCCTACACTACCTACTCGATATGCAGAGAAACAAGCCAAAATAAAAAATCTCGTTAACAACTATTCTTATAATATTACTTGTTAGAACATTGATCAAATACATTTTTATTTGTTTAATAGAAATCAGAATTTTGTATTTATTTATAGAATAAATATCAGGAAACAATGTTCATACAACACCTAATTTTAATAATGCCAAAGAAGTAATAAAAAAAAAAGCTTGGATGTAGTTAAGGGTAAAAAATTTTTAATGTAACTTATAAACCCAAAACCATATTTTCTAAAGTTGTTTGTGTGTATAATTAAGAAACCTAGCACCACCATATTTGGCCTCCACAACCCAAACAGAGGGAGCTAAGGCACATGCATCTACTACGTTAATCAGTCCCCTGGGCGCCGATTTATTATTAAGTGCCAAGTCAACTATCACAGCACTTTTTTAATATAAAAAGTTTTTTTTTTGTTGGAAAAAATAATTATTACAATTTTTTTAAATATATTTACCAATTTTATTATAAAAGATTTGAATTGAAAACAATTAGTTGCTAAAATATCTATGATTAAACAATAAGGATAGTTCCACGCTTTTGTTAAAAGAAAATAAAGTCCGTCATGCACAATCTGAGTAAACTAAGCAGAGTTCCCACGTATGGCACTCCTTGACCTCTTCTTCCCATATATTTCCAATTTCCAAATAAAAACCCGATAAGCAAGAGCAATAGTAGGTATTGGTTAAAGTGTAGTTTAGCCCCCCCCCCACGTACTCCATCTTATTTCGTCACCGTCTAAGGATCGAACAAATTAGGTGGGTTAAAAAATTTAAGTTAAAATTAAAATCCCCACCCTCGGTTAAAACAACCGATGGCGTATTTTGGAAATTTTTGAATGCGGTCACTAAAGTCTAAAGTGTTAAAAAAGATAAAGTTAGAAAAACAAAATGGTCGCGGTCGTCATTTTGAAAAGTGCGACACCAAGGGAGGGACTAAACTACACTTTCACCGTAGGTATTTACTTAATGCTTAAAACAAGAAGTTACGGATAGCTCCCTTAATATATAAGATAAAAAAATATGTATAGAAAGAAAATTGAAGAGCATAACAGGATTGGTTGTATAACATTTTTCGATACGAATCAAATAACAGAGATATTTTGAATATTTAAATCCCCACTATTATAGATCCGATTTCTGTCAATAACAAACAGTAAGCTAAGTATTGCCTGAACCAGTTAAATATCTAGTAATATTTTCGATAAAATAACGTGAAATCTTAATTGTTGGCTTCATCACACTATAAATTTACACGTGCCTCGCATAATAAAATACCCAAGAAAATAATATTTGGAATTAAGCTTAGAATAAAGTAGCTCATGACTTAACAACTTATTGCTTATATGTCAAGAGTAGGTGTGGGGTTTTACTGAAGACGGAAAACTAAAAAAAAAGTCTGTCACTCAGGGGCTGAGTTAACTAAGCATTTTCCCACGTGCGTCTCGTATTTGCATTTATCTCAAAATGTAAAAGTTAAATGAGAAAAGTATTTCGCATTTACTTTTAAAATAAACTGCTTCATAATATAATAGAATATTGTTAATATGAGATGAGTAGGAGTGGGGGTTTACTTATGACCGATAACTAAAAAATATAAATATCTCAGTTAATAATCAAGATAGGGAAAACATGTAGATAACGTTTATAGAACCTTACATTTGCAATAAGATTGGTTCTATACAATTTTTCGACCCGACGCATAATACCGGAGATATTAAAAAGTTTCGAAACTCTCCCCCTTAGAGAACCCCTCTTCCCGCTGGCCTGATTTCAGCCATTAACGAATTTGATCTTTCTTTTTGTATAAAAAGATTTATATCAAGATTGGTAGCGATAAGACAAAAATTGCGACCACTAAAGTGGCAACAGATATATATATATATATATATATATATATATATATATACACACACACACACAGAATTTTGAACGGACCTCAATTTGGTCATCTCCTAGGTAGGATCGATGGACATTTGAAGAAAAACTTCGAAAACAGCGCGATGAATCTCAATAGCTGATTTCCCTTCAGGAAAATCTGCTAAAACCCTAATATCTGAGTTAATATTCATGATAGAGGAAATTCGTATAAATCAGAATTTATAGGAAATAGTTTTGCCTTAAGATTGGTTTTCTTATAATTTTTGACGTGTAGTAAGGAAGATAATTATAATTTTCGAAATTATAGAGTTTTGAAGCATTGAATATTCCTCGCACCGACTATACTAATTATTATTAAAAGTTTAATGAGATCTCATGTAAAGCGAAAATAATATCAATTTTGGTTTCAATTTCAGTGTGTTGTTTAAATCCAATGGAATACGTTTTATCAAGTGTCAACATAGAGGTTTTATAAAATAAAGGGGCGCTGACTTTGGCCTACCTCACTTCTTTTCATTCAGTTGAATCCAAACTGAGTGTCTACCATAGAAGAACAACATCTATTTTTATTGTCAAACTGAATACAAGTTGTTGATGACTGGCTTAATTATTTTTATTATGTTGTAGCTAGAAAGTGTAATGTTACGTTTTTGTTAGTGGTCTTTCAAACCTTTATAGTTTTGCAATTTGGGAAGTATTAGTTTACATTTAACGATGCCAATCCAAAAACTGACCCGAGAAGAAATTGCTAAGCAGTTTCAGTTACCTGAGAGAAAATCGAAAATTGCAACTCTTTTAAAGCAGGATGGCCAGGTGTATTGTATTTGCCAATCTTCTGACTCTTCAAGGTTTATGATAGGTTGTGATTTATGTGATCAATGGTACCATGGAGACTGCATAGGCATTACACAGAAAGATTCTAAAAATATAAAACGGTATTATTGTGAAAGATGCCAGGAAGATGACCCTACACTAAAGACAATCTACAAAACACCATCTAAGTCAGAACCTGAGGCAAAGCGTGAACATCATATGAGAGGTAGGCCAAAGAAAGATGCAGAAGCAGGAGACCCTGTGTATATCCCTCCCAAGAAGACTAAGTCATCAAGTAAAGGCCCATGTGGTTATTGTATGAATTGTAGAAGATCATCCAATTGTGGAAGTTGTCATATTTGTAAAGAAATAAAAAAGAGTAGGGCACGCCGTGCTAAAGAAAAATGTATTCACAGAATTTGTGTTAAGTTAAAACCAAATTTTTCTTCTAAGCGCCATGACTATGATGATTCTAGTTCTGATGGGGAAACATTTAGGTCAGTTGGAAGCTCAGTTAAACCTGGGATGCAGTGCTATGGGCCTGGATGTGTAGAAACTGCTCTGCCTAATAGTAAATATTGCAGTGATAGATGTGGTATCAAACTTGCGACCAATAGAATATTTCATGTACTTCCTCAAAGATTACAAGAATGGTCTATGTCCCCATCATATTCTGAAAGTGTAAATAAAAAAGATTTAGAGACTGTTCGTCGGAAACAAATAGAAGCTCGTGCTACTTTGCATGAGTTAGATAAGCGCTACCAGACACTTGAACTAATTATTGCTAAAGGAAAAGAACTTGAACCCGATATTGATGCAGATCAAAATAAAAAAGTTGGTGTGAAAAAAGGTAATGTTCGAGGCCGAAAAGAAAATGAAGAAGAAGCAAGTGTTTACTGTGTCACTTGTGGTCATGAAATCCATACTAGTTCAGCCATAAAACACATGGAGAAGTGCTTTAGTAAGTATGAAAGTCAAGCGTCATTTGGATCAATGTACAAAACGCGTATTGATGGAAATAATATGTTCTGTGATTATTATAATTCAGCTAATAAAACTTATTGCAAACGCTTGCGGGTTCTTTGCCCAGAACATACAAAAGATCCAGTTATAGGTAGTAATGAGGCATGTGGTTGTCCTCTGGTTAGAGATGTTTTTGAAGAAACAAGTGAACTGTGCACTTATCCTAAAAAAATTTGTTTTAAACATTATTGTTGGGAAAAATTGCGTCGTGCTGAAATTGATATGGAAAGAGTTCGTCAGTGGCTAAAAATTGATGAACTATTTGAGCAAGAAAGGCAAATTCGTCAAAAATTAGTTCAACGAGCAGGAGTTCTTGCTCTTATGTTACATTCCACCTATGATCATGACGCAATGGAAAAAATGACATCAGCTCAAGAAGAAGAAAGATTAGCTCAATTAGAAAAAACATTGCGTAATAATTACGGTAAAGAACAGTTCGAAAATATCAAGTGTACAAAAGAAAATAAGCAGTTTTTTAAGTCCTTGAAAGCCATGAACAATTAATATTACTTTGGCATTAATAATATTATTTATCTCCAAGATGCAATTACTGTACTCCATACTTTCACCTTATTTATCTCCTTTAAGCTATTTATCCACTTTGGTAAATATGTTTTTATTTAACATGTATCTTTCCAAATTAATTTAAACAAAAATTGGATACTGATAGTATTGTCTGTGTAAAGTTTATACAATGGATAGTAAACTTAAAATTTGCCACACATTTATCAGATGTGTTTTTGGTATTTTAACTGAAGAATATTGTTTTACCACTTTTAAGCCCTTCTAGCTATTAGAATATTTCTTTTCATTTACTAGTTCAGTACTAGAACTCATGCTTTTACTTTATTTGTGTAAATATAAGTGAATTCAGTTTTTGTTTTACTTTCACACTTGAATTGTGTATTAATGAGAAATTAAATAATTTAGCCTATTAAAATAAATATTAATGTAAATATTTCTTTAATAAAATTTTGTTCATTTTTTTCTATTAAACCAGACAGTCTCTACTCATGCCTTAACTCTTGAGTTCATATAAATAAAAATGAACTTTCTATAATAAAAAGTAAAGTTATTAGTGCATATTGTGATTAGTAATGAATAATAATTTACCAAGTGTGTAGTGCGTCGTCAAATAAATTGTGCAGTGATAAAAGTGGTAAAGTTTGTAATCCAAAAGCCTCTCCCCCCAACAATTAACGTTTATTATTTTTGCAATTAATGTAACAGTATGGATCAAATAAAAATTGAGGCCTCAAGAGTATGTGAGATCAAATTTTCGGCATTGGCATGGCTTTGGGTTTCTTGACCCTAAATCCCCAGAACAATGAGGATAAGTGGATGACGGACAATGTTCTGGAGACCAATGTCTCCACAAATATTAATTATTGTTTATTGCAAAAATTTTTTTTTTAGCGTGTACTTAATTTCAGAGGAAAATATGCCAGGGATATGGGTAGGTTTAAGTTTCAGCAGCCTCTCCTTAAGAGACGTCAGCTATTAAGATTGCACTCAAGATGCGATTATTAAAAAAACAAATCTTCAAATGTCCATCAATCGCACCTAGTAGATAATAAATATTCAAGTTAGAGATAAAACAAGTAGACAAACAATTGTAGAAAATTACATTTCCAACAAGATTAGCTATATAACATTTTTCAATATGACTCATAATAATAAAGGTATTTTTAATTTACCCCTTCTCTTAGCCCCTTCCCATCTCCTTGTCTGAAGTAAACAATACGTCATATTTAAGTTTGAATAGAGATGCTTTGTGATATATTGGCTTAATGTGACGTGAGTATGAGTGGGGGTTTACTGAAGAGTGAAAATTAAAAAATGTAAATACGGCTAATTGTACAGATAGAGAAAAAAAATGCATGGAACAGCAATTGTAGGAAAATAAATTTGCAATTACATTGGTTAAAATTTCTTGACTCGGTTTATAACAGAGATATTTCAAATTTTTTTTTTTCCTCCCTTTAAATTCCCCTCATCCTGGTCCGATTTCATTCATTAACAAACTTGATCTTTCATTTTATGTGGAATTTGGTTACAATCAAACAAAAAACAACAGTTAGAGCAGTAATAGACAAATATATTGTGGTGTTATCAAATATACCAGAGGGAAAAAAAAACACCAAAATTGGTTAAAACTCATGCTTCAGAGTTAGTAGTTCCTTATTTACCACAATAAATAAATGAATTATTTAAAATAAATTTATTTTAATTAATTAATTGTTTATTTTATTTCATTTATATTACTTTATTATTTTAAATTCATTTATTGTAATAGTCATAGACTGCTTATATTTAAGAATTAATTTATTAAATTTAGAGACATCATTTTTGTGAAAGATAATATATGCTTGATTTGTTTTACAGATAATTTGTATATTTTAAAAATTAAATTGAATATTATGATTTACATGAATATTGGACATTTGTATTTTTTGTTATAGGTGTGTGCATAACACAAATCTGTAACAAAAAATACAAATCTGCTAAAAGGCAAAAATTTTATTTGCCATTGAATCACTTAACATTGTGTGAAATTATTAAAAACATTTTATAAAAATAACTTCTGAACAATTAATTTGAAGTTCATAAGTGTTTAAAATAACAAGAAGATAAACACTGGAAGATGAAGTAACTCAGATTGTACCAATATCCTATTGGTTGATTCCCCCTTACATCGCTCACAATCATGGTAACTTCTCAACTCATTGTCTAGTGTCATAATATTTCTCCCGAGATGCTGGATGGCTAAACCTCTAAGTTTGGAACGGAAGGTATTCTCAAGCAATGCAAAAATTTTGCATCAATTGCCAAATCAATAAATACCAAGGAATCTACAACCCTCAAAGTCAAATTGAATAAAACTTTTAATAAAGTGAGTTTAATTTGACTGATAATAGACTTTTATTTTTATTTATTTATATTTTTCTTTTATTATAGCACACATTCACAAGGATACAAACACATTTTTGAACATACCTAGGTAGGATTGATCATTTTAAGAAATTTTTTGAAAATCACACCATGAGTACTATCTATCTCAATATCTAATTTCCATTAAGGAAAATCTACTAAACCCAACAAAAGGTTAATATAAAAAAACACTTTTTTTTATAAAAATAAATAAAAATATATTTAAAAATTAGCAGTTAACATTTCTATATCAAACATGTCTTCTAGAATTTCCTCAACTTTGGTGCCAATTTTTTTAGCTATTTCATATCTTTCACTTAAAGATAGAGTTAAATACAGCCAAACTAATTCACCATCAATTACACCTTTAGCTGGATTTCCAAGTAATTTTGATGAACTTTTGTACATTCTGAAAACATAGAAATGAATAAACAATGCTGTAATAAAATTGTGTGAATCAGGTATTAATGATGATCTGTCAAGAAAGAGAAAGTCAGTACTTTGTTCAATAACAATTCCACATACAATTTGGAGTCACAAATAAAGGTTTGTCGTTAGGTTCATGGACAACCATGGAAAACAGTGGTTTTTGGATGGCCTTGAAAGTATAGTTCTGATTTTATTAAATATGTTGCTATTAGCCACAAAAAATGGCTTCAAAAACTATTCAATTGCGTTTAAAATTTCACTATACATATTTCTTAATTTTTTTCTCTTTGTGAATACCTTTGCCACATAACACAAACTACTGCTTGAGTATATATGAATGAAAGAATGGCACAAATGACTTTGAATTAAGAAGGAACCTAATAATTAACTACTGTATTAACACCAGAACTACCCAAAAATATCATATCCAAACAGCACAAGGACTTTGCTTTAACCTCCTCCTCCTTCCCATGTGCACACATACATGCTTCTTTATGCATCCCTATCCCCAAGGCGGTAAGTTGCAAGTATACTTCAAAATGGTACCTAATTATTCTAAAGACAGTTATGCTTTTATTGTACTTTTTTTCAAAATGAAAAAATGTCAATAGCTAATTAGTATCAACTAGTAAGCCTGACCTTCTCCCCAAACAGTCTTGTGGAAACAATAGTGCAATATCTTGAGCTCATTAAAATGTGGCTACTTGATCCAAAACAAAACAGCCCAAATTAATTCATGTTTATTTGAGAATTTAATAGTAATAAAACTTCTCACAACATTCATACCCTTGAAATACAGCAACCTGAAGAGTTTAAAACCCATTAGTTTGGTGCCTGGTTGTGAGTTGTTGCTTTAATAATTACTGATATTAATCAAAAAATGCTCAAATATAAAAGAATTGATGTTCAGTATTTTTGATCTATGGGAATCTGAAATGGTGTATGTTGTATATATGAATTTTTAAATCTGGCAATATTCTCTTATAAAAAGTATGCATTTATTTCAAAATAATACAAATATCAGAAATGAGAAATTGAGGAGGCGATTTTCAAAACTTCACATGCCCAATTTGTCATTACAACAAAATAAAACTTGGTTATTTTCATTTTCCACAAAACTGCATATTAAAACTCAGCAAATATATCCTCAATGCTTTATTGAAGATTAGGAAAGGACAATTTTTCATTGATAAACTGAAGTCAATAATTTCAAATGGAGAATAATAAGTCACTGTTTTGATGATGGCCGAAATATTTTGAAATATGGACATTTGAATTTTGAAAATTAACTTATAAATTAAACATCTTAAACACATTAAAAAAAAAGTACCTATACTCCTTTGGATTCAGTCCAGCATGGTGTGGAATGTAGTTAATAAGAATATTTTGTAACATAAGTAACCTTCTATAAGTCTTTTCAGGCATTGGTAATAAGTAACCAATTGCTCCATCTAATGTTGCTGTAACAAATAATAATATCTTAGCTTGACTAGGTAAGTCTGACATTTTAAGTTGTGGGTTGGTTCTGCCAGTAAATAACTAGCAGAATAAACCCAATACTTGATAATATGTTAACATATTATTTGAACTATAAGTATTAAATGAAATAATACAATTTGTATGAGGCATTTAAAACATTTTAATATTAGTATTTCTCAAATAGATTTTTTGTTATTCAATACATAAATGAAATTTGTCTAACTTATTTATAAAGTTAATAAATAATATTAATATACATATGATTTCAATGTGTTGAGTATTATCTAATATTCTAGTATCTAATATCTAGTATTAAATTATTTATTAACGTCCACTTTTTGCAACTACGGCTAATTGGAACGGGTTATCTACAGGTTACCACCCTTTTCTAACCAGATTCATAAAGTATTAAACCGAAATGCAAAAGTAATTTTAGTTCTTTCAACTTTTGACACCTTTGGTATCCATTTTCAGAGAAACAAGGTTTTCTCTTAGGAAATGAAGCCAGTATAGAATTTAAAGCATTGTCAAAAAATTATTCTTTGAATGTCTTCCACTATTTCATGATGATGAAGTCTTACGAGCACTTTATTAGAAAAGTGTATTGGGTAAACTCAAAACTCAATGCAAACTTCCAGCTTTGTAATGTTCAATTAAGTTTTAATGTATAATTTATGAAATGCTAATCATTCTTATGATAATTATAACAGAACTTTTATTATTAAATGGAACAAAAAAATTAATCAATTATGAATCTAATATAATACAATAATATAAGTAAGATATATCATGTTTAAATTGTCTTTGCACAAAGAAGGCCTGTTAAATGACCTCTTTATTTGAAAAGTAGGGTTAATATGGAGCAATGCTCCAATAGAGCAAACCATTGTTGCCGAGACTCATAATCTATTTTATTAATAAATTCAGTTAATTGTTTCTGTATATCAAACCTTACCTTGTAGTTTAAATTTACATTTTGTAAAAAATTGTTTATTTTTAATTCATAAAAATATTTATTTTGGTTTGCAATTGTCTAAAGGTAGACAATAAAACGCACATCATCTAGAAAACCTGTTGATCTAATCCTCCCAAATAATTACAGATGTTGAATATATTTTACAATCTATCCCTTATCCTTGAACATTGTTTCTAATTTCCTACAAAATCTATCTCCGACTGCCCCTCCTCTCTCTCAGATATTTTACTCAGACTTTTATTAGGCATTCCTTGAGACACTATCATTTGTATGAAAGCTGACAGTCATCATGGGCAAATCTGAATACATTAAAAAATTGACAGATTTATTTACTGACCATTTCACTTGTGTACGCACAAAAGAAATTTCTCCTTCACCACAAACTGAATTTAAAAAGTCCATCATCAGGGTCTGCATAAACTAATCAGATTTCTCACACATTGGAACACATACGTGATCTCTCATCATATATTCTCATTTCTATGTAAAAAAAGTCCGTCACGCAGGGGCTACGTAAACTAAGCAGATTTCCCACGAGAAGTTTTACAATAGAGAAATTTCAGGAGAGCCGAAGAGTTAAGAAAATGGCCGACCTAGCTTTTCGCGGGAAACTACTCTCATCCGTTATCCGCCCCGATTTCAAAAATAAAAATGCAAATATCTCGGTTAATATTCAAGATAGAGAATAAATGTATATAACAATATTTATAGTAAATTTAATTTGCAATAAGATTGATTCTATACAATTTTTCGATCCGACGTATAGTAACAGAAATATTTCGAATTTTAGAAAATCCTCCCCTCTAAACCCCCCCCCCCTCCCTCCCAGTGGTCTGATTTCAGCCGTTATCGAACTTGATCTTTCTTTTTACATAAAACGACTAAATATCGAGTTTGGTAACGATCAAACAAAAATTGCGACCGCTAGAGCTGTAACAGACAAATATATATATATATATATATATATATATATATATATATATATATATATATACAGTTTTGAACGGACCTCATTTTCGTCATCTACTAGGTAGGATCGATGGACATTTGAAGAAAAATTTCGAAAATTCCGTCATGAGTACAACCTCAATAGCTGATTTCCCTTGGCTGATTCACCCCCCCCCTGCTAAAAACAGATGTGTACCAAAATGGAGGGGGGGGGGGGTTACTGAAGGCTGAAAACAAGAAAATTGCAGATAGTTTGGCTTAAAACTTGGGTTCCAAAAAAATAATACAGCAACAATTGTAGAATATCAATAGCTTAAAATGATTGGTTATATAACATTTTACAATCCGACTTATAATAGTAGAAGTATTTTGAATTTTCGAATTCCCTCCCTCTTGAACCCTATCCCCTATTCCAGCCAATGGAAAATAAAATCTTTAGTGTTGAATGAAAAACTTATCAATTCTATTTAGCAACACAGATTTGAAAGTCAGAACTCTGAAATTCATAAATTTAAGTAATGTATTAGGACTGAAAAATACGTACTTTGTTTTTTACAATTTTTCAATAAACCAATATTAACGAAGTTATTAATGAACCAAAGTTTTGACTTCCAAGTGAAACCCACTGCTGTTATTAGAATAAAATATAAAATAGCACCATTGACAATATTCATACCCTTCATAAATATGCAAAAATTTCACAATTATACTGAGGTACTCTACATGGATAAATTCTATTTACTGACTGGAAGTCTCTAGTCAGAATTTAAGTATTAAAAATAAATTGAAAACCTTATTTCTTACCAAAAACTGTAACCTGACGATTCTCAGAACCTGGAACATGTCTCCTGACAATGTCTAAATCAGCAGTCCTACATTTAATCCTAAAAAATGAGTTTATATGCTGTCCCAAATGAAAATCTCCTTTCCTTATCAGTCGTTGTCCTAAAAATGAAACACTTATGAAATTCGACCAGAATACTAGTTAATTTAGACCAGATGCGAGGAAAAGATTATGAAATGGGAAAAAGAAGAAACGTTTTAAGTACATACCTCCAAAACTTTCGCGAGCTTCTGGATGATACATATAAAGAACTATGTTCTTTTCTCTGTCAGATAATAAAAATCCAAGATGAGTATTATCAATTAAAAAGTCAATTGCATAAGCTTCAACTGCCCTAAAATCCTAAAACATTAAAAGGCATTAGAAAAAAGAAAAAGAAACAGTTATCAGTTTGTTTGACAATAATGAATAGATCAAAATAATTGGCAATAAATCTAACAATAAAATGACAACCATTAATTTAATTTTATATTATCAATATTTCATTGATCCTTAATTGAGTACAATTCAACAAATAGATGGTACATCTTAATAATTCAACCATAGGAGGGTTAACAATTCATAATTTTATATGACTCTAGAGTAAGAACTTCTGGTTACTTGGAAGTTAATTTCATAGACATAATTGACATTTGCGAATCTTGTCAGAAACTAATATAAGATGGCATTGACTGTTGTATGTGCATTGTTCTAGGTTTCCAAACCTAACAGAAACAATAATGAACATACTGACGTATTCATTGGACGTTAAAATCTGAATTTTCAACTCTTGTCACAGTTTTAAATCATTTTGATAGAACCTAACCTGTGCAGTCTCATCTACACTTGTAGCAGAAAACTTTCAGAAACCCTTAGCTTTCTTTATCCATTATATTATTTAAATTATTAAAATGTAGTTCAGTTATCAGGAAATACCTCACATTCTGCAGGCTCTGGATTTCATTCAAAAAGTTTAAATAATGACACAACCTAAGCATTATCAAATTTGGAAATTAAGCTTTGAATAAAGTGATTCATGTTATGACAGCTTATTGTTAATATGACATAAATAGAAGTGGGGGTTTTCTGAAGGCTGAAAACTAAAATGCAAAAATCACGGTTATTATTCAAGATAAATAAAAATTGTAAATAACAACATTTAAAGGACATTAAATTTACAATAAGATTGGTTTTATACAATTTTTGAATCTGGTGTTTCTAGGATCATTGGACATATGAAGACATTTTTCCAAAACTGCTAAAAGCGGTACAAATTATTTTGATATACTAGTACACACTAATAGTCTACTTTACTCATTTGAGTTAGATTGTAAAATTCCTGTAATTCTTACCCTGCTTACTAAAGAAAGTGTTCTGTATTCTTCTTGAAAACGAAGAAGAGTAATTGATTTGTACACATCTGCAACAAGTATAAGCGATTTTATACTTAGAAGCTGATGTATATAAATCTGTGTGTCTATAAAAGCTACACCAACCAGGTCATTATCTTTTAATTGCCATATGTAAATCTAAAAAGAAAGAAAATAGTATTAGCTTATAAAATTAATAAAATATTAAATTGAGAAACAATTTAACAACTAATCTCTGAAATAATGAACTAAATGATAAATAATAATACAAATAAATAATGTTATATTTAGCAGATCATGAAGAGAATACTAGATTGCTATTTAATTTTCATTTTTTTAATTTCAGTATTTTCACAAGATTTTTGAGATTCCTATGTCTTCAATCTTTGAGGAAGTACTCAAATATGACTTATATGTTATACCTACCTTTGATTGCAAGAGAATTATAGCAACAGTTTTTTTTAGCATTTATTTTAATAAAATTTTCATCTAGATTCAAAACAATTGAAGAAATATGTCTGTGTGTTTACAAAGTTACATTTATTCCCCATCATTTATTTTAAAATGTATAAATTTATTTGTTATCATTATATACATAGAATCTGTCTAGATTTAAGTTTGATAATATGCATAGAACAATACTATGAGAAATCTTGAAGCCATGAGAATCTTGAAGAACCCTTCAGTCTCCTGTAGAGAAATAGTAGGAGGGGGGGGGGGGCAAACATTTGTGATACCCATAAATATATTTGTTATTATGGAAGTTTAATAGGCAGATATTGGTACTTTAAAAGAGAATTCAAAGAGAACTATTTTTGCACATGTGACTATGAGAATCTTAACATGGTCAAAATACCACTGAATCTTGTGGATTTACAGCTAATCATTATAAAAGTATGATAGATGGACGATGGTGATATAAGGGAGATCACTTGCCAGACCAGACTATAAAAATAAATAATGATTAAAATCATAACAACAGTATAATTTGACATACCTTCTGGCCTACAGCAGAAACCAAAAACCCAACAACATGAGTCATAGCAGTAATTGGACCCTTTTGGTCTTTATTATATACCATTTTTATTCTGTTCTTTGTCAGAGGTTGACCTGGCTCAGGAACCACATCAATTATATCAAATAGCCAAATCTAATATTGAAAAATGAGTAATTTTAATCATTTTAACAAGACAGAGATTACTAAATCTAATTAATAAATCAATAATGTTACCCTTCCTCTACTTGTTATATCTTCACTGTAGTTATAGTTTGTCCCAAGAGCAATATATCCCTTAAGGCCACTTCTAGTACCTTCATAAGCTAGGCTAACATTCTTCAAGCAAGTTACATGCTCCCAGTCATCAAGATCCTTCTTTGTGTTAGGAATAATCTGAAATCATGTTTGGTTAGATACAGCCATTGAGACGATCAAGCAATTAATACCAAATAGTAACTTACATCCCAAGAGACAGGTGAAAAAAGAGACACACTAAATTTCTCAGCATATGGATAAGGGAATCGGTCATCTTTTTCTTCAACAGATAGTTCCTTGAATCAAAAGAGAAATTCATTTACAATGTTTAAATAATAGACAGAATTGACATTCATGACAACTTATAATATTACTTTGTCTTCACCGTTGAACTTGTAGTACTCCCTGGTGGGTTCTGCTATACTTGTGACTATGCAATATGTCTTGCTTTCAATGTGATAGGTTACAAAATGAACTGTGCATCGTAAAGGAACTTTTCGAACAGGCCAGAATGCATCATAATTCAGATGTGTAGGAAGGACACTTATTCTCAATTCTGCCTAAAACCAACAAAAACAAAAATAGTAAAAATTAATATCTTACAGGCAATAATGAATTCACAGTATTGAAATATAAGCGCCAGTATCCAAAAAATTGTGTGCGGAGAAAGAAGCGGGTTAGAATGATTCCAACTAATGGTTGGAGGTCAACTGATCAAACCTGATTTCAAGTTTTTTTTGTTTGCTATTCAAAATGCTTTGTTGAATTTCTGGGTTTAGAGAGTCTACTCACTAGTCAATTTAAGGAGTTCACCATGGATCCGAAAAGGGATCCTGAGTAGCTCAATGCCAGCCACAGAAACCTGAAGGAATAGAGTGAGAGTCTTTAATTGTGACCAATATTATATTTAATATTTTATTGTCTGGACAATGTATAAATTTAACTTCAGTACAAATATATGCACAGTATAAATATTATCAAAAGGGCTAGTTATGTTTTATTTTTTAAAAACATGTAGGAGTGTGTTTTTTTAAAGTGAGAAGCTAATACTTTTTTTTTTGGTTTCTTGTTATTGTAAATAAAATGTAAGCTTCAAGTGTAAACTGCGTGATTTTTTATTTTATTATAGATAGTATCAGTTATTTTTAACTGTTAATAATAAAATAACTTTGCCAGGTATTAAGATCTAACAACAGATATGAGATAGTCTAGAGGCAATGCACAGAATAGCCTGTTTATATCCCTCTCAGCTATTATCTTATTATTAACAATGATTTCATAATTCCCATTAATTTAAAAACAACTATGCACACAGGAAATGTAACCTGTATTTTTTCTTTTAATATAAATGATCATAGTTTCCCTATTTTATTCTCTTTTAAAAAAAAATATTTCCCCTTCTTCACTGAGTGTGGGCATTTGTGAACCCATAGTTGATGGGTAGTGAAAGGTAAAGTGCATTTGGAGTACATATGGAACATGCAAAGCCTTTTGCTGTCAGAAACAATAACAGCTAAAAATGTACATGGTAAGCAGAGGAAGCCTCAATAAGAAGTAACAAGGAGGAAAAAGTCAGATTCTAACCTGTGCATACACACATTAAAACATTATTAATAGTAAAAATTGGTTTGGCATAATACAAATGTTACACACATAGACTGGCATAAATATGCATTTATCTATAGATTACAACATTAGTCTGTAGATACAGAAACAAGGAGCCACTGATATTATAATGAAATACAGAAGGAAAGAACACGTCTCAAGGCAATCATTGGTTTCTCCTTGCCTTCAGTATGAGACTAACAATTAATAAAAATGAATCAGGAAGAAATAATAGAATACTGAGGTACCAACATTTAAATTAAAGAAGTTACAAACTTTAACTTTTAACTTTAGGTAATTTTATGGTCCTTAACATACCATTAATGACCATATTTGGTCCTGAAATATAGAAGAAAAAGATGAACCCTCTGTAATGCTGAAGAATCTTTATTATAGTATACACAGCAAAGACAGTCATTGCTGAATTTAATGTACAATATAACATAATCACGGGAAAAAGACATGTCAAAATCACATTTCACCTTTTTATTGAAGTATAGAAATCCTTGGGGGCAATTAACGTTATGAAAAGCCGCAAAACACCTTATGGGACCATCAATGTGCATAGGATGTAACCTTAGCTCTCCTCTTGATGTAAGGAACATCCAGTGAGGATTAGTACCACAAATAAATACCTAAATAAAATAAATGGTAGATCAGTACAATTAATTGAATGGTAAAAGTAGAAATGAAATAATTTATATAAAGCCTCACATTTACTCAAATTTGATAACGTATGACTAGCAGTATGAATGAGTGAGTTATGAATACAAAGGAGATTTAGGTAGATTAAATATTAATTAAAAAAATTTCAATCACTCAAAAAATATGAAGCAGCATATATAAGACAATATTTTATGAATACAGAATAAGCTAATTTTCTTTCCATTTCTGTTAAAAGTGAGATTCATTTAACTCTCTTTTTTTTTGTTAAATTATAATATAATCCTTATAAATAATAATTCAGGATATTTTGGTAAATTTTCTTACAACATTTGACTTATCCAATAGAATTCGTGATCTCATTTAATTTTCATTAGGTTGAAATTGTAAATATCCCAAGTGGTAATTTTTAAAAATAAAAATCCAGTGCATACCTGTAGTTCTAAACCTAAAATGTTTAAAACTAAACATCTGAATCATAGTAACAGAGATATTTTGAATTTTTATTTAATCCTCCTCCTCCTCACTTGATTTAAGGCTTTAACAAATTTGATCTTTCTTTTTATATGAAACACTTAAATATTGAGTTTAGTAATGACCCATCAAAACTTTGGACAGATAGGGTGGTAACAGATATATAAATAAATATATAATTTTGAACACAACTTATTTTCCTCATCTTAAGGTATGAATAGTGGACATTTGGAGAAATATTGTGAAAATTGCATCACGGTACAAGCTGATTAGCCGATTTTCCTTAAGCGAAGTCTGCTAAAATATAAGCTATTTATATAATTTTGTTTGCTAATATACTAATTGAACATAGTTTTAATTATGAGGAGCAAGGCATGTAATTGGAGCTTTGAATAAATGTTCCATGTATTGGAAGCATCACATTTTCATCAGTGCTAGATTAATGGGCTTCATTGTTAGACCTATATACATTCCCCAAAGCCTACTCAATATTCATGAGTTATTCAAGGTGCAATTGTTTTGTTTGAGAAGTTTCTTTTGGTTATAAATTCCATAAATAAATAAATTATGATGATTGTATATTCTACAACCCAATGTGCCAAAGAGAAATTGAGAGTTTTATAACTATGATTAAACTATTGACTATTAAGTCAATCAAAAATAAATGAATATAGAATTTAATGTTAAAAACAAAAAATAACACTGAAAGCCAGGACAGTTCCGAGCATTTCAAGAGTTGCTTTTTTTACGTACCCCATTATAGCCTGAAACATTATTAAAATATCGAAGCTGAGAAACTCTTATATCATCTGGATCATCTGATTTATCCCTAAAATAAAACAAAGATAAAATATTACATCTTTATACAACTAAAAATCACCTTTTCTACCCCATTTATCATATTCTTCTAAAATAAATATAATGATTTATTCCCTTCAGGATTTATAGAGTGAATTTAAAAAGTTTGCCGTGCAGGGGCTGAATAAACTGACCAGATTTTCCATGATCTAGTGTATGACATTCAATCTCAATTCACATTCTACTCTTTATTTCTCATTTAGTAAGAACCTATGGATGTATGGTGTAAGTGACTCAGTGAAAATAGGATTAGTAGAAGTTGGGGTTTACTGAAAATCAAAGGCTAAAATATCAAATGTCTTGTTTAATATTTGAGATACATAAAAAACTAATAGAACAACTCTTACAAGAAATTAATTTTGCAACACATTTTTCAATCTGATTTATAATAACTGAGATGTAACAATTTTATTTTCCACCCAAACTCCCCCTTCCACAAGGTCTGATTTCAGTCATTAGAGATATAATCTTTATTTTTGCACGAAACAGTGAAATGTTTTGTATAGAATTGATAAGCAAAAAAAGAAATAAAAATATACTGCAGATCTTAAAACCTTAAATGATGATGTCATAATGAATGCATCTGAATATATTTATCAGTAAAACTACTATAAAAACGATATTTAATATTAAACTTGGAATAAAAAAATTCTTGAGATATCAGATTATTGTTAATATGAGATGAGTAGAAGACTAAATACTAAAAAAATCCAAATATCCGTTATTATTCAAAATGTAAAGAACAACATTTATAGGCAATTCAATTTGCAACAAGATTAGTTATATACAATTTTTTGATCAGTCTCAAAATTAAAAAAATATTTTGAATTTTCTATGTTTCCCTCTCCCACTGGTCCAACTACAGTAATTAACGAACTAGATCTTTCTTTTAAATTAAAATGCTTATTTATCAAATTTGACCAAACAAAAATTGCGATGGCAAGTGTGTTAACATATATACATATATAGTTTTGAAGGATCCTCATTTTTGTCATCTTCTAGGTTAGATTGATGAACATTTGAATAATGATTTGAAAATTGGGTCATGAGCACACCTCAAAAGTTGATTCCCCTGGGAGATCTGCTTAAAAGTCTTATTATGATAATAAATATAGAAACAATGAAATATGATCATAACAGAATTGGCATTATTTAAACATTGAAAAGGCTTTAGTTTAAGAAAATATATTTAATAGCATATAGTTATTTAAAGATACCACAAAAACTTACCTAGCTTGAACTTCTCTAGAAAGTAGAGTACCAATCTTTGAAAACTTCATATTCAAGCTAACATGCGGATAAGAATATGCCTGATAAATAACAACTTCATTTTCCAATCTTAGAAGAAGAAGAGGTCTATTACCGTTGTGTCCCAAACCAACCATTAAAATTTCTTGTACTTCTCCTTCTTGTATCTGATCTAAAATATTTCAAATATTGTCATAAAAATGATTATGCTCTTTAACAGCTAAAGTTATTAATTTGAAAGTTAATATTAAGATTTAATGTCCAATTAGACACGATTTTTACCAAAGTAAATATTAAAAAGTTTCGTGTAAAACTAAAGATTAAGCTTGTAAATGGCTTAAATCAGACTAGCAGAAGTGGGTGTTTAGAGAGAGAAAAAATATACTTGGATTGAAAAATATTATTCACCCAATTTTGTTGATAAAGTAATGTACTAAAATTGCTGTTATATGCGTATTTCTTTAACTCTAATATTAACTGAATTATTTGCATTAAAATATTTTCAACCTTCTATAAGCACACACTACTACTCATGCATACAATTTCCATATAATTCTATTCTGTCACTAACATCACATGTCCAACTTGAATTTAAAGTCTGTTTACACAAGGCTCTAAGTAAGAAATAAATAAAGCATCGAATGTATGATAATCTGTTATTCCAGCACATGGAAATCTACTTAGTTTACACAGCCCTTGGGTAATTTTTCTCTTTACTTTGAATTTTTTTTCTTTCGGAGCTACTAAGAGTATTTTTTTTTTTTTTTTTTTTTTTTTTTTTAAGTTATTGAATTCATTGTCATGTTAAGTCCTTTCTGTAAAAGGCACATATTTCTGAAAAAATACTTGAACCATTTATTTAATTCACAATATATAGTTAAGGATCGATTTGCGGATTTCAAGTGAAGTGATCAATAGTTTTATAAGAGCAAAGTATTTTCATTTTTTATAAGATCACAAGAATTCAGGTAATTTAAAGTAGTTAAAAATAAATAAACCTAAGCAAATATATTAAGCATTTATATTTTTCTAACACCCTCAGTATGTTCAGCCAAAGAAATAAAATGTTATTTCAAAAAAATTATATTTTATAACAATTGAGTAGTTGTGCACATGAAAATAATAAGTTCATTAGCTCTGTCTTGCCCATAACAATTGAACAGCTGATTAGTATTAATTATTGAGTTACTTAAAAAAAAAAAAAAAAAAAAAAAAAAGACCTTTATCTCACATGGTAAACCTAGAGTGGCGAGTTCGATTCTCCCCTGGGCAAAGGAAATTATTTAGTGACGAAATTCATTAAATAACATCCTAAAATCCCACCCTGGCTAGAAAAGGGTGGTAACCTGTAGATAACCCGTCCCGATTAGCCTAAGTTGCAAAAAGTGGACGTTAATAAATAATAATAATAAAAAAAAAATAATTTTTCAAACTTTCAAAATTTTACTTACTTGAATCATTATGTGATTGTGCAAGAGTAGGCGGGGCAGCAAGACTGTCAGATAATATATTTAAACCTAAGCCAATGTTAGCAACAAGGTAACATAATTTCAACTCTGGTAAGGAATAAATTTCTAAATGACCATTCTCACGAGTAAAAAGTACCCAATATGATACTCTGGTATCAATAAGATGCTTTCTCCACCTAAAGTTTGTAATTAAGGTTTAAGACAAATAAATAAATAGATTATTCAACTATTTAATAAAACAAAAATAAACTAATAAAATTGTAAATTATATACCATTGGGGCTTCCTAGAGTAACTCATAATGGGTGTAGGAAAAGGATCAACTTCTTTTTTGATATTTAAAACACTTGATTCTCCATAAAGAAGCTCTTCTTCATCATCAATTGTTTCACTGAAAGTGCAAATAAATTATGATTCATATACATAAATAAATATCCAGGATATACCTCAATTTTTTGCATAATGCTGAATCCCTCAGACCCCAAACAAGCACAAAACATTTTTAATGGTTGAATGAATAATGAAGGGCCAGGGTATGCCAAATGGTTTAGGCGGGAGATCAAATGATCAGCTCGATCGACTTATAGCAGCATTGTAGACCAAAGACTGGTAATTATTTATTCAAGTAGGTACATAAATACCTCTAAAACAGAGTGGGTACTGGAGAGTAGATGGAAGTCAAACATAGATGTTTCACGGCATATAACAAGCACTATGTAAATTATTATGTATTTCCAAAATAATTGAAATGTAATTTATTGGAAAATAAAATTTACTTTACTACTACTACATAGCTGATTTAGTTTTAATTAAAAATACAATTTAGTTTACGAAACTAACACAAAAGTATGGAAAGTATAGTGCTATCACCCTCCCACTGCTTCACACTAAATACAAAATAAAAAAGTCAGAATGGTAGGTTTATTGTTTTTATAATTTGGTAACCTCTATAAGGACATACATATATAATAAACAATAGCTAATTGTGCTTGGTTCTAAACCCAAAAGTACTCAACAATAGCTAAGTGTTTAAGTAATAAACAAAAGCTAATTGTGCTTGGTTCTAAACTCAAATGTTCAAGCTAAATTCTATTTACGGAAATTAAAATCTATGATAACTGTAGTAAAATTATGAAGTTAAATAAAACAAAATGATCTTACGCTTTCACATTATCAACAATAATATTTGTAGGCAATGTATATACTTCAGATTCTAACTCATCTGCTGTCATAGTAAAAATTCCACTATGATCTCTGTAGACACATAAATTAGTTATTTGAGGGCGCTAAAAAGGAGAAGCAAAAAAGATAATTAATAAATTTAAGTTGAATAGTTCTTTTATAAAAATAAGTATAAAATATATTGGAACAATAATTCATATATACCAAAAATGGCTCATTAAAATAAAACTACAAACCAATGGTATTTTGGGTTTTGTGATAATCAATTTTCCAGCTCCTCTTGTTTCTTTAAAAGTAAGAAGAATTATCTGACCATCCCCAGAGAGACAAATAACATAAGGATCTGAAGCAGAAGCTGAAACTAAAGGAGAACCAAGATCTATAGGAAGGTGCTGAACTTGATCACTTCCTTGAAGAAGTCTTACACCCATGGTAGAAACCTAAGAAACCAATATATCGGTATGTAAAATGAATATAGGTAAGGTACATATTTATATTCAAAATTTTCCTTATAACTAATATGATTGTTATTGTTTTGTAAAAATGAAAACAGAAATACAATTTAGCAATTAAATATTTGTTATTTATTTCATAGAATTAGCCTCAAAAATGTTATCAATTGATCTAGTAGGATTGCTGATATCCTCTGTAATTCAATTATTTGATTTGGGGTCCTTGCAATAAAAATAGAGTGAAAGCCACTGGGATAAATTCTCTCCAAATAGTAAAAAAGTTAAAAGGCAAAACATATTATAATCTGTATAAAGCCTTTTTTTTGACTTCATCAGAGCAAATAACAGGATCTGTTAGAAAAGCAAGGATTAAAAAAGTTGACAATACTTAACCAAAAATCTCACCTGAACTATGAATCTATTATTTCCTAGGTTTCCAGCAAAAATTGTAGGACCATGTGTATTAAATCCAGAATGATCTAATTCATTGATTTCTCTACCAGTTTGTAAAATCTGAAATAAAAGGATTCCAAATTAGAAATAACACTTCTAAATTTACTTAAATATTTTAAATCAAAAAGAAAAAAAATATATAAGTTTAATAACTGTAAGCAAAATCAATTCACGTTTAAATGATTACATTCCAAACACAGACTTTATTGCCTTCATATTTTACGAATGAATAATCCTTATATTCATATTCCTTAATGATTAATAAAATTAAATTTAGGGGGGAAATGATAACATAAAATCACAAGAATTCATGAATACAAGTTCAATTGGGAAGCAATAATTTTGCCCAGTTATTCACAACACATTTTATGAAGTTGGCCCTTCAACAACTGCAGGTTGCTGTAATCACAGCAGCTAACAAATTATAAGCTAAATATTTATGGATGAGTTTTATAGAAAATAAAATAATAAATTAAAAAAAAAAAAAAGACCACTCATCAGATGGAATATTTTGAAGAGAAGCTGTAGATACTAATATCTATATGCCCTATACATTATTATTATTATTTATTAACGTCCACTTTTTGCAACTAAGGCTAATTAGGACGGGTTATCTACAGGTTACCACCCTTTTCTAGCCAGAGTGTGACTTTAGGATGTTATTTAATGAATTTCGTCACTAAATAATTTCCTTTGCCCAGGCGAGAATCGAACTCGCCACTCTAGGTTTACCATGTGAGATAAAGGTCAACGCTTTAACTCACATGGCTAACCTGAGCCCCTTGCCCTACATTAAAAATAATTAAAAGTAAATGAAGGCTGGAAACAAGTTTGAATAACTCGCATAATGTTTGAGGCCAAAGATTAAATGAGCATGAATACAAAATTCGACTCTGTTATAGGCACCATTGAGGACTGATGGAAGGGGAGAATTTTATTTCAGGAAGGGGAGGGGGATCGTTTTAAGGGACAGTATATGTTCTCTCCAAAAATTGAAATATTAATAATAACTAGGGAGATGAATTTTTAAACTTTATCAATGTAATGTTATCCTTATAGTTTCTTAAAAGAACCCCAGGGCTGGTTAAGTGTTTCTTCTTGTGCCAGATACAGAGTATATAATGATATGAAGCAAAGCAGAAATAAAGGTGAGTTAATTTAGGTTAACCTTGATTTATATTGTGGTACGAAAAAAGATCACACTACAAAGATTGAATAATTCTATCCTAAAATAGAATAACCTTCAATAAAACTTGAAAAATTTAATAAAATAATTTCCATACCATGGTTGATTCTTTTTGTGTTAATATCATGAAGGAATGGGCAAGTTCAGGACTGTCACCAAACACTTCATGTTTACTGCCAACAACAGTCCACATGTCCAAGCATCCTGGTAATTCAAATGTTGTAGCTACCTAAAATTAACAGAGCCTATTATATCTATGAGTGGTTATTTTACTTATATTATACCATGAAGTCAGAATTTTCTCACATTTTCATCAGTTGATCATGTTCTTAGAAAAAATGGCATTTAAGACAACAATATTAGTTTACTGTGCAGCACATTATCATTTTCAATGTTGCTAATAACCAAAAGTTGATTGGATCATAGATGAGAAGAGAAGCAAAACATTCATGAATTAGATGCCAGGTTCGAGTCAGCATATATAAATGTTTGCATTGAAGTGGAATAACAAAACAAAAACATGGTTTTATTTTCTGCCCAAAATAGTTATACATTTGTTATTAGCCAAGTCATTATGAAGTAATACTTCTTTCTATAAAAGTGACCTTGAATTATATCTACAGAAATTATAATTCATATCTGAATAATAGCATCTGGAATATAAATAGCCCTGTATATATAAACAGAACTGTGTACACATGACTCTGCTGGAAATAAGTATTGTGCTCAATATTGAAATAGTCCTACAGCAACCTTGATTTTAGCTTACCACTTGCTCTAGGACATGACTCACATTGGTGAGAACTAATAACAAAAAAATATTAAAACCTAACTTTGATGCTAAAGGATCAAGGAAATAAGTGGGCAACAAGAATAACAGTAATTAAATAAAATTTGGAAAAATAGTACGCCTAGCATTTAAATATTCATAAGGTAAATCATTATTATCACTCATGATATATCTGTCTGTTTGAAAGATGCATCACAGTGACTGAAGAGATCATGGGAATGACAAAATTTGTTTTCCTGTCAAACTTAGACAAATGGATTCTACAACAACAGATTGTGTTCTAATATAGAAAAAATAATGACTAGCAGTGATACCAGACGTTGACAGGTTGGAATAAAAATGGTTTCCCATGGGTTTATAAACATTGGATGCACAAAATTACCCATATTGATATTCACTATTAAGAAAAATTCCTTCAACATAAACATTAAAAGTGCAGTCATTCTTTTGTTATGCCTGAGAAATAAGTAGTTAGAAGAATCTATGTTTAGGAATGCTGAAAGCCCAAGTAGGAAAAAGGAAATAAAATCTGTACTATAAAAGATATTGACTAAAATGTGTTTTGACATCGAAGAACACCTCCTTTCCTGAGGGTGGAAGCAAAGTATAAAAAAGTCCGTCACGCAGGGGCTGCGTAAACTAAGCAGATTTCCCACGTGAAGTTTTACAATAGAGAAATTTCACGAGAGTCAAGCAGTTAAGGAAACGGCCAAACTAGCTTTTGGCGGGAAAGTCACCCGTCCGTTAGGCGCCCAGATTTAATAAAAATGCAAATATCTCGGTTAATATTCAAGATAGAGAATAAATGTATACAACAATATTTATAGTAAATTTAATTTGAAATAAGATTGATTCTGTACAATATTTGGATCCGACGTATAGTAACGGAGATATTTTGAATTTTCGAAAATCCTCCCCTCTAAACCCCCCCCCCCCTCCCACTGGTCCGATTTCAGCCGTTAATGAACTTGATCTTTCTTTTTACATGAAACAACTAAATATCGAGTTTAGTAACGATCAAACAAAAATTGTGACCGCTATAGCGGTAACAGACAAATATATAGATAGATATGTATGTATATATATATATATATAATATATATATATATATATATATATATATATACACACAGTTTTGAACCAACCTCATTTCAACATCTACTAGGTAGGATCGATGGACATTTGAAGAAAAATTTCGAAAATAGCTGATTTCCCTTAAGGGGGAAATCTGCTAATAGAGCATGATAACAGTATCCATTCCCTTAGCTCAACAAAACATTTTTCACTTGTATTTAGGCATTTTCATAGAACATGAATAATGTCTGGTGCCTGTATGTCAGAAGTCAAAACTTCCTGACACCATTTTTAGAGAAAGATAATTTTTCTGATAGCCAGCGAAATGTGCCCTATAAAGGGTTAAACCATTCATTGCCCATATTATGGAATGGTTTAATCTAATACCTAATAAATTAGTTTATCTTGAGCGCTATATTGATTATTTTTTTAGTAGATTTCCCTTAAGGGAAATCAGCTATTGAGGTTGTACTCATGACGCGATTTTCAAAAAATTTCTTCAAATGTCCATCGATCCTACCCAGGAGATGACGAAAATGAGGTCTGTTCAAAACTATATATATATATATATATATATAGACATATATATATATATATAGACATATATATATATTTGTCTATATATATATATATATATATATAGACATATATATATATATTTGTCTGTTAACACTCTAGCGGTCGCAATTTTTGTTTAATCGTCACCAAACTCGGTATTTAATCGTTTTATGTAAAAAGGAAGATCAAGTTCGTTAACGGCTGAAATCGGACCAGTGGGAGGGGGGGTTTAGAGGGGGGATTTTCAAAAATTCGAAAAATCTCCGTTATTATGCATCGGATCGAAATATTGTATAGAACCAATCTTATTGAAAATTAAATTTACTATAAATATTGTTATATGCATTTATTCTCTAACTTGAATATTAACCAAGATATTTGCATTTGTAATCTGTGTGTGGTCACCAGTAGGCTATGTTCGGACTTTCCGCCGAGAGCTCTGGCGGCCGTTTCCATAACTATTCGTCTCTCCTGAATAGGTTTAGAGGTTAGGTTAACTGTTTTTTGGGGCTAGAAACTACTGGGTTATTAAAACTACTGGGGCCCTAAATTATGTTTTAGGTTTAGAGGTTTCTTACTACTACAGTTGTTATTAGGCAGATTTCTCTATTGTAAAACTTCACGTGGGAAATCTGCTTAGTTTACGCAGCCCCTGCGTGACGGACTTTTATTATTGGTGATTAGTAAATAAGAAGGATTCATATTAATTCATTAATTGGTGACACAATTTCAAAAAATCACCAAGAAACATTAATGGGCATTAACCCATTCAGTGCTGATCATGCTACAGCTGCATTAGCCTATGTTTCTCGGGGTGACCAGCCACGTAACTGTTGTGTCTGTTACCTGCTCAGAATTTTCCCATTGGCCACACAGAGTTGAATCGTAAATGATGCTGGCACTGAATGGATTTGTCTGTAAATTTATTGAAAAAGTTACAGAACAATAATTGAAGAATACTTCATTTTCAACGTGATGGTTCATATATTAGGCATTTTCATAGAACATGAATAATGTCTGGTGCCTGTATGTCAGAAGTCAAAACTTCGAAATTTATAAAAGTAAATAACATTTTAGGAACGTTATCCTATAAACAATATGTTCTCTACATTTTCTTGATATTACGAATATTAATGAATTTAGATAGAAAATCAGACAAACCTTAGAGTCTTATTTATGTAGATATCTGAGAAAAAAATAAAAAAGGCTTAACCTGAGGTCGAATAGATCTCTGTAGGACGCAGAGTGCTCCATTTTTGCCATAACCTGAACTAGTAACAAGTTCAACATCAGGATTAGGTGTATTATTGAACTCTTCAGAAAGAAAAGCTGGTTCACCCATTGAAACATTTCCACAGGGGCCAATATTAAGAAGACTGTCACAAACCTGAAAACAAAATTGTTTTACAATAAAAAGAAATGTGTAGAAAAAAAAAATAAAAAGTTAAAAACACAGCCAACATTTATATCAATCACAATTTGTGTTCAATAGGTTTTTGAAATGTTAACCACTAATGACAATACTTTTCTTTTTAAGGATATCTTTTCTCTATATTTTCAGCTCATAGCCATTTTTGTGTTCAAGCTTCTCAGAGTCTATTCATTTGTACACTACATAGCTTTTTAAATAAATCTACAAACTCTTAAAATATATTACAAAAATTAGTTAGTACTGATTTGGACACACACAGTGCATTACCTGTTGTCACCAACATTCTTCTGCTTCATTCAACTCGTGCAAAACGGAATGTAATACTTTACTAAGATATTCTTGATCATGTTTCAGTAAATATAAATTAATGTTTTGTCACGTGTTCTATGTCAAGTAATTAAAAAAATACAGCCTTCCATTTTTACAATTTTACTATATAGAAAATCAAGAGTACTTATATAGTATTTTTTTTTTTTTTTTTTACGATGTTCAAGTTAAACAATCAAATTCGACATTATATAATATATAACTAAATTATATTCTATTATTATTTATTTATTATTATATGTTTCTGTCCCAACATCCCAAAAACGTTTTTGGGAGGGCATATAGGTATTCACATTCTTTTCTGCAAAGCCAGCCCACAGCTCATCCATTTTTTCAACCTCCAACAAGTAAGCATATTGACTAGTTTGTTAGAGCCAAACAATTTTTCAATGAAATTTTTCATTAGATAAAAAGTACACCATAAGAAACATATTAGACACAAGAAAGTTGTGTAGAATATTAGACACAAAGGAGATGTGGTATTGCCAGAATTGCTGGGAAGGTACTTATTAAAAATATTCAATAATTTAATTACTGAATAAACCATTCATAATATATGCCTTTTTGTAAGGCTATGATTTGGGGAGGAAATTTAAAATGATATGATACGGTACCGTATACATGGTATTTCAATTTAAAATCTTAAATAGGCAGAAAGTAAAAATTGTATAGCAGAGCAGTATTTATGGCAGTAATTTCTGATGTTTCACAGCAATCTAACTGTTATACTCCACTTTTGTAAGAATACCAACAGCATAACCTATCAAGGAGACAAAACGAATCACTTATCATAATCACTTACCTCGAAACTATAAGAGGAGAGTTGGACAGAAGTTTGGATTTCATTTCCATATACTTCTAACTCATCCTCGTCCCTGATTTCAGTAACATCAGAGGCCATGCAGTCACCTAAAAAAAAAATAGAACAATTGATCTATTATTTAGACATCAAATAACCTAGTTGCGTAAGAATATTTATCCAGGGTAAATTAGGGTATTTCTCACACAATTTTTTGACGTAACTAATGATTATATCAGTAATGGATGAAATTGGCCAGGAAGTGGGGAAGGCAGTGAAATCAAAAATTCAAAATCTCTTTGTTATTACACATCGGATTAAAAAAATGTATATAACCACCCATATTGTCAATTTAATTTTCTAATACTATTACTTTATACACGTTTCCTCTAATCTGAATATTAACCAAAGTATGTGTATTTTTTGTTTGCAAAAACCTTCAGTCAATACCTACTTCTAGTCATCATATTTTACATATCTCATTTACATTTTAATTCCTGTTTGCTTATGCTTTTAAGAGAAAATAGAATAGATGGTGAGATGAGATCATCAGGCGTCTCATATACCAACAAAAAAAAAATCTGCTAAGTAACTACAGCGCCTGCATAGCGGACTTTTTGATTAAAATGCCTATAATCATGACTTAAGACTACAAGTTACAAAAATTCTGTGCTATGTGACTAAAAGAGAACTGTTAACTTGTTCTAAAACCATATGAATTCTCTTGTATTTAAAACATTAATATATTTTTTCCTTATATATTAGTGTAGTTTTAGTGAATACCAGCTTTGAAAAATCATATGAAGTACATATTTTAATCAAAATATCCACAGTAATTTTAATAAACATTTATTGAGGCAGTATTGTAAAAACTTGTAGGGATCTCTTGAGATTTCAATACTAACATGATATTTATAAATATGTAAAGATTAAATTAAATTATTTGTTAACGTCCACTTTTTGCAACTAAGGCTAATTGAGACGGGTTATCTAAAGGTTACCACCCTTTTCTAGCCAGGGTGGGCATAAGGATATTATTTAATGAATTTCATCACTAAATAAATTCCTTAGCCCAGATGGGAATCGAACTCGCCACTCTAGGTTTACCATGTGAGATTAAGGTCAACGCTTTAACTTGCATGGCTAACCTGAGCCCCAATGTGCAAAGAAATTAAATAAACAAACGGATGTGCATGATAATCTTACTAAGAAAAGTGAAAAATAATTACAAACCCAATGTATCAAGGCGTTTTTTCTTAGGAGGAGGTTTATCTGTTGAAAGATCTATCACAAAAGCAGGCTTTATATCAACCATGTTCTGCTCCTTTTCACTAAGTTTTAAAAGAAGCGAATTACCTAGTCTTGAACCAAGAAATAAAAAGTTATCTTCACAAAGGCACATCTAAAACAAAAATAATAATAAAAATCACTTTATTATTCATTATCACTTTATTTATTCATTTCACTAAAAGGAAAGCTAATAAATTAAATCACAGTACATGAAATAGAGGAGAGTTGTAGGCAAGGAAAACTGTTTTTATAGATAATGTAGTAATGATCATTTCAACCTGAATGAATGAGTTTCCAAGAATAATTTTTATGGAATAAGGTTTTATCAACATGTATGTTGTGATGTAGAAATTACTTTAAATTCCGCCTGAAATTAATTACTAGGTGCTACGCTAAGACCATTCTGTGCAATCAGCAGCAAGGATTCTCCAATTTTGAACTCACTTCTAAGCTTGAGCCAATATATTTCAAAGCTTAACTCTATATATATTTGTTTATTGGTTGGTATTATAGACCTTAAAGATCTTCAGCTGCCCCAAGCAAGGCTCGAGAGATTGGTAATCAGTGTTTTACAATGAGAGTGATAACTCATGTACAACCCTAGGTAACCAAGGAGAACCTGGAATGAACTGTCTCCAATGGGACTCAAAACAAGGTGGGTCAGTGGTCAGTTCACTTATGGTCAGCTTGTCTATTGGTGAGGTATAAGGAAGACATAATCAATCATCCTGAGGGACTGTCAAACATATATACTCGTTAGACTCCTACTGATCCATAATTACTGCAACACTAGTGTGCTCTGTTAGCGAACTCATAGACTAATGTTCTCCCTTTGCGGGAATCAAACCTACACCTACTTTTACTTTCAGCTTACTTGTAGTGGTGGTATACCTACAAAATTTCTAGCATTTCAGATGCACTAAAGGAATAAGTGGTTTATAACCCACCACATATAAATTGTTGCAGTTGATCAAAGAATTGTTACTGTTGTTAAATTTAACAAGAAATAAAAAGTTTAGAAAAATTATTCAATAATTCTGTTAAATAAAATTATACTTACACAGGTAGTAAGTACGCTAGCAGCAGACCGCTGGAAATGGAAACTTCGAACACTCCTCATGCTATCAGCATGTAGTGTAACAACATAAAGTTCACCCCCTTTAAGGGACATAACCAATCTGTCATGTGAAAGAAAACAAACTTGTGCACTTTCCAGAGTGATTTTTACTCCTTCCTGAGGTTCTGAAAATAAAGAAGAAATATTATATTTGCGGCTATACTATAATAGTTCCTATAAAGCTATTTGTTATATTACACCAAAATATTTTATTTGTATAATATGTACTAATATGCTTGAGGTGAAATATGCAGATGTATACATCACACCAAAAATACGATATAGAACAACATAACTTAATAAATTTCATAAGTGTAAAAACTACCACTTTCTAAAACTTCCCGGGAAATTGCAACTAGTTTTCTCCATTATCTGGTTAAAAATATATGTATATTTTTAAATAGTCATTAATACATTCAAAACTTTATTTCTATACCACAATAATAACTCACTTAATGGAAATCCTGTGCTGATGTCTGTTAAAGTATTAAGACTAACACCGTAGGGTGGCACACTCTGGTTAAGGTAAATCAAAGCATTATGAGAAACAACTAGAGTTCCTGCCAGAGGTTTAGAGACAGGAACCAGCATCTTGCAGTCCATTGGTAAATTGTTAACAGACCAAATGACTGGGTGCACTTTCTGATCCATATTTAATGAAATTGCTACCATACAACAAGTGTCCCTGCGAACGGCAATCCTCCTGTAAATTTAAAAACAAATAAAAGGAGATTAGCAATTACTATTATAAAATGAATTTACCATTCTAGGGCTCCAAAATGGGTACTTGAACATGAGTTTTTATTTATTAGGTTGGAGGTTGCCAAAACCAATCAATTCACGAAGTTTTTTAATAAATAGGGATAATATTATAACTGAAACATTCTTTTTAAATATTGAGATAATGTAATAATGAAAACAAAAAGTTGAGTTAGTCAACTTTCCTCATCAATATCTTTATATATATAATTCTACTGTATGTGTGTATGCCACTGAACTCCTCCTATCGGCTGGACCGATTTGAATGATTTTTTTGTGTGACCCCCTGGATGGTTTAGATTCATAAATCAGCCCGGCAGATGGAGCACGAGTGGGGGTTGTAAGGGAGGCCTAAAATTAAAAATAGCGTTTCAAATTGGTTTTTCGGTAAATATGCACAGGATAAAAGTTGTTTATTTTGTTATTAAGAGTAACTTTTGTTTTAGTTATTTTTGTCGTATAACAAAGTATAAACGAGATATACACTAAAAAATTAAAGTGGGAGCCAACAATTTTATTGGGCACTAACGATTGAACCGAACTTAACAAAACTCTATATGTAAATTAGCATTAATTCTTCCATGATTATAAGCTATATTAAATTCTTTAGGTTCAAACAGGAATGGGAGTTATAAGGGAGGCTTGAATGAAAAATTCGCGATATTTCATTTTCTATTTGTTTTTAGGCAAACATGCACATAACAAAAGTTGTTTTTTGTGTTATTAAAAGTAGCTTTTGTTTTAAACATAATATTATTAAATTTAATATCCTAATCACTTGCAATATTAGCAGTACAATGTCTGTCTGGTCCGCTAGTACATAATAAATATTTTTTGTTTCTATTACGATTAAGGTTCATTTTAAGTAATTTCATAAAAATGTGGTACCCTGGAAATGATTTAAATTTATTATTTATTTAGAAACAGGTGATTAAAACACATACATGTTTCATATTCTTTCATTTTTCTTTAGGCGATAAATGAAAAATTTATCATTACTATGGGTCAATTTTTTTTTCTTTTTGCAGTTTACAATATTAATTGGGCTCTAACCACCTAATATTTCTCTCATAATGCTAAAAATTTAATTAGTAAATACGTAAACTACTGAATTTCTCAAGAAATAAAATTAAATAGTATAATTACTTACCCAGG